>CM053793.1:819896823-820401823 GCA_028749045.1 Cupressus sempervirens
TTCCTCAAAACTTATGAGCGAGCAAGGAGAAACTTCTTTTGGAAAGGGATGAAACAGACGATTCAACTGATGGTGTCTCAATGTGATACTTGCCAACGCCACAAGGGTGAAACGACCCTCCTTCCTGGCTTGCTCGAACCATTGCCCATCCCTACACGGATTTGGACTGATATTTCTATGGATTTCATTAAAGGGCTTCCTAAATCCGATGGCAAGACAGTGATCTTGGTTGTGGTTGATCGTCTCTCGAAATATAGTCATTTTTGTGCCCTCAGCCACCCCTATACTGCCTCCTCTGTTGCACAAATCTTCATGGACCAGATATTTCGTCTTCATGGACTCCCTTCTTCCATTGTCTCTGATCGTGATGCAACTTTTACCAGTCATTTTTGGACTGAACTGTTTCAGAAAACTGGCACCAAACTGAAGATGAGTTCGGGCTATCACCCACAAACTGATGGTCAAACTGAAATTGTCAATAAATGCTTGGAAACTTATCTTCGTTGCTTCACTTCCGAACAACAACATCAGTGGGCCAAGTGGCTCCCTTTAGCTGAATGGTGGTACAATACCTCTTACCACACTGCCTCTAAAATGACTCCATATGAAGCAGTCTATGGTCAGGCACCTCCAGTGCTCCTTCCCTACACTCCCAACAGCTCACCAGTCCAGGCAGTTGACATAGTTCTCCGCAGCAGGGATCAGATTCTTCGTACCTTACAGGATAATCTTCACATGGCCCGTAATCGGATGAAACAGCAAGCAGATCAACACCGTTCTGAGCGCTCATTTCAAGTTGGGGATATGGTTTTTCTTCGTCTACAGCCATACAAACAATCCTCCCTAAAGCTGAAAGGGCGTCATAAGCTGGCCCCAAAATTTTATGGGCCTTATAAGGTTCTGCAGAAGATTGGTTCAGTTGCTTATAAACTGGAACTTCCTCCTTCTTCCCGCATTCATCCAGTCTTTCATGTTTCTTGTCTAAAGAAAGTTCTGGGTACCACTGTCAGAGCACAAACTACTCTCCCTGAAATGGATATGGAAGGATCCATTATCCTGGAGCCGGTGGCAATCATTGACCAGCGCACTCGCCAGCTTCGCTCTCGCTCCATCTCTGAGGTCTTGATTCAGTGGCATGGCATGCAACCAGAGGATGCTACCTGGGAACCCCTTCTTCAGATTCAACAACAATTTCCACACCTTAACCTTTGAGGACAAAGCTTTTTTTCTAAGGGAGAGGGGATGTTAGGAACCTGTGTGTTCCTTCTGTTTATTTTGTTAGAGTAGTGTTGTTGGACGCATATGCTTTGTAAGTCGTCCCGTGAGTATATTTTATTATCCCACATGCATAGGTAGTATTACTTTTCTAGATCGTACTCAGTATATAAGAATAGGTTGAGGCCCTTGATGGGCACGGACGAATTTATTGTATTGAGCTTGCTCAAAGGAGGTTACCCCCTCGAAGTGGCCTGCGATCAGTAGATTCATTCTGAGTTCTGCTATCACTTTGTATTCTGTTATTTCGAGCATTCTCACGATATTGCTATAAGGAGGTTCTTCACATCTGGTATCAGAGCACTCTCTTGGGCTCGCTGGGTGGAAATTACATCAAATTTTTTTTCTGTCGTGGCCTTCAGGTTCCTCTCACTTCTAATATCTCTTGTTATTGCAATAACTCTTTTCAGTTGTTCTGTCTGTGAGTGAATTTTTCTAAGTCGACTGTTCAAAAAAAAAAAATAAAATAAAAAGAGTAAAAATTTTTCTGTTTTTTAGTCGCAGCTTCCTTGTTTGCTTTCTGTTTCTACTCATACTTCCGCAGAACGTCTGCAATATCATTTCGCATACTTCCTTGGCGACCCAACCCCAAATTTTACATATCAAAGCCCTAAATCCCTCATTTATCTAATTTTAGGGTTTGCCCTATCTTTTTCACCTCTCATCCAATCGCCACCAAACTGAGCCACAAGATTCAATTCCTCATTTTGCTCCCTTATCCCTCTTGGACTGTTCGCCTCATTTCGCCTCCCTACCCTTGAAACCCTCATTTTTCTTTTTCCCTTGTCCCCAGATAGTCTCCCACCACCCGTCGAACACCCATTTCCTATATGAGTTTTACCCAAATCCAAGTTTGCCATAACTAAAAAAATTTTTGTTTCTCATCTTCTACCCATTCCAAAAAAAAAAAAAAAAAAAAAAAAAAAAAAAAAAAAAAAAACTTTGCTTTATGGTTGTTACGCGTACAGGAGCAAAAATCATGGAATAGGAAATTGCATCCCTCAAAACCAAACTTCAAGATCTGGATGACAAAATTCTGGGTCTTAACTTTCAGCAGTCAGCCATGAGCCGAAACCATTCAGGAGATACTGGGTCCTCTTCTGGCAATTTCCGTGGACCAAAGCTTGATTTTTCACGCTTCGATGGTTCTGATCCGACTGGATGGATCTATAGGGCAGAGTAGTATTTCAGCTTGCATAATACTTTGGATAACCACAAAGTCCCCCTTGCATCTTTTCATTTGGAACATGAAGCTCTTCAATGGTTCCGTTGGTACATCAAGGCTAATGTAGGCCCAACGTGGAGAGAATTGTGCACCCTCATTTTGGAGCGCTTTGGCCCTAGTTCCTTTGATGATTTCACAGGAGCACTCACTAAACTGCGTCAAACAGGCACTGTAAGAGAATACCAGACAGAGTTTGAAAAATTAGCTAATTACACAGAGGGCTTGTCTGATGAATTCTTCCGTAGTTGTTTTGTCAGTGGTCTGAAGGATGCACTTCGCTCAGAAGTCAAAATGTTTCGACCTACTACAATGATGGAAGCCCTTGGGTTGGCTAAGTTAGCGGAAGACAAGATTAGTGCTCTACAACGCTCCAGATCTAATTTTGTTCCATTCAGAAATACAGGTTCTCACAACCCTCTAGTCATACCAGCTCCCAGAACTACTCCGATCAAGCACTTGTCTGAAACAGAGATGCGAGTCAGGCGAGACAAAGGGCTTTGTTATAATTGTGATGAGAAATGGTCTCGGGGCCATAGATGTGTTCAGCAAAAGCTCTATCTCTTGGATGTGGATTCTCCACCGGAACTGGAAGAATATGTAGATGCTCAGGAAACAGTGGATGATGAGGTTGAGCCTCACCAGCCTGAACCTCCTTCACCAGAAGCTCCACCAGAGATATCTGTCCATGCTTTGGCAGGAGTCACTACTCCACAAACCATGCGGGTCCAGGGTTTCTTCAAGAAGATCCCTCTTACTATACTCATTGATTCTGGTAGCACTCATAACTTCATTGATCCACGAATAGCCAAACAGGCTGATTGCTTTATCCATCCCTGCTCTAGCTTTGAAGTCATGATTGCCAATGGGGGCACTTTACCTTGTAAAGGGAAATGTCGCAATGTGCGTCTCTCTATTGGAGATTATAACATGCGCTCTGACATGTTTGCCTTACCCTTAGGTGGCTGTGATGTGGTTTTGGGTGCCCAATGGTTACGCACTCTTGGCCCCATTCTCTGGGATTTTGCTGAACTTTGGATGCAGTTTTCAGCCGAGGGGCACCAACACACTTTGAAAGGCTTACAACCAGGGTCTCTCAGCATCATCAGTTCACACCGTATGGAAAAACTTCTTAAGAAGATTTCACATGGTGTCATCGCTCAGCTCCATTCCATTCAGATGCAACCATCAGCAGTCTCTAGCACTCCTGCCGATCTCCAACAAATTTTGGACAAGTATTTTGGTGTATTTGCTGAACCTGTGGGATTACCTCCTTCTCGTCCAGAGGACCACCGTATTCAGCTCCTTCCTGGCAGTGTTCCGCCCAACATCAGGCCCTACCGCTACCCATTTCATCAGAAGACCGAAATCGAGATACTTGTCCGTGACTTACTGAAGCAAGGTAGTATTCGCCCTAGTACCAGTTCCTTTTCTTCTCCAGTTCTGCTTGTTCGCAAAAAAGATGGGTCATGGCGACTCTGCATTGATTTCCGAGCACTTAATCATCTCACTATAAAGGACAAGTTTCCCATTCCAGTTGTTGATGAACTTCTTGATGAACTTCATGGGGCTCATTTTTTCTCCAAGTTAGATCTTCGTTCTGGGTATCATCAAATTCGGGTTCATGAGGAGGATATACCTAAAACTGCCTTCCGCACACATGATGGTCACTATGAATTTTTAGTCATGCCCTTTGGCCTCACGAATGCTCCTTCAACATTTCAGGCAGTGATGAATAACATATTTCGACCATACCTCCGGAAATTCATTCTGGTCTTCTTTGATGATATCCTCATATATAGCAAAACTTGGGCTGAGCATCTCCATCATCTGGAGCTTGTCTTGCAACTTCTCTCTGATCATCAACTCTGTGCAAAACTATCTAAATGTGTGTTTGGCCAGGAGGAAGTGGAGTATCTCGGGCATATTGTTGCACACCATGGAGTGCGGGTGGATCCTACAAAAATAGATGCCATGAAAACTTGGCCGCATCCTAAAACTCTCAAGAGCCTTCGGGGTTTTTTGGGGTTGACTGGCTACTACCGCAAGTTTGTCAAAGATTACGGGAAAATTGCAGCACCATTGACAGCTCTGTTAAAAAAGGATGCCTTCTCCTGGACCCCTATTGCTGAGACTGCATTTGAACAACTGAAACAGGCTATGTGCAGTACACCTGTTCTCGCGATGCCAGATTTTTCCAAACCCTTCACTATTGAGAGTGATGCTTGCGGCAATGGTTTGGGTGCTGTTCTCCTGCAAGATGACCATCCTATTGCGTTCACTAGCAAAGCCCTCTCTGGTAAGAATCTAGCCCTCTCTACTTATGAAAAAGAAATGATGGCTATTTTGCATGCTGTACAGAAGTGGCGGCCATACCTCTTAGGGAGTCATTTTTGCATCAGAACCGATCACCAAAGTCTGAAATACTTCCTGGAACAACGGGTATCCTCTCCTACACAACAGAAATGGGTCAGCAAACTCATGGGGTATGATTATGAGATCACCTACAAGAAGGGTAAGGAGAATATTGTGGCAGATGCTCTTTCTCGCACATTTGATAATCAAGCTTCCCTTTCCGCTATTTCTAAGCCCATTCCCAATTGGTTAGCGTCTGTTCAGCAGGGCTATGACAGTGACTCTTCTTTATCTCAAATCATTCACCAGCTAGCCAATAATCCTTCTGCTATACCACATTACTCTTGGGATGGTGCTTCTCTTCGATACAAGGGTCGGCTAGTGCTTCCTCAGAACCCAGCTCTACATCAGGCTATTTTTTATGAACTCCATGCTTCTCCTTCAGCAGGGCACTCAGGCTTCCTCAAAACTTATGAGCGAGCAAGGAGAAACTTCTTTTGGAAAGGAATGAAACAGACGATTCAACAGATGGTGGCTGAATGTGATACTTGCCAACGCCACAAGGGTGAAATGACCCTCCTTCCTGGCTTGCTCGAACCATTGCCCATCCCTACACGGATTTGGACTGATATTTCTATGGATTTCATTGAAGGGCTTCCTAAATCCGGTGGCAAGACAGTGATCTTGGTTGTGGTTGATCGTCTCTCGAAATATAGTCACTTTTGTGCCCTCAGCCACCCCTATACTGCCTCCTCTGTTGCACAAATCTTCATGGACCAGATATTTTGTCTTCATGGACTCCCTTCTTCCATTGTCTCTGATCGTGATGCAACTTTTACCAGTCATTTTTGGACTGAACTGTTTCAGAAAACTGGCACCAAACTGAAGATGAGTTCGGGCTATCACCCACAAACTGATGGTCAAACGGAAATTGTCAATAAATGCTTGGAAACTTATCTTCGTTGCTTCACTTCTGAACAGCAACATCAGTGGGCCAAGTGGCTCCCTTTAGCTGAATGGTGGTACAATACCTCTTACCACACTGCCTCTAAAATGACTCCATATGAAGCAGTCTATGGTCAGGCACCTCCAGTGCTCCTTCCCTACACTCCCAACAGCTCACCAGTCCAGGCAGTTGACATAGTTCTCCGCAGCAGGGATCAGATTCTTCGTACCTTACAGGATAATCTTCACATGGCCCGTAATCGGATGAAACAGCAAGCAGATCAACACCGTTCTGAGCGCTCATTTCAAGTTGGGGATATGGTTTTTCTTCGTCTACAGCCATACAAATAATCCTCCCTAAAGCTGAAAGGGCGTCATAAGCTGGCCCCAAAATTTTATGGGCCTTATCAGGTTCTGCAGAAGATTGGTTCAGTTGCTTATAAACTGGAACTTCCTCCTTCTTCCCGCATTCATCCAGTTTTTCATGTTTCTTGTCTACAGAAAGTTCTGGGTACCACTGTCAGAGCACAAACTACTCTCCTTGAAATGGATACGGAAGGATCCATTATCCTGGAGCCGGTGGCAATCATTGACCAGCGCACTCGCCAGCTTCGCTCTCGCTCCATCTCTGAGGTCTTGATTCAGTGGCATGGCATGCAACCAGAGGATGCTACCTGGGAACCCCTTCTTCAGATTCAACAACAATTTCCACACCTTAAGCTTTGAGGACAAAGCTTTTTTCTAAGGGAGAGGGGATGTTAGGAACCTGTGTGTTCCTTCTGTTTATTTTGTTAGAGTAGAGTTGTTGGACGCATATGCTTTGTAAGTCGTCCCGTGAGTTTATTTTATTATCCCACATGCATAGGTAGTATTACTTTTCTAGATCATACCCAGTATATAAGAATAGGTTGAGGCCCTTGATGGGCACGGACGAATTTATTGTATTGAGCTTGCTCAAAGGAGGTTACCCCCTCGAAGTGGCCTGCGATCAGTAGATTTATTCTGAGTTCTGCTATCACTTTGTATTCTGTTATTTCGAGCATTCTCACGATATTGCTATAAGGAGGTTCTTCTCAGACAATGTCTATTGAGCTCAGAAGGTTAGGAAGGCAATAGACAGTGTCTACTGAGACCAAAAAGGTTAGTAAAGATAGCTTGTAGTGTCTACCAAGTAGACAACTGATTATTGAGCCTTCAAGGTAATCAAAAAAATTTAGTTCTTACCGAGCTCACTCGGTAATCAAAGAAAATATGACAAAAATAGTTCTTACCGAGTTCACTCGGTCCTCAAAGGTAATTTGGTAAAAGAAGTTCTTACCGAGTAAACTCAGCAGCCAAAAGATTTTAAGATTTTCTAATGTTAATTGAGTCAAGAAGGTTAACTCTGGAAATTCCTAGAAGCAGTATTTACCGAGCAGGGTCAGCCAGTAAATGATGTTTATTTGTTAAGAATAATATCTGTAGCCAATTGATGAATGGTTTATTGGTAAATATAACATGTAAATGGGCCGACTTGACAACCTGAATAGTATAAGTAAGAAGTCAGGTTACGAATTCAAAGGATGATATGGAGATATGAGAAGTCAATATGATATGAAGACTAATTATTGTGGAAGCAAATTTGAAGAATGATCAGAGATCATTAAGGAGCAGCAGAGTCATATTTAATTAAGGAGGATCTAATGATGCTAAATAGAGACCTGTATCTAGCAAATTTAGTTGCATCTTGTTCAGGTCAATTCATTGTTTCTTTCTAACCATTGTAGCAGTGATTTCAAATCTCTTAACATAGTTGATTTAACAGCCATTTGTAAATCCTCTAACAAGGTGATAGTTTAGTTGAATTGTTCTAAAGATCTCTAGCAAGGCCACTCCTAACAGGGTGATTAAATCCTCTAACAAGGTCACACCTAACTGTGTGTATTGTAACCTTTAACAAGGTTGGCTCTTAACAGGGCTCACTTCAAAAGAGTGAAAATTAGTGACTAGTTACTTGGTGATTTTTCCCATATTGGGTTTCCATGTTAAATATCGCGTATGTTGTGTTCATTTTGTTCAGTTACATGTATGAATTCTTAAAGATAAGTAATAGCTTAATTTGCTAAGTTGCAACATTTGTTTATCAATTATCAGCAGTAACTAGTTCATTAAGAAATCTAAGAGATTTGTGGATTAATTTTTGTAAGTAACTGATTCACCCCCCCTCTCAGTTACTTTATCTTTGATTCCAATAGAATGACCAAACATGAAAAGAAGGATAGAACCAAGAATTTCTAGTTATGTGAGAAGACATCACCCTACAAAATAGATCATTGGTGACAAGGATGCTAGACCAATAACAAGGAATACACTAAGAAATGAATCATGTCTAATGAGCATGATTGAACCTAAAATAGTGAACGATGCAGTACAAGATGATGACTAGTATAAAGCTATGAAAGAAGAGATAGATTAGATTGAGAAGAACAAAACTTGGACCTTAGTTCTTAGACCAACTAATAAGAATGTAAGTGGTACCAAATGGGTGCTTAGGAACAAACTTGATGAGAATGGTGAGATAACAATAAACAAGGTTAGACTAGTCTGCAAAGGGTATGCACAAGAAGAAGGACTAGATTATGGAGAAACATTTGCCCCTGTTGCAAGAATGGAAGGAGTCAAAACATTACTTGCATATGCTAACTACAAAAGTTTTAGAGTCTACCAAATGGATGTAAATTCTTCTTTTCTGAATGGTATACTAGAAGAGGAAGTCTATATAGAACAACTAGAGGGATTTTTTGATGACAATAGCAGGGATATGGTTTGCAAATTGCATAAAGCACTCTATGGCTTGAAGCAAGCACCTAGAGCATGGTATGAGAGACTGCACAAATATTTTGTGAAGATAGGATTTGAAAGAATAGATGACAAAAAAAACCTATACATAAAGGTAGAAAAAGGTAAAGACATTTTGATATATGAAATCTTTGTTGATGATATAATATTTGGATGAAAATATGTTCTATGCAAAGATTTTTCTGATCAAATGAAACATGAGTTTGAGATGTCAATATTTGAAGAAATTAAATCCTTTTTTGGATTGCAAGTACATCAATTGAAGCATGGCATATTTGTGACCTAATCAAAATACATCAAGGATATACTTGAGACGTTTGGTTTAGAAGACTCAAAACCAGTCAGTACACCAATGGTAATAGAACATTTAAGTTATCCAAGAATGATGAGTCAGCTAAAGTGAATCAAACATTGTATAGATCAATGATTTGAAAGTTGCAGTATGGTGTGCATAGTAGACCAGATGTTGTATTAGCTATTGGAATAGTGGAAAGATTTTCTGTTATTCTAAGAGAAAATCATCTGATGACAGTGAAAAGAATATTGAGATACCTAAAAGGAACATATGACTTTGGTTTATACTACAACGGGAATGAAAAGTTTGAGTTGAGAGCCTACACAGATGCAAAATGGGGAGGTAATATTGATGAAAGAAAGAGCACCAGTGGAGGAGCACTTTTCTTAGGTAAAGATTGATTACTTGGACCAACAAAAAGAAAATTTGCACTTCACAGTCCACAACAAAAGCTGAATATGTTGCTGATGCTATCAACTACACTAATATTGTATAGATTAAACATCTGTTACAAGGTATGAAGGAAGAAGTAATTGAACCTGTGATACTATATTGTGATAAAAAAAGTGCCATCAACATATCAAAGAATCCTATGATGCATGCCAAAATAAAACATATTGCAATCAACTATCACTATGTAAGAGAATTGGTGGAAGATAAACAAGTGAGAATGGAATATGTTAGCTCAAAGGAATAGATTGCTAACATCTTCACAAAAGCACTACCTAAAGATGCATTTGAGTATCTTAGAGGTAAGTTAGGGATGATACCCCTATCCAAGGCTACTTAAGCAACAACAAGATTTCCCTACATCAAATAAGTTGATTGTTGAAATATTGTGAATTGATCCAGAGGATACTTACTTTAGGATTCATGCCTGAAGTAATCAAAGTATAGTAGTTTCAAATTAGTCACAAGCAAGGTGACATAGGGAGAAATTGGAGTACCTACAAAGTTCTATACTTGCATGATAAGATGCTAAATTAATATGTCTTTGTAATTTTTGTCAAAGAGGGAGAAATATATAGAAACTGATTAACAACATTCAATTGGTCAGAGGGAGAAGTGACAAGAAACTGATCAAATCTATAGGATCCAATGGATAGAGGGAGAGATAATGTAAGAGAAGTGAATAGGAGTAGTAAAAGAGAATTACAAGATCAAAGTGAAAAGTAAAGAAGAAAGGGAACAATAGCTAAGAGGGAGAAGAAAAATTAAAGTAATCAGGATAGTAGATCACAGAGGGAGAAGTGAGAACTAATGGTAACATATTTTTCTTTTTGGCATTTGACTCACTGTTCTAAGCTAGTTAGCATTTTGATGATATGGTTGAATAGTTTCGTCTAATGGTTGATTAGTTTGGTTTGCCATCAATGCCAAAGATGGAGATTATTGGAAATCTGATAGAAAAGATCATTGTTGAAGATCAAAGAGGGAGATTGTTGAAAAGAAGGAAGTTGGTTACTAAAGAATGTTTTAAATCATTTTTTTGTCACTAATGTCAAAGATGTTATTTTTAGGAATGAAAATTTCTTATAAGATCCAAGTACTATCACTTAGTTGATTGATGAAGAGGATTTAATTAATAAGATGTAACAAAAGTACCTAAGGGAAAGGTTGAGTTATGTTTTTGTAATGAAGTGCAAGGATCAGTTAAGACAATGGTGAAATAATATATTGATAGTATACTTGAAGTCACACATGTTGGTCACACTTAGAAAATTTAGAAGTATAAGTTGTAACAAGGTTAACTGCAAAGCTTAACTAAGTTCATTACTGAGTCCCAAGTAAGCTAGTTGGAGCCAAGTAGATTTTTTAGTTGGAGATGAGCAAATGCAAAATCTAGTATGTGTCGAGTGAACTTTAGGTGTCGAGTAAAGTTCAAGTGTTGAGTGATATAGAAGGAACCAAGCAAACTAGAAAACTTAGTGGATGCCATGTGAATCCATAGTAGGTGCCAAGCATCAATAAAATGTAGGTGATGCCAAGTAACATAGTATGTACCAAGCACAAAAATTTCAATAGTGCCAAGTTGTAGCATTATTGGAAAATTTAGAGATTCGCCAAATTTGAGCTGACAAAGTTGTTACCTTGAATTTTTTGAACTAGATGGAGGATAAGGATGATGAGCTGGAGGCACAAAATTTAGATAAACCATTTTTGATCAAATTCTAGAGGATTTTTCTAGATGTTTCTAGAAGGAACAAGATATGGGTTAGATTCAATGAATCCTACCTAATCCATTCGAACTGAAATTAAAGAAGGGAAGAATCAAGTGGGAAAGAGGATTCCAAACTTCTATTTAAGGAGTCATAGGCCAAGAAGCAAGAGTTGCTAGTGTGCCAAATTGTGAAGTGGTTGAAGGGTGTCAAAGGGAAGGCATCAATGAGAAGGAAGAACAGAGCACAAAGACTCTACTTCGATAAGTGGTTAGAGAGAAATGATTACACTAATACATTGAGAATAAAGACTCAAGGAGAAAAATATTGAGAGGAGGACAAGCTGTCAGAGCTGTCGAGATTGAAATCTAGGTAAATTTTGAAGAGTTGAACAATGATCTAAAATCTGCAAGGTAAGTTGTGAATTGTAATTAGGTAAAAAATCCTTATTGTTACTCTCTAGCAATTGTATTAGATAGGGTAAAATCCTATGGACTTAGGTTTGTTTAATAACCATTTGTAAATCCTTTAATAGGGTGACATTCCAAGTGAATGTTCTAAAGTCCTCTAACCAGACCCACTTCTACCAGGGTGGTTAAATCCTTTAACCTAGTTACATTTAACAATGTATTCTAGCCTTTAATAGGGTAGACCTTTCACAGGGCATCACTTTAGAAGAGTGGGAATTGAGTAGCATGTTATTGGTGGTTTTTCCTGAATTGGGTTTCCATGTAAATCACTATGTTATGTGTTGATTTTTTATGTGTTATGCTTGCATGTTGATTTACAATAACTTGCTAAGTAGGAAAGTTTAAAGCTTGGATGAATGAACAGTTTGATGGGCACACTTGATGGAAAAAATTTAACTAGACATTTGGACCTTGAATAACTAATTCACCCCCCCTCTCAATTATTCTAAAGCATTTTTAATATATTGCTCAATATATTGTTAGGATAAAATAAGTTTTTAGTGCAATAAAAGTTGCTACTAGTCAAATAGATGATGATACTGTGCTAAGTAAAGTCTTGAGGATATTACTTCTTGCTTATATCTAACCCTTGAAGGTCTGGTAGATAGACTCACTGCTTTTGAGCTATCTAATTTTGATAGTTACAAATCAGAGAGTCTTAAATAAATTTTCAAAGCTAAATTGTTATTAAAGGCAACTAAGGTAGTAAAGTAGAAGAAGAAGAATAAAAGAAAGATAAAATATGCATCTAGTGATAGTAATACAAATTAGGAAGACATTGAACAATTGGAAATACTACCGGCAAAAAGATTTCATAGAGGAAAAGGCAAGTTCAAAGGTAAGTTACCCATTTTGTTTCAATTGCAATGAAGTTGGTCATATTGCTACAAGATGTACACAGAAAAATAACTACAGAGAAGGAAACAAGCATAAAAACAGAAGAGAAGATCATGATAGAGACTACAAAGACAAAGGCAAGAAGTCATGCTACATTGCTAATGAACATGACTCTAATGAAAATGATGATGAAGTGGTATATGTTGTAATGAAGGATGAATCTAATGAGGATGAGGCAACTGCACTTGTGACTTGTGTGAACAAGAATGATAAATGGATCATTAACAGTGGATGCTCACATCACATGACAAGAGATAGAAGTAAGTTCGTTACCTTAACTTTTTATGATAAAAGGAAAAAGGTCTATCAAATTCATGGACAAGATTTCATGTGACAATGCTTAATATGTTGAAGGATTAAATTATAACTTGTTCAATGTGTCACAATTGAATAATTTGGGATGCAAGGTTAAATTTGAAAATAAAACTACCAAGATATATGACACAAATAGGAAGCTGATTGGAAAAGGTGATCAAACTAGAAGTAATCTATTCTATTGGATATAAAGGGTGCTACTTGTCTTATTGCAAAATTTGATGATGTATGTCTTTGGCACAAGAGATTATGTCATGTTAATTTTGATAACTTGGTTAGTATCAATAACATGAAAAGAGTTAGAGGTTTTCCTAAGTTGAAGAAATCAGATAATATAGTAGGAAAACAATGTTAGCTAGGCAAAATGTCAAAATCAAGCTTTAAAAGTAAAGCTTATACCTCTAAGGAAATACTACAAATTGTTCATACTGACTTGTGTGAACCTATTGAAGTGCAAAGCTATAGAGAAGTACATAATGTTATTTGTTGATGATTACTCTAAGATGATGACAATCATGTTTCTAAAACAAAAATGTGATGATTTTCAAATGTTTAAGTGGTATTTGGCAAGAGTTGAAAAAGAAATAGGTTTAAAATCTGAAATGCTTGAGATCAGACAAAGGATGAGAATTCACTTCAAATGAGTTTGAGATGTTCTGTAATGACAGAGGAATCAAAAGATAGACATTTGCACCTAGGAGCCCTCCACAAAATGGAATTGTTGAAAGAAGAAATAGGTCTATAATGGACTATGCTAGAACACTTATGATAGAGAAGAATGTTGTTTTGAAATACTAGAGAGAAGCTATAAGTACTACTATATATACCTTGAACTATGTGCAAGTCAAGAAAGGTACTCATTCAACACCTTTTGCACTATGGTATGGGTATCCACCTAATGTGTATTTTAAGGTATTTGGAAGAAAATGTTATATTCTTAAATATGTTAGGAATGTAAAGTTTGATGCAAAAAGTGAAGAAATTATATTCCTTGGTTACTCCACAAGAAGTAAAGCTTACAAGTGTTGAAATACTAACACTAACAAAATTGTGGAAAGTGCAAATGTGAATTTTGATGAATTTATAGAAGTACATGAGGCTAAACCTATAAAAGAACTAGAAGAATACAAATCATTTGTGTACTTCTATGAAGGAATGCCTACTGAGCAAGATGTTACAAATCAAGTTGCAAACCAACAATGAATTGTAGTAATTGCCGAGTCACAACGTGTGAATGTTGAGTTGCATTTAAGAACTGAGCTACATTCAAATGCTGAGTTGCAGAATGAAGAAAATGCACATTCTAATTCTGAGTTTAGTACACATGCAAGAGGTGCTAAAATATCTAACAGAGATGTACTCAGTGAAACTAAGGCTGAGAGACAAAATGTGGAAATAAGACTGTCCAAATATGTCAAAAGACATCATCCTATAGATCAAATAATTGGAAACATAGATGGAAGGCCAATGAAAAAAAATAGATTGAGAAGTGAATCATGTTTGTTAAGTATGAAGGAAGCCAAAATAGTGAAAGATGCATTAGAATATGATGACTGGTACAAGGCTATGGAAAAAGAAATTCAGTAGATAGAGAAATACAAAACATGGAGTCTAGTTCCTAGACTAGAAGACAAGAATGTGATTGGCACCAAGTGGGTATTCATAAATAAGCTAAATGAGAATGGTGAAGTGACAAGAAATAAAGCATGATTAGTTTGCAAAGGATATGCATAGGAAGAAGGAATTGACTATGGTGAGACATTTACCCCTGTTGTAAGAATAGAAGGAGTGAGAACTCTACTTGCTTATGTTGCATACAAAGGTTTCAAAGTTCATTAGATAGATGTTAAATCTGCATTTTTGAATGGCATACTAGAAGAGGAAGTCTACATAGAACAACTAGAATGATTTTTTGATGAAAATAATAAGAACATGGTATGTAGATTGCACAAAGCAGTATATGGATTGGAGCAAGCACCAGGAGCATTGTATGAGAGACTTCATACTTATCTTCTAAAGATTAGATTTTAAAGGAATAATGATAACAACAATTTGTACATGAAGACAAAAAATGACAAAGGTATTTTGATGCCTGAAATATTTGTTGATGATATCATATGTGGAGGACAAGATGCTTTGTGTAAGGATTTTGCAAATCATATGAAGAAAGAATTTGAAATGTTTATGTTTGGAGAGATCAAATTCTTTGTGGAATTACAAGTATACTAGATGAAGTATGGTATATATATCACTCACTCAAAATATGTCAAAGAGATATTGAAGATATTTGGACTAGAGGAGTCCAAACTAGTAAGCATACCTATGGTGACAAGACTCGAGCTATCAAAGAATGATGGTTCAGCTGAGGTGAATCAAACATTAAATGGATCCATGATTGGAAAATTGCAATATGTAGTACATAGCAGACCTAATATTGCATTAGCTATGGGGATAGTTGCAATATTATCTACTAATCCAAGAGAGAATCACTTGATGACTATGAAGAGAATAGTGAGAAACTTGAAAGGAATAGAAGAGTTTGGTTTATACTATAAGAACAATAAAAAGTTTGAATTGAGAGCCTACATTGATGCTGATTGGGCCATAAACATTGATGATAGAAAGAGCACTAGTGGAGGATAATTTTTATTAGGCAAGAGACTAGTTACATGGACAAGTAAGAAGCAAAGTTGTACTTCCCAATCTACTGCTGAAGCAAAATATGTTGCTACTGCTATCAACTACACAAACATTGTATGGATCAAATAGCTACTCAAAGGAATGAAGGAGGAAATCATAGAACTAGTGATATTTTATTGTGATAATACAAGTGATATCAATATATCAAAGAATTCAATAATGCATACAAAGACAAAGCACATTGCAATCAAGTATCACTATGTAAGAGAGTTAGTTCAAGATAAAGAGGTGAAGATGGAATATGTTAACACAAAAGGAGAAAATTTTTGTTATCTTCACAAAAGCATTACCTAAATATTCTCATGAGTATCTAAGAGGTAAACTAGGGGTGATACCCCTATCAAAGGTTGTGTAAGAGACAGAGGGAGTACCCTACACCAAACAACCTGATGTCCATATAATACAAATTGATGTAGTGGATCTTACTTTAGGAACTGCCTAAAGTAATCATAGAACTAAACTACAAATTAGTCACAAGCAAGGTGATAGAGGGAAAAATTGAGAAACTTGCAAAAATCCTATATTTGCATGTATTAAAGATGCCAAGTGTTTAGCATATGTCATTGGCATTATTGTCAAAGAGGGAGAAATAGCAAAAATTGATCAAAAGATTAGAGAGGGAGAAAGCAATCAAGAAAGGATCAAAACAAAGAGGGAAACATTGATCAGAGAGTTGGAAGGATCATTATTAGAGGGAGATATTCTGCTAATCAATTTAGTATGAAAGAGAGGCATAAGAAGGAACTTACAGGGAGTTATATGTTGTAACCTAATTAGAAGATGGAAGTTGACGATAGAGGGAGAAATTTCAATACAAGTTCTCTTTTTGGTATTGTCTTACTATTTTAACCTAGTTAGTTTGGTTGAACAAGATGTTCATCATTTGATTGACTGAGTTGATTAATTTGGTTTGCTATCAATGCTAAAGAGGGAGATTGTTGAAATCTGATTGAAAAGATCATTTGAAAAGAGTATTGTTAAGAAGGATATTGTTTATGAAGACTATGTGTTTCAATCATTGTTTTTTCACTGATGTCAAACCTACTATTTTCTGGTAAGACAATTGCTTATATGTTTCAAGTACTATCATTTAGTTGATTAATGAGGAGGATTAGATCAACAAGATGTAACAAAAGCACCTAGAGGAAAGGTTGAGTTATTGTAATGTCCCCATTTTAGTAGTTGACCAAGTGTGTGTACGTTAGCCTTGTTCTACATGGTCCCGAGGGCTAACAAAGGGTTTAAAGGGATCCTGGAGTGTTTTGGCCTAGTCATTTCAAGTTTGGGCCAAAACGAAGTTGATTTACTCAGTTTCAGGCATACTTACTATTTTTAGTAAGTCGGTAGGACACAGTGCAAGTCAATTTTGGTGATTGGATTCGATACTCTTTGGTGAGAGCTTTCCAATGAGCTACCACTCGTATTATTCGGAGTCCGATTGCTAATACATTTTAATGCCTAAAATTTTATTAAAGTAAATTCTAATTTAATTGTAAAATATTAAAGTGTTACTTTAATATTTATTTTATGATGATGTGTACCCAAGGGAGACATAAGGGGTATTTTAATATATGTTTTATATATTACACATCTTTTATCCCACATTGCCCATATGAGTTGAGCGGACCCTTGGAAATAGAATAAAAGGAAGCATTTGTGGCTTCATTAGGCAGGTTGAATATGAGAAGAAATTGGTGTGTGAGTTGCAGCTCCATTCTTGGCATTTGAGGACGTCTATCCTCTCTTGTAACATTCTAGACGTCATTCCCTTGGGGTTTGGCCTTTGGAATTCTTTGTTATTGGCTTCATTATCAGGTAGTTTAGTTGCATTTCTAGCTACAGGCAAATTTGGTATTTTGCTCATATCTTCTTCACTACTTGTCCGACACTTATGCCACTTTGAGGGAATGGTATTACGAAGGTAGTGGACTGATTGAAGGACAAAGTATTGTAGTAGAAAGTTTGAAAGCATGGGCTGGAGTATTATGTCAATACTGCTGAAGTAATTACTGAGTTGTTAAATCTGCCATGTATTTGGTTTTATGAATTCTGAAAATAACATTTTATTAGTAGCAGTTCATTTCCACTTTGCATATTATTGTAGTTTCTTTCTTGTTTATGTTGTATGATACCAATTCCATGCACAAAACACAACAAACAAATAAACGTTTGATTTTTGGAGTTATAAGGAGTTTAAAACATTAAACAGAGAAATAAGAGGTTGCATGCAAACTGTTTGACAAAATTCCTTTCAGCAAATTGGTTTAGTTTTTTGGGACATCCAGGGGTGCCCATTATAGTGGTATCAGAGCTATAAGTCCTGCCATCCTGTGGAGGTCTTATAGGGAATTTGGAATAGCCGGATAGAGGGAAAAAGTGTTTGACGAAATGTCAAAACACTAAAATCAGAAAAAAAATAAAAAACACAGGCTAAGCATTTATGTTTGAGCATGCGATAGGGGTCTTATAATTTCCGTGATACCAGAGCAAGACAAAATAGGATTTCAGACTTCCAAAAAAAATAGTCTATTACATCCATGCAGGTGGACATTGAATCCAACCATACAAATAGAGAGGAGATATTCTGTGATCAGGACAATAATATGGGTGATCGAGATGACAGGAATATAGGATTAGGCAGAGGCAAAAATGCTGGTCCAAATTAGGGGGAGGTACTATTCAGACAGTTACTGGATACATTAGAGCAGGGGTAGCGTATGTAGCAAGAGCAGAATAGGAGAATGGACATGATGTTGCAGCTCATGGCCAGACAGATGGGTGTCAATATTAATCCATGTGATGCCAACAATAGAAACAATAACAAAGAGGGAAACAATAACAACGGGGGAAACAATAACCATGGAGGCCAAGGCAACAACAATGGTCCTGAGAATAACATTAATGGTAATAATGGACATGGCAACAATGGGAATGAGGCTGATAACTTTAGACACATTGCACACCTAGCACGGATTGCGAGCTCGAGACCTCTTCTACCCACTTTCCCACCTAGAGATCCAGTTCAACTAGTAAAGGAACCGTAGATTATCGAGTTATAAGATCAGTTCAGGAGGGACTGGGAGGCTAGTGGACTGGAGTTTTAGGAAGATATTTCCTTTAGAGATTATATGGACTTGAGGATGAGACACATGCCTAAAATAGGAGGGAGGAATCAAAACTTTGAGCTAAGGAAGAAAGTTGGAAAACTTTCTTTACCTTATTATGATGCTTCAGGGAAGATGACTGCACGAGCTTGGGTGCAGAAGGTAGATACATACTTGCAGCTAAATCCTATGCCTGAGGAGGAAGCTATCAAGTATGCGGCTATGCACTTGGATGGCGTTGCACATGAATGGTGGCATCATGGCATGGTGACTTCGGGGCATAATCAGATTACATCCTATGAGGAATTCACTGAAACATTGATTGAGAGATTTGACACTAAGGATCTTGAGTTACATTTCAAGGAGCTAGCATAGTTAAAATAGTCAGGTTCTGTGGATGCTTACATTGCTGAGTTTTAGCGCTTGTCTGTACTTGTTACTGATATCTCTCATAGGAGATTGGTGGTGTTATTTTGTGATGGTCTTGCTGATCCATTACGAGGTTGGGTGAAGGGACATGATCCACTCACCTTAGCTGAAGCAACTAAAAAGGCATGAGATTTAGCCCCTTCAGTATACAAAGGAAAAAACCATTCAACAGATTCTTCCTACCGCAAGGACAAAGATAAAAAACCATTTCAGAAAGAGTATAGCAAACCCAAAGAAGGATCAAAGGGACTAGACAATGAAACCTTGAATGAACTTTGAAAGAAGAAGTTGTGCTTCCATTGTAGAGAGCCTTGGGACTTATCTCATAAATGTTCTCTTAAGGCTAAGGCAAATCAAATGGAGTATTTTTCAGCAGAAGAGTCAGAGTCAAAAGGGGAGGATCAGCACTCCAATTTAGATGAGGGTAACACTATAGAGGAGAGAAACATTCCTAAGGATGATAGATCGTTGGCACACTTGACAGGGACCCAAAAGGCAATCACATTTAAGGTCAGGGGTACTATCCAGGGGCAGAAAGTGATATCTCTTATTGATACTGGGGCTACACATAACTTCATAGATGCACAGTTGGTAGCTAGGAGAGGGTCACAGATAGAGGAGCATGATGGGTTTAGAGTCATGGTGGCTAACGGTGATAAGTTATTATGCACTCGAAAGATATCTAATCTTCGCATCAGGTTTGGAGATGGCTACGAGTTGGAGGATGAGTTCTATGTTGTGGACATGGGAGATTATGATGTCATCCTCAACATGACATGGATGGCTTCACTAGTTGAGTTCACACTCAATCGAGCGAAATTGGAGATGAGATTCCAGCATGAGGGAAAAACTGTGGTACTTAGAGGACTTTCAGATGGAGGTTGCAGAGTAGTGTCCTTGAGGAGAATGCAGAGACTTTTTCATCATGATGACATAGAGTGGGTGACAGAGTGCTACATTATGCCAACTTCACCAGAGCCACAAGAAAAGAGTCATCCACTAGATATCCAGAAGATACTTGATAGACATGCTAAAGTATTTAGCGATATTCCTCATGGGGTTCCTCCTGACAGAGGGATGGAACATGTTATTGAGCTTGAGGAGGGAGCCAAACCAGTTATGATTACTCCTTATCGTCATCCTAAGAAACACAAGGATGAGATAGAGAAGATGATTAAGGATTTGTTGGAGATGGGGCATATCAGGCCCAGTAAGAGCCCCTTTGCTTTAGCAGTAGTATTGGTAAAGAAGAAGGATGGGACGATGTGCATGTGCATCGATTATAGGGCACTGAATAAGAAAACAATTAAAAATAGGTATCCCATTCCTAGGATTGATGATCTGATTGATGAGTTGCATGGGGCATGCTTCTTCACCAAAATTGATTTGCGATCTGGATACCATCAGATCAGGATGAGAGAAAAGGACATTGAGAAAACAACCTTCCAATGTCACTATGGCCACTTTGAGTTCATGGTGATGCCATTTGGTCTAACCAATACACCTGCTACATTTCAAAGTTGTATGAACCAAGTATTTAGGAAGCAGCTGAGGAGATTTGTCTTGATCTTCTTTGATGGCATCTTGGTCTTCAGTAAGACCTGGGAGGAGCACTTACATCATCTGGAGGAGGTGTTATCTATTCTAGAGAAAGAGTCATTGTATGCCAAGGAATCTAAATGTGATTTTGGCATGACTGAGCTCCTTTACCTAGGGCATATCATTAGTGTAGATGGCATTCGGGTTGATCCCGAAAAGATTAGAGCTATTATAGAGTGGCCTACTCCCACAAACCTTACACAGCTTAAGGGATTCTTTGGTTTATGTGGTTTTTATAGGAGGTTTGTTAAGGGATTCTCACAGATTGCTACACCCTTCACAGATCTTACCAAGAAAGGAGCCTTCATGTGGACAGGGGCAGCACAGAGGTGTTTTGAGCATTTCAAGCAGGTAATGTCTTCATGTCCAGTTCTAGCTCTACCAGATTTCATGAAGCCTTTTGAGCTTCATTGTGATGCATCAGGTGATGGGATTGGAGCAGTATTGATGTAGGAGAAGCATCCCATTGCGTTCGAGAGTAGGAATCTCTAGGGAGTTGAGAAAAGTTATTCTGTCTATCACCGGGAGATGTTGGCCATTATGCATGCATTGGTCAAATTTTGATCATATTTGGTAGGTGGACATTTTGTGATCAAGACTGATCACAACAGTATTAAATACTTCACGAGCTAGCGTGATCTTAATGACTGGCAACAAAAATTGGTGACTAAATTACAGGCTTATGACTTTGAAATAGAGTTTGTCAAAGGTAAGAAAAATGTGGTGGCTGATGCCTTATCTCGGAGACCTCACTTATGTGCTCTGGCAGAGATTTTAGGAGATTGGAGAGATTGGATTATAGCAGAGTATGTCAGAGATGCTTGGGCTTCTGGATTGATTTTAGGTACCATACAAGATGATCTCTACGAGGTGATAGATGGATTGATCAGAGTTCAGGACAGGGTTTATTTGATTCCGTCATCACATTTGAGAGAGGCGATACTGAAAGCATTTCATGATGCACCCATAGCTGGACATCTAGGGGTCTTCAAGACCTACAGGCAGATCCGAGAGCAATTTTCATGGAAAGGGCTCAAGGATGATGCTCAAAGGTATGTCAGGGAGTGTGTGGTTTGTTAATAGAATAAGGGAGAGCACACATTTCCTGCAGGTTTATTACAACCCTTGCCCATTCCTGATAGGAAATGGGAAAGTATTTTGATGGACTTCATCACTGGTTTACCACGAGTGCAAGGAAGAGATTGCATCTATGTGGTGGTGGACCACTTGACGAAGTTTGCTCACTTCTTTGCTATTCCATCCACTTACACAGCAACATAGGTGGCAGATCTTTTCTTTAGAGAGATATTCAGGTTACATGGGCTGCCCAGATTCATTGTCAGCGACTAGGATAGTAAGTTTATGAGTGTTTTTTGGAAAGAGTTTTTAAGGTTGTGTTGTACAGATCTTACACCTAGCACTAGTTATCATCCGCAAACAGATGGGCAAACAGAGATTGTGAACAAATGGGCGAAAGGATATTTGAAGAACTATGTAACTACACAACAAAAGGCTTAGATCAGATGGTTGCATATGGGAGAGTATTGTTATAACACCACTTATCATATGTCCATCAAGATGACTCCTTTCATGGCACTCTATGGTTATGAAGCACCTAGCTTCATGGATTTAGTTTTGGGGGACAGTAGAGTGCCCAAAGCCAAAAACTTATTGTAGAATAGTCAGGACATCCTGAAAGTACTCAAAGAGAATATACAACAGGCCCAGAATCAACAAAAATTGTATGCTGATCAACACCGAATAGAGCATAGCTTTGAGGTAAGGGATATGGTTTACTTGAGACTACAACCATATAGACAGTCATCGCTCAAGAAGAGTAGAGTTGAAAAGTTGAAACCTAGATTTTATGGTCCCTACAGGGTGATTCACAAAGTGGGCAAAGTTGCCTCTGAGCTTGAGCTTTCAGAGGGCAATTGAGTGCACAATGTGTTTCATGTGTCTAGGCTTAAGAAAGCCATTGGTCAGTGTGTAGTGCCTTCTGTAGATTTACCCCCTTTGGATGAGGAGGGGAAGCTTGTGTTAGTACCCAAGGCTATTCTAGACACTAGAGAGAGGAAGCTTAGAAACAGGATAGTGAAGAAGTATTTGGTTAGATGGAAAGACTTGCCGGAGGAAGATTCTACATGGGAGAGTGAGCAGGTTATTCATTAGGCTGGACTGAGATTGCTTGAGGACAAGCAATTTCAAGGGGGGCGGACTGTAATGTCCCCATTTTAGTAGTTGACCAACTGTGTATTCATTAGCCTTGTTCTACATGGTCCCAAGGGCTAACGAAGGGTTTAAAGGGATCCTGGAGTGTTTTGGCCTAGTCATTTCTAGTTTGGGCCAAAAGGAAGTTGATTTACTCAGTTTTAGGCATACATACTATTTTTAGTAAGTCAACAGGACATAGTGCAGGTCAATTTTGGTGATTGGATTCGATACTCCTTGGTGAGAGATTTTTGATGAGCTATCACTCGCATTATTCAGAGTTCGATTGCTAATACATTTTAATGCCTGAAATTTTATTAAAGTAACATCTAATTTAATTGTAAAATATTAAAGTGTTACTTTAATATTTATTTTATGGTGATGTGTACCCAAGGGAGACATAAGGGGTATTTTAATATATGTTTTATATATTACACATCTTTTATCCCACATTGCCCATATGAGTTGAGCGGATCCTTGGAAATAGAATAAAAGGAAGCATTTGTGGCTTCATTAGGTAGGTTGAATATGAGAAGAAATTGGTGTGTGAGTTGCAGCTTTGTTCTTGGCATTTGAGGATGTCTATCCTCTCTTGTAACATTCTAGATGTCATTCCCTTGGGGTTTGGCCTTTGGAATTCTTTGTTATTGACTTCATTATCAGGCAGTTTAGTTGCATTTTCGGCTACAGGCAGATTTGGTATTTTGCTCATATCTTCTTCACTACTTGTCCGACGCTTATGCCGCTTTGAGGGAATGGTATTGCGAAGGTAGTGGACTGATTGAAGGAAAAAGTATTGTAGTAGCAAGTTTGAAAGCATGGGCTGGAGTATTATGTCAATACTGCTAAAGTAATTAGTGAGTTGTTAAATTTGCCATGTATTTGGTTTTATGAATTCTGAAAATAACATTTTATTAGCAGCATTTAATTTCCACTTTGCATATTATTGTAGTTTCTTTCTTGTTTATGTTGTATGATACCAATTCCATGCACAAAACACAACAAACAAATAACAATTTGATTTCTGGAGTTATAAGGAGTTTAAAACATTAAACGGAGAAATAAGAGGTTGCATGCAAATTGTTTGACAAAATTCCTTTCAGAAAATTGGTTTAGTTTTTTGGGACATCCAGGGGTGCCCATTACAGTTATGATTATGTAATAAAGTACAAGGATTAGTTAAGACAATGATAACATGATGTATTGATGATCTACTTAAGGTTAGAAAATGGTTGGCTACATTTAGAAAGTTTAGAATAATAAGTTAAACAAATTTTATCTGCCAAGCTTGACCAAGTGGATAGTAGGTGCTGAGAAAAGTTAGCATAGTCTGAGTAGAAAGTTAGTTGGAGCCAAGTGAAAGAAAAATCTAGAGGATGTCGAGCAAGATAGTAGATGCTGAGTGAATTTCTATTGATGCTAGCATTAGTAAAATTTAGTAGATGCCAAGTGATTTTATAGTTGATGCCGAGTGATGCAGTATGTCCCAAGCATCATAAGAGTGATAATGCCGAGCTCTTGCATTATGAAAAAGATTGAAGATTCTCCAAATAAAAGATGACAAGTTTATTTTCTTGAAACTTGTGAACAAGGAGGAAGATAAGATTGATGAGTTGGTGGCACTAAATTTTATGTAAACCATTTTGGAGGTGAATTCAAATGGATTCTAAGAAAAGTTTCTAGAGAAGATAAAATATGGGGTAGATACATTATATCCTACCTAATCCATCCAAAACCCTAATTTAGATGATGGATAATGAGAAGGAAAATATTCTAATTTCCTTTATATAGGAATTTCTAGTCATGAAGAAAAAGAGTTGGAGAGATTGGTGTCATGTGCGAGAACCTAAGGAGAAGAAGGAATTAATGGTTTTGCTTCATCAAGTGACACATGAGAAGTGTCTTCAATGGTGTACTAAGAAAAAAGGCTTAACAAGATGAATTCTTGAAGGGTGAACAAGTTGTTAGAGCTACAAAGAATAAAAGCCAAGCAGAATTGAGGACTAAAGAAAGATCTATAATCTACAAGTGAAGTTGTAAGTTGTATTAGATCAAAGCTCTATTGTAACTCTCTAACAATTGTATTAGTCTAGGGTAAATCCTTTGGTTAAATTTATTTTAAAAGTGGTTGGAAAAACCTTAAATAAGGTGGCATTCCAAGTGAATGGCCTAAAGTCCTTTAACAAGACTCACTCTTAACATGATGATTGAAATCTCTTAACTAGGTCACATTTAACAGTGTGTATTGTAACCTTTAACAGGGTTGGCCTTTTATAGGGTATCACTTTAGAAGAGTGAGAAAGGAGTAGCATGTTATTAGTGGTTTTTCCCAAATTGAGTTTCCATGTTAAATCATTGTGTCAAATGTGCTGATGAATGTGCTGTGTTTCATGCTTTACATTTCTACAAGTTGATTTGACAGTAATGTATAAGTTTTAGTAGATACACATGAATTTATGCATGGGTATAAATGTTTTATTTTGTACACTTGGACCTTGAATAACTAATTCACCCCCCTTCTCAGCTATTCTAAAATAATTCCAACAAGAATGTTACTAAGAATAATTTTCTCAAGTAGAGTATGGGATTTTTGTAAAAGTTTCAATGCATTTCATATTCAAAGCATCGCTATAATAGAGAATAGACATGTTGATAGACTTGTAGTAGTGGGTGCATCTTATGATGTGCCAAAGAGCCTTGAGGCTAAAAGGAGGCAATAGATGAAAGTGGTAGTTAGGATTGCTATTCTTGACAACAACACCAATTAGCAAGTGTTTGAATCTGATGCACAAATTGTGAGTTTCTTGTAGAATGAGGTAGAATTCTCATAAAGAAATCGGTCAAGGTTGCATGACTAGTATGTGGATCAGATCATCAATCTTAATTCTAATAAGTTGCTTAAGAGTCTCATTACCTTAGAAGGTTTCTTCAATCCTGATGACCAAGCAAGAAACAAAGGCATGCACCTAGCTACTGATAAAAATGATCATATACTAGTCATGGTTACTAATGGAAAGTCCTTCAATGTGGGAAAGGTATGCTCTAAAACTAAGCAAGAGAATTTAATTCATCTATGTCAAGAATTTAATAATGTGTTTTCTTGCACATATGATAATTTAAAGGGTTTTAACCCTAGTTTGTTTTAGCATACCATAGATTTAGTTGATAATTTCAAGCTTGTAAGGCAGAAATAGAGGCCAACAAATCCAAAGATTGAGCTATTAACAAGAAGAGAGCTATCCAAGCTGATTAAGGCTGATATAATTTTTCCTATGAAGCACTCATCATGGGTAGCAAACCTTATCCCTATTAGGAAGAAGAATGGAGAAATCATATTATGTGTAAACTTTAGGGACCTTAACCAAACCTCTCTTAAAACCACAATCCTCTCCATTCTATGGAACAAATACTGTCTAAGGTTAGTGACTCATAGAGATTCTCTTTTTGGGATGGATTCTCAAGTTATAACCAAGTGTTGATCAAAGAAGCCAACAGATATAAGACTACATTCACAATGAAGTGGGGTACCTATGCTTATAGTAAAATGCCTTTTGGACTAGCAAATGTAGGTGCCACATTTCAAAAGGTGATGGAGATGGCCTTCAAAAACATGATTGAAAGGTTTGTGTTGGTCTATCTTGATGATATCACAGTGTATTCAAAGGATATACTAGATCATTTAGGCCATCTTAGGCAAGTATTCATAAGATGTAGAGAGCATGGAGTGTCGCTAAATACAAACAAGTCTATCTTTGCTACCAATCTAGGAAAATTGTTAGGAAACATTGTATCTAAGGATGGTTTAACCATTGACCTAGAAAGAATAGAGGAAATACTTGCTCTCTCCCTTACTAGCCCCAAGAAAGGGTTGCAAAATTTTTGTGGTAGGATAAATTTTGTGAGGAGATCTATCCCTAATTTAGCTACCATGGTAAAACCTCTTACATCTATTCTTAAGAAGAATATGGTCTTTTCATGGACCAAGGAAGGGAATGAAATTTTTGAATAAATCAAAGAAGCCATAACCTTATCCCCTACTCTCATCAATCTATATTTTTAGAAGGATTTCATTCTTTATACCTTAGGTGGCGAGTCAAGAATTTCTACTATCTTAACTCAAAAAAATGATAAGAATGAAGAACAACCTATTGCGTTCTTTAGTGAAGAGCTTAAGGAATATGTAGACAAGTAGAGTTATGTAGAAAAGAAATCCCTTATAGTCATAAGAGCTTTGAAGAAGTTCAAACACCTTCTATCTCATAACAAGATCAATTTGTTAGTACCCAAGGCTAGTGTGAAGGACTTTTTTTGAGAAAAGATGTTAAGGAGGAGAAAGCTAGATAGATCACTAAGGTGATGGAATATGATGTGGACATTTAGATTACCAAGTTGGTAAGGGGAAAGGGATTGTGCAAATAGATGATCCCATCTTAGGAATCAGATGAGGAAGCTACTATGGTATTGACAGAAAAAAAAGAAGCAATAAAAGATAATCCAAGTAGTTGGATAGATGACATGAAGGCCTTCTTAGTAGGGAATGGATATCCTCAAGGGTTGGATAAGGGTAAAAAGAGACAATTCAGATTGTAGTCAATACCATATGCTATAGTTGATGGTACCCTATTTATGAGAGACTTCAATGGAGGTTTCCTAAGATGTATTAATGCAAATCAAGTTAATAAAGTGATCAAGGAGCTTCATGATGGTCCTAATGTTGGCCACTTTTTAGCAAGGATAACTGCAATGAAGATTATGAGAGTTGGTTACTACTGGCCATCCTTATTCCATGATTGCCATAGATATGTAAGAAAATGTGAAAATGTGATTTTTTCTTGGTAAGAAAAGACTTGTAGCTCTTCCTCTTCATCCCATTCAGGTAGATTAGCCTTTTCCTCAATGGGGATTAGATTTCATAGGCCCTATCAATCCACCTTCTAGCTTTAGTTACAAATGGATTCTAGCTACTATAGATTACTTTACAAGATGGATAGAGGTAATTGCATTGAAGGATGGAACAAAATCTTCAATTTTTGAATTCCTTGATGGAATTATAAACAAGTTTTGTGTCCCTTCAACTATTATTTTAGATAATACAAAATCTTTTGTAGGAGCTCAGATTTGTGCATGGGCAATTGATCATAATATCTATTTGAGCACATCCTCTAACTACTATCCTTAGGGTGATGGATTGGCTGAGTCATCTAACAAAAACCTAATCATGATTATGAAAAGGACTATAAAGGATAACCAGAGTTGTTGGCATTAAAAGTTGAAAAAAAAACTGTGGGCTGAAAGAATAATACCTAAGAGAGCCATAAGAAATTATCCTTTCATGTTGGTATATGGAAGAGAAGCTAGACTTCCTATTTTGTTAGATTTTCTTTCTCTTGAGATGGCTCACCAGTTGGAGCTAATTGAAAATGATGCCATGTCTATAAGAATGGCAGAACCGATGGATTTATAAGATAAAAGAAATCAAGCCATACAACCCCTAGAAGTACATTAACAATAAGTCAAGAAGTCCTTTGATAGGAAGGCTAAGGTTAGAATCTTTAGAGAAGGTGATGTTGTATTAAAGTGGGATGTAGATAGGGAAAAACCAAGGAGGTACTCAAAATTTGATAAATTATGGAGTAGGCCCTATGTGGTTATCAATTGCAAGCAAGCCAATGCTTTCTAGTTAAGCAGGCCTAATGGTAAAATTGTACATATTCTAGTTAATGGAGTATATCTCAAACCCTATTTCTAAGAAAAAATGATGTTTCATATACATAGTTAGAGTAGTTTCCTTCCCATTTGTTCTTGTTTTCCAAGACGTGTTAAGCACATTTTTTTTGTAGAGGTAGTTTTCCTAAATTTTGAGATTACAAAGTGTCACAATTTTCAATAATAGGGTTTCTAGCAGGGTGGAGTTTCATGTTTTTTGACTCTATAGCCCAATGGATGATTTAGGTTACTAGTCATATGCATAGAAAGCTAGCATCCCCTTTGAGTCACCATAATTGTTAACCAAAAATACCGTCTTGCCAAAAAATTGAATTTAAATGCCAAAGCCCCACCCAACAGTCACTTCCACATTTAAATATTGAATGCCAATGGAAATACAAAATAACTAAACAAAAACCTTATTATATTTACATATGAATCTAAGTTTATTTGTGGGGCCATAACTTTCCCTATCGTCAAATCTTCCTAGATCTACGATCGTTACTTTGTCACCTTATGAAGTTACAAGGGTTTTATGGAAGCTGAAAAAGTGACCTTGTGATGCATGGACCTAATGATGTCATTTCCTTAGCAAGTCACAAAAGTAAATACTTGTTGAAGACTAGGTGGATCTATGTCAGACAATTGAAAAAAAGTAGCATTCTTCTTGGTTAGGTTTTGACACAAATTATTGCATTTTTTGGGACCGTCAGGTGGATTATAATCATGTGTTTGTCATTTTATCACCAATGGAAGTTGCATGAAGGATATCCAAAGTGACATAGTAAGAACTTTCCACTTCAGATGTTGGGCCACAATATGAAAAAGGTGAAGTCAAGATAGGTTGGCACACATATGCATTCCTATTGGTCAGAGATTTCAAGGGGCACAAGGAATATTCAACAATGTTGTCCACTATAGATCTCTAGTAGATATAAAGATGTCTCTTTGTCTCTATGTGGAGTTACACATTTGTTAACCAAGGCAACAAGGCAAGGAGGTGATGTGTGTTTGAGTTCTGATGTTACGATACATGATTTGTCATAATATTGTAGGAAGGTAGGATTAGTCTGCCAATGTCACAATATCCAACTATCATAACATTGTAAAGTAAAATTAATTGATCTATGACCCTATTCCATGGTGTTGTTCTGAGGTAATCCAATCGAGGAATTGCAAGGCAAGGTAGATGCTTGATGTTATAAGGTATGGTGTGTCAAAGGATCATAAAGAAGGTAAAAGGAGGGTCCAATGTTAAGGTGAGTTGATGATCATAAGATCATAAAGGTCACCTTTTGGGCTAAATATGATATGAGGGTTTTTTGACCTAGTTTGATGATTGTAGGATTGTACGAATTTAAGTTGACGATAATGCTATTTTCACTTGTCTAGGTTGGAAAATGAAGGCATCTTCAACCAATAAAATCACATGAAGGGTATAGGAGGAACATTGAATGGTTGACCCATGTTTTTTTTGACTTGGTGTGCTGATATAGAAAAATAAAAATGGTGTAATGGGAGATTTGACCTAGCTAATTGATTAACTAATCATTTCAACTATCCCACACACCTATTAAATGAAAAAGTAGCACTCACTCATTGCTCAGTTATCTATCTACCCATCTATGCATTAATGGCCACCATTTCTATCCACTTAGGGTTGTTATTTTGGAAAAATTTTGTTGCATGTGGGTTTGTTCCAACATCAATTTTTCTCAATCTTATGATTATTCTCTATAATCTTAATGGTGGTAGTTGTGCTTTGCTTCCCACGAGAAGTTTCTTAGTTATGCTTCAACTATAAAAGCAAGTTTTGTACCCTTTCAAAGGGTTGACCTTTCTTTGATTCTCTAGTATTGCTTTCGATGCATACTACTAGAATTTCTTGTGCCTGTGAGCCATTGTAATGCTCTTTTGTACCTCTTTTAGCCATTAACACACTATGTAAGACTTCTTTGCCTCTGGTTAATGTTCTTGCCTATATTTTGGAATTTGCATGATTGTATCTACTTTTGGCATTTGAATGATATTGAGTGAAATTTCTTCATAGAGAATTCTTTTATAGTCTAATCTACATGTGTTCATCAGAATAAGCAAGGTCTAAATTTGTATTCTTTAAGGTTATAATTGGTCAACTATGCATTTATATAGCTAGAGATAAGATCAAACACTCTATTTTGGTGCATCACCTCCTTAGAATAGATTAGGTAGTTTTCTTTTATGCATTCTTTCTCCCTTTTCCTCTCCAAGAGTAGTTAGGTGCATCTTGATAGTAAAGGAAGTTGACCTTCTCTAGAGACTCAACTTCATAGTTCAAGTCCTACCACTTGGAGGTTGTTTGAATGTTTCACAAGGTTGTCTTTAGGTAAAAAATTTGGACAAGGGTGCAAATTTTGGTGACAACACTCCCCTCACTACTAACTATATGGAAGCCTCCAATCTATGCACCTAAGCATGGTCAATTCTTGCATGTACATGTTGGACGCATTGTGCAAGACATATATTCCTTCATAGTTTGTGTTGGCCTTTAGGTTATGTGAAGAGAATGTAGCCTTGACATGGACAAGTTTCAAACTTATATGCCAAATCAACACAATGTCACAACAATTGTTGTGTTGCAGGGACATCCTCTAATATTTAATGTATTTAATTGCAATATATAATTTTATAATTTAACTCTATAAAGAAAATATTGAAGTATAAAATTATGTTATATTTTATACAATCTATTTATTATAATTGTCAAGAATTAAAATTTGTTGTGTTTTTTGTCAATTACTGTATAGTCTTAAAAAGTAAGCACCATGTTTGAAAAAAACCATTTTAGGCCTCCTTAGTGTGTTTCTTATAATATGATCTCATATTGTACATAATTTCATAACTAATTTAAATCACTTGGTCCTATTTATTTTTTTGACCTTACTCAAAACTTTAAGATGACTCTAACTTCTATGCATAATTTTCTATTTATCCACCTAGTCACATATTTCATGTCCCTCTTGGTTCCTTAGCTTGGTAATTTCAAGATTTGAATGCATTAATGATCATTTTTTGCACTTATCTTTTTATTTTTTCCTAAAAATCTCAACATCCTTTAAATCCCATAACTTCACCTCGAAACTCACACTTTTTGGGTACAAGTCAATCCTTGTTTGACCTATACTAAGTATAGGTTTGATCTCATACAACCTATACCTCAAATTTTGTAAATTTGTTTTATTTTGGGCTTGATGCAAGATAGTTTAATTTTTCCCTTCTAGTAAGGTCATCCATTGTGAATTAGACACCAAAATAACTATAAAAAGATATTTTCCCTCCCATTTACACATTTATCATTATGCGAGAAAGCTATTGTGTACTCAAGGACTTCAAACAAGAAAGAACTCAACAAAGGTATTAAGCCATCATCCACCAAAAATTTATGCATTTCCTTCTATAGATCTACCTTTTCTCTTTATAGGAGACAAAGAGGTTGACCATCAAGGGAGGAGATCTACATTCATCCATTCAAGTTTTCCTCTTCTTCTTCTTCAATTTAATATTAAGATGATTACAAACATCTACTACATGAGGTTTTGTATTACATGAATTTCTTTTATTTTTTATGTTAAGTAAAAGCTATTGCATCAACATATTTGATAACATACAAAGGATGATTAAATTTACATGGTATGATATAATTTATTATTATTTAATATCTACTACATGATAAAATTTCCTTTATTTAAATTTAAGTTTGATTCCTAAATAAGGGATTCACAATTGCAATCCCCTTCCCTCTACCAAATTTCCCATCTTTGGTTTCTAGGTGTGAATTTGTGGAGTTTTGGATCTAGATTTTCTAATCTAAGTATATAGTATTAGTCACAGTTTTAAGATCTTCATTTTTAGCCTTTCTCAATATAGGTTAAAAGAATTTTGACTTATATCTAGTATAGGTTGAACTTGTTTCAATTAGTTCATACAAACTTGAGATTTCAATAGCCAAAAGATCCAACTATCAGGTTTCTAGATCTTGATCTATTTCCAGTTCAGACACAATCTGACAAGACTTACATATATGAAGTTGCTTCGTTTACTAGCTCTCAAAATGAGTACATCATCATTCTTTTACTTTCTTAGAAATTACTTTGATGCACTAGAATTGATATCTTATTGATAATTATTGCATGAGTATTTACCCTTCTTTTCTTCACATCACGTTTCTATCCTTGCATACATGGAAATGACCCCAAAATTCAATTTTTTGTGTACTAGATCCTACATCAACATTAATTCATCTACTTGGGTTATGATAATAAGATTCAATCTCAAAGGGGTCACATTTTATGGCCCCTTCCAATTCATGTGTAAAGTGGAGGTCTATCTTTGATCACTAATTTTCATTATACAATTAGAATGATATAGTTTTCAACATATTTCTTGGAATAGTAAACGGAAAACAAAACTGCAATCACATAAATATATTCAAATATTCATGATGAAATATTTTGATACAAATATTTATTAATTTTATTGATTTTTCAAATAAACAAATTTTACTTAATATAAATTATTGTTGGAAATGATTGAAAAGATCATGAATGAAGAATAATGGAATTGGTAAAGAATGTTTTCAATCATTGTTTTTTCATTGATGTCAAACTTGCTACTTGCAGGAATGAAAATTGCTTAAGTGATCCAAATACTATCAATTGGTTGATTGACAAGGAGGCAATCAATAAGCTGTAACTAGTGCACCTAGAGAAAGGTTGAAGTTATGATTTTGTAATGAAGTATAAGGATCAACTAAGCTATTGATGAAATAGTTTATTGATGACATACTCTAAGAGGATGGACACACTGAGACATATCAAAGATGTAAGGTTTAACTAAGTCATTTTTAAAGCCTAACTAAGTTCATTAGAGAGAGCCGAGCAAGCTAGTTAGAGCCGAGAAAATTCTTAGTTGAAGCCGAGCAAGTTCAACTTCAGTGTGTGCCGAGAAATCCTTTAGGTGCCTAGTAATTTTTCAAGTGTTGAGTAATTGTTCAGGTGCCGAGTAATTGTTCAAGTGTCGAGTAACTCACGAAAAGACTTTAGGTGCCGAGCATTAGTAAACCAATGATGTTGAGTTGCTGCATTATTTGTTAAAACAAAAGATTCGCCAAATTAGTAACGATAAGTTTGTTACATTGAATTTTGTGAATTAGTTGGATGATAAAGATGATGAGTAGATGTCACAAAATTTTATGTAAACCATGCAAACCAATTCAAGGTGAATGCTGATGGATTTATCATGAAGTTTCTAGAAGAAAATTTTTGGATGGAAAACAATATCATTTTCTCAAGATTAAATTAAATTGATGAGCAGGAAATGAAGAACATAACTTCTTTATAAGGAGTTACAGGTCAAAGATCAAGTGTGTGTGTGAGAGGGAGTTGGTCATAAGAGTGGTCGTGTGAAGAAGCCAAGAGAAGGCTAGTGTGAAGTGTCAAGAAGAGGACACAGTGAGGAGTAAGCATAGAGCATCAAGACTCTAAGTTGATCAAGTGACCATAGAGTGCATTGGCATAATGAGTGGAAGAACTAAAGGAGATAGATCTTGAAGGGTGGACAAGTTGTCAGCACTGCAAGGAAGAAAAGCCAAGAAAAGAAAAGAACTAAAGAGTGATATGAAATCTACAAGGTTAGAGTTGCAATCTTTATCAGGTCAAAACCTTTCTAATACTTTCTTACCATTGTATTAGACATTGAAATCCTACGTTGCTAGGTTAGCTTAATAGCTAGGTGGATAAGCCTCAGGAGAAGGATGAGAGATCCACAGGAGAAGGATAAGAGATCCTCAGAAGAAGGATAAGAGATCCTTAGGAGAAGGATAGGAGATCCTTAGAGAGGGATAAAAGATTCTTTTGAGAAGGTGACTGTAAATCCCATGGACTTGGGTGGGCCTAATAGCTCTATGTAAATCCTTTAACATGGTCACATTTTACAGTGTGTAAAGCCTTTAACAGGGTAGGCCTTTAATAGGGAAAATCATCATAAGTGGTTGAAATCAATTGCGGAGTTATTTTGTGGGTGTCATCCCTGCCCCAATTTTACCTTCTTATTCCTAGAGGGTTTCTAGGTCACCAAAATCCTTTATGTTATGTGGTGATGCATGTTTACTTTTCATGATTGTTTAATGTTTAATTGCATGCATGATAAGAAAGTAGATAGGATAGTACTTCTGATTCACCTCTATTTTATTAGAAAGTTTGGATTGGACATTATTGGACCTTGAATAACTAATTCACCCCCCCTCTCAGTTATTCTAAAGAATTCTAACAATTATTACTTTATAAATACACAATTAAGAATTTTCTTAAATTTTAAATTTATTTTTTGCTAAATACAATAATAAATAGTAAAATGGTGGTCAAATTTCTAAGAGAAAGAATGAATAAAAATATCTAGGTCAGGTATGGAAACTATTATTTATGCCCTAAATTTAAATGAGAAAAAATACCCAACAAATTTGAAATGCAAGAGTCTCACAAAGGTAATTTATAGGAAAATTAGTAGACACTTGACCTGACCAAAGAAATGAAGATGGTAATTGATGCATTAAAAATATTAGGGATCATCTATAGATTCACCAACACTAGATCAAACATGAAAACTATTCAATAGTAGGTTGAGGACACATGGAAGACCCCAAAAATCATAAAAGGTCTACGAAAGGTATTTTCACTAGAGAGGGAAACCTAAAAATGTGTTGTAAGGTATATTATGGAAAATGGACTCAAAGCACCTTTATATCCAAAAAATGACACAAAAACTTCAATACTTCAATCACAAATCCATATGATACAATATATGGATTTGGTGTAGGAGCACAAAAAGGTTATTAGGTTCGCAAGGTGATCCAACAGAATATGGAGAGAAATTTTAAGGAAACTTGCAATAAAGAATATAACCATTTCCACATAACCTATAATAAATCTGAAATAAACATGGAATTAAAATCCACATGCAAGAGAATAGACAACATACCCACAAAATTGTGACACAAGATATATCCTAGGAAACCCTCATTGAGGGAAAAAACCAGCCTCCAAAAGCATCCATCACCATGTATTATTTAGCAAAAATACCATTGCAATACAACCATGGAAGCCTTCATGACGATAGTCACAACTGAGAAAACTATGTGAACAAGCATGAACCCACACATCCCATGGTATGCTTCCAACCTTCACAAATGCTCCCTTGGCTAACCTATCAAGCCTTGTCACGCTCAAATCTTGCTTTTTTCACACTACAACAACTACCCTTGTGGTTTCTTATATAGTAGCAAGTCCCACAAAACCACTAAGTGGTATTACATAAACTATGTGCTAAAACCATGTGCTACCTAACCCACTAACCCCACATTTAATATTGGGTATTTAATTCTTTTCTCCAATATTAAATAATTACATAAAATATTAACACAATGTTACAATACAACTCATCAAGTATATCACATGGGAGTCTTTACATGTTGCACGCCCATCTAGATACTCCATTACATAATAAAATAAAATAAAATTTAAACAACATTATGCAATGTGTGCAACACCCATTATCTCAACAATCTCCCACTTTTTGTATACATTACATAGGGTCAATCCATAGCCACATAAATGAACAAGGGAACAATCCCTCCTAGCACATCCATCATCATGGATCAAAGTACACCATGTGCTCCATCCTGGTATTGTAATAAAATCAAGGTATCCAACATCTCAAACATGAATGATCTCACCTCCTATTATGCCACTATCACTAGACATACACAGAAGCCATCCAAAGAGAAAGCCACCCAACCTATCACATTAGAAGATCATAAAATTCTATACCAACTAAAATGCCAAGCACAAAAAACCTAATCCAAAGGTAATCAAATGTATCCGTAGTTGTCAACATATATCCATAGCTAAAATAGCACCCACAACAAGTGCTAAACCCATCCAACTATCCATACCTCTAAAGCTATACCAAGTGAATCTCATATCATCAACATATCCAATATACAACTTGCAATCACAAGCCTCAAGAGCAATACCTGCCACATATATACCAAGAATCTCCCACTGTAAAAGATAATGTCAAATCTATAACCAATCCACTCACAACATCTCAAAGAAGTGAATCCACGTAGTATCAAAGACATTCACAATACATAAACTGATATCCTACAAGAACAACTCTCATAACAAGTCTCCAATAGTCTCCCAAATTCTCCACAACCAATAGAGGAAAGAGATAAAGGAATAACCATGTCATCTCTCACATGACATACATGAGCACAAACCAATGATCACAATCTCTAACCAATCTCAAATCCAATGTAGGAAAAACTGAACATCCAAAAAGATAACCAAGACTGGAGAAACTATGCAAATCATAACCTATATCATGTCCTTCTACATACACCTCTAGATGTAAATTATTCAAGTATGATCTCCTCCATAAAACCCCAACAAGAAGCCAAAACAACACCCAAACCATACCATATAACTAATCATGGATGTAAGCCTCTCACAAGAAGATCAAACTCATAAAACCATTCCTAAACCAAGGAATATATCCAATATAAAATCATCTCCCAAACATAACCAACATAACAACACATGCACATGGAGATTACCAATGCTTAACCATCTCTCAAATGAACCCTCCAGAACTAACTCATGTATCATAGATCAAGATCCATATCCATGAAAGACAAGCATAAATACAATGCACTTGAGAAAAAATAATGAGCTATACCTCTCAAGTAGACTACCGAGTAGACCAAGAGTGGGGAATGAGAATGCTCATCAAGATACCCAAGTCTCCAACCAAGACTCATCTAAGAACAATCTCCTATCAAGTCCATATCAAGTGACTGCCCTTCAGACTTCCTGCTGAAACCATCAACCATCCCAACAAATACTTCTCTAATCCAAGAGAAATCAGCATCACCAACATCTCTAAGTATCCATGAGTACCTGTAACCAATCAATCCATGCCAACTCCAAATGCAACATAACAATATCACGAAGTATCCAGCTTATGATTAGTGTACTCAATACCAAGAAACTAAACTAAGGTCAATATCAAAGTTCCAACCATGGTCTTAGGAACATAAACATGACAACATGATCTTAACATCTCAACTAAAGAGATAACATGCTCCATATGAACATACCATAACATGTTACAACTCTAAATGCATATCAAGAGTATACCATGCCATAATAATGAAACCATCCTCATACCAAGGATAACATGCCAAATTAAAGCATAAACTACACCTTTACCAAGAACCCTATGAGTCCTCAATCTCCACACACCATGAAGAAAATCATCTCCACATACCATGAAGAACCATCTCCACACACCATGCAAATTTCAAAGACACTTTTGCAGCAATAGGATCTAAGACAAACCTCCAACATCTACAAACACTCAATAAATATATCAATGCCAAGAACTCCCACTCAATCGTGGTACCAAGTCACCCATGGCATCATAACATCCATCTGCTACATGAAGATCCAAACCAAACTAGGAACTAATCTTGCACTGTCACCCCATCACTGTCACAAGCTTCCACTAAACCATGTATCCAAGCTATCCATGACATTATGATGAAAAAATCCATCCTCTAACCATGAGAATCAACCAAGGCATCAAACCATCAAAAAACTCAAAGTGCACAATATGAGCTCCTCAAAAGAAATCAAATAACCATGACCCTCAACCAAGAAGATATACCACCATAACTGAATCAGAAATCCAAGCTAATGAACATCAATGATGTACCTATATATCCAATCATGTCATGCCAAAAATCTATGGCACCATGATCACATCCATGAACTGAGCATCTAACTCTCAGTATGTCCAACTCGTTAGCATAAAATAGTCAACCACAATTCTCCACCATGACTATACCTAGTAACAACATCTCATCCCTTGTACATGAAGAAAAAATTAGCAAATCATGTGACTTAGGGCATAGACAACCCAAATCCAAGCCTACAATATGAAATGCATCAATAAATGAAAGATCAATGGGAAAAGACAACCCATAACCAAGCTATAAATGCAACCTGTAAGTATAGACTGCTTACAACACTGCGCAAATTGTAGATCCAATAAGTCATCATATATATTCAAACCAAACATTGATAACCATATCATCATGAGACCAAACTTGAGTATATAATGACATCAAATCTTAAATCTTCAATGCCATAAACTCATAATGTTACCATAGTCAAAATATATACCATAAACTATTTAGATCAATATATCAATAAATAAATCATGCCAAACCTGCACCAAATCTAAACCAATGTGTAGAGCTTTCCAAGAGCTTTCCATTGACTACTTGAAGTCTAAAATCCAACTCTGTATGCCCAAGTTATGCCCTAATTTGTGCTCAAAATAAACAACATCTGACTTTATAGCTCTTAAAACCTGAAAAAATTTCAAAATCATAGAACCAAACCTATGCCAAGTTGTAGTGCTTTGAATTAGCTTTCCAATGCCTATAAGAACTCTAAAATTTGATATTTTGAGAGAAAGTTATGGCCGTTTTACTAAGACAGTCTATCTACCAATTTCACTATGATTTTTTCTTTTGTTTTTTTTTTTTTTGCGATGAAAATTTTGATGGGATTAAATTTGAGGCCACCATGAGCTGAAACTTAAAAACTCTTTCATTTCCTCTAAACATGGCCAAACTAGGGTATATTATATATCAAAATTTATTGAAATGTTAACCTGAATCCAATGGTGAGGTCTGTTTTTACCCAGGAGGTCATTTCTCCCCCTAAAAACCTCATTTAAATGAAACATCCAAAAAATCTTTTTGATCAACAATTTCACATGCCCAAATCTTTTAACATCCCATCATAACAGCAAATCCAAAACCCTCAGATCTGCAAGAAACCACTCATATATCTTGCCCTTTCTTTTATCCTCTCATGCATTGCCATGGATTCAATCTAGGGTTACAATAATAAATTCATAGCTCTGATACCACTTGTAAGGAAACTTGCAATAAAGAATATAACCGTTTCCAAATAACCCATAATAGATCTGAAGTAAATATGGTATTAAAATCCACATGCAAGAGAATAGACAACATACCCACAAAATTGTGACACAAGATATACCCTAGGAAACCCTCATTGAGGGAAAAACCTAGCCTCCAGAAGCATCCATCACCATGTATTATTTAGCAAAAATACTATTGCAATACAACTATGGAAGCCTTCATGGCCATAGCCACAACCAAGAAAACTATGTGAACAAGCATGAATCCACACATCTCATGCCATGCTTCCAACCTTCACAAATTCTCCCTTGGCTAACCTGTCAAGCCTTGTCCTGCTCGACTCTTGCCTTTTTCACACTACAACAACTACCCTTATGGCTGCTTATATAGTAGAAAGTCTCACAAAACCACTAAGTGGTGTTACATAAACCATGTGCTACTTAACTCACTGATCCCATATTTAATATTGGGCATTTAATTATTTTCTCCAATATTAAATAATTTCATAAAATATTATCAAAATGTTACAATACAACTCATCAAGTATATCTCATGGGAGTCTTTACATGTTGCACATCCATCTAGATACACCATTACATAATGAAATGAAATAAAACTTAAACAACATTATGTAATGTGTACAACACCCATTATCTCAACAGAAATATGATCTATATGGTCATTAAATATGTAAACATGACCAATTATGCAATTCGGATGCAAATCAATCCAAAAGATGTGAATATATATAAAATTTCCAAAGTTGGTAAATGTGGTCTAAAGGGCTTATATGTGGGCTCAAAGGTAGATGAAGGGGTTTAGTTTTTGTTTTGTGTTTATGATTTCTTTTAATAACCATTCACATGTAATAGGTTGGTAGTTAAGTATTTGATAATATGTAAGTTGTCTATTTGACAAATTAGTTGTCAAGTTGACAATACTAATCAAAGAGAACCAACCAATCAAGAGTTGGGTTGGGGTATTTGAAGGTTGGTAGTCGATTCTAGGGGGTTCAAATAGGTTTATAAAAGGCATGAACAACCTAATACTATAGGGGGAGAAGTTAGTCTATGAAGTAATTCAATCAATAAAGTAGTGGTTTTATGCATATTTAGGTTTTGGACAATCACTAACAATGATTACCCATAGACTATTTGTTTTCCTTAAGATGATCCACTTATAGGACATGTTATAAAATTGAATATAAACCATTTTGGCTTTTGTCAAATTTCATTTGATTGGTTATTATTAGAGATGTTGGATTTTTTTTGAGATTGTTTAAATCCTTTGTTAGGGTATCTGAAGAGAATTTAAAATGTAATAAATTTGGATTCCATGTTGAACAAAATATCATGGTTGGCACAACAATGGGGAATCTTATGTATTTTTTTCCTTGAAGTTGAAGGCAACCATGCAAGTGTTGTCATGTGTTTTGGATGGAGAAAGAGGGTTGATTGAAAAAAGATGAACACATGGTTGTCTCAAAAAAATAGTATTAATGCATGGGTCGTATTTTATAAATGAATTGTTAGATTTTTCCCATCTTTAGATATTTTGCTAGGAATCACATTTTCCATAAGCTCATTAGAGGGGTTGACTAAATATCATCAGGTAAAAAAGTTATAGTTGATTGATTAACTCAATCTATATAAAACCAATAAGTGACATATTGACATTATTATTTGGGATTTAAGATTGATTGTGTTAGTAGGAACTGATGATAGTGTGTGAAAGGTCCAATTGTTGTAACAATAAGAGTCCCAAAGGATTAATGGATTTGGTTTAGGTTTAAGTACTCTTTTAATGGTTGATGGAATATGCCATTGACAAGGTTGTGTTAGTAGAGTTTAGGTAAGAGAATATTACATTGGGAGGTGAATGTAATCAAAGACATTGAGTCTTGTGAAAGGTAAAAATGATGGTTGAAGATCCAATCATTGATTGGAGTGGAATTGGAAAATGTAATGTGATCAATGAATGAACATGATGAGAGGTGGATTATGATCACTATGTGGAGTACAATGGAAGTAGGAGTTGGCCAAATGAGAGGCATTTCCCATTGAAAGATATTTAGAGTGAGTGATCAATTAAGATGATCCTTTTATTTATCCAAGTTTGTGGGTGGGGATAATGTCTTTGATGAATATAAATGATGTTATAAGTTGTGCCTCCTTGGGAAGATGGGATATTTTAACTAAATGAATAAGAGCTTTGATTGGGACCACTTGCTTCCCATCACAATTTAACTTAGTTATATCCTAATGAATTTCTAGACTAAAGGGACTTTGGAAAATATTAAAAGTTATCTAGGCATTTTGGTGGATATTTATGTGGATATCACAAATGATGATTTTTTTTATGTATGCAAGGTTAGAAATTGTGACCATTAAGTGAATTCCTTACAAGATTAAATTAAAATTTCTAGTAAGATATGGATGAAGTCAATCAAAATTGAAGAGGATAATTTTTATATCATATAATGTCGAAGGAGAAATCTCTCTATAAGAGAATGTAAGTCACCACAAGAAAAGAGGGATATATGCATACTTGAATGCATAGACTTTGTATAAATGGACCTAGATTGTAAATTAGGGCAAGGTGACACATCAAGAAAGAACAATCCCATCCCAAATAGGAGAATCAATCTCCCATGTTTAATAAGTACAATGGGAAAATTAATACAAAGTAGGTTGTATTGGTTAAATAAGGGAAATGAGAAGAATTCAATGGTGAAGATAATTTGGAGAATCAATTGAAGGAAAATTAGTGTGGATAATTTGGGGGTTGCTGACAATTAGATATTTTTGGTAAGATTTATAACTTGTAGGATGCATTCACCAAGGCTCTTTTCTTGGCATAATATGGATGTGATGAACTATAAATGGTTGGTAACTACACAAATACAAAGGACCAAAAAAAGTATAAGATGCCACTCTTTTTTCCTAAAATAAAAAACCTCTATACTTCAACAAGAAATTTAAGATAGTCAGACTCAAAATTTCAAGATGCGATAAGAACAAGAGTTATAGTACTTTGAATATAGTTTCTAGAATATTAATTTATTTTGAAAATGATGGATATTAAGGACCTCAAAAAGGGGGAGCACAAAAAGTGGTCATTTTTTGTGAAAAAAAATAACATAGCATTTGGTGTGCTTCCCCTAAACTTTTTATGCTTCCCCTAAACTTTTTACAAACATTAAATTTCTATATCCCTTTGATAAGTTGGCTAACACCACATAGTTTCTCTTGCAATATTTTTGCCAATTTTTTTTTATGAATGTATTACTTTTTATGATTTTACAAAGTGGACACATGTTGAAAATATTAAATTTGTGTGTGCTCTCCTAAGAAATCACTGAAAAACTAATAAAAAATCTATCTTTTATATATTCTATAGAATGGAGTCTAGTTTCTAAAAAATTAACTTGTTTCAAAATTTAGTAAATGAGCCAACATCTAAGAACAAAAAATAAATATTAGTTTTTGAAAAAAAAGATACTAAAAAAAACAATTATAGATGAAATTATTCATATAAACATAAATCAAAATAAATTATATACTTAGATAGATAATTGAGAGATCTAGATCATCATGTCTTCTTATTGTATTGTTGAACCATGAGCAAACCTGATGGAGAGTGCACACGAAATTATTAATTCTTTTGTATTTTGGAAAACCATATTTTGGTTGTTTGAATCCTCCAAGCCTTTGGATTGAATGCCTGAGGATATATCAAATCTTGCCTCACTATTTCCCTTGGACCTCTTTCCTATCCTCTCTCTTTATCCATATGCTACCTCTCTCTCCATCTATCCCTTACCTCTCTTCCATATCTTTGTCACTTCTTTCCCATTTAATTTATCCCCTCTACCTCCTCCCTCTCTTTTTCTCTTTCTTACTCTCTCCCTCATCTTCTCTACTTCACCATCTCTCTTTATTTCACCTATTCCTTTTCCCCTTCCTCCTCACTAACTCTCCCTACATTATTCTTCCTCTCTCTCTTCCCCCTCTCTCTCTCCATCACCTTTTCCAATAATCTCATTGTCTCCATCTTTATTTCCTCTCCCTCTTCCATATAAATCTCCTTTTCATTATCAATTTCACCTATCCATTGTCCTCTCTCTGTCCACTCCCTCTTCCCTATAAATCTCCTTTTCATTATCAGTTTCACGTATCCATTTTCCCCTCCCTCTACTCCCTATCCTCTCTCTCTCTCTCTCTCTCTCTCTCTCTCTCTCTCTCTCTCTCTCTCTCTCTCTCTCTCTCTCTCTCCAATTGGCTAGTAATATTATTTTTAAAATAATAACAATAAATAGCTATGCATCATAAAATCTTTGAAAAATATAGTCTCTTTGTTAGCTCACCATGCCTTAACTACACCAAACATTTCTCTCATCAACATATATTCAATATCAAGTTCATTAGATCTTACATCCATGTTTGCATACTCACATTGGACAAATTTCTCTTACAATTACAATGTCTTGTCCATACTATCACAAGGAAAACAAATTTCCTTTATACCAAGTCCCAAAGGAATTATTGAGTCATCCTTGAGGCTTTCTCAATTTACAATAACAATATTAGACCCCTTTAAGATCTAATAATTTGCATTTTATATTATAATATCACAACTTGTCACAATGATCTAATTAGGATCTAGGACTATTACAGAGGAATGCTAATTGATTACATAGAATTAATTTAAAACTTTTAACGAATCAAATTAGTATAAATGAACTAAGAGAACAACAAGATTAAGCTGATAAAAGAGACAATGAGAGAAAGAAGATGCAAACAATTTGATCTCGGAGTTCATCCGTATGGACTACGTCTCCGGGTCCTACTCCAATAGGGGGATCGATCCGATTATCTCCAAAAATTAGGTACAAATGTTTACAATGTCATTCCTTTGAAGTACAACAACATCACGCTGTTTCAAAGTACAAGAATAAGCACTTCAAAAATCTCCCTTACTCTCAGCACTTGGATGTTCTCTCCTTTTTCTGAATGCCCATACGAGTCTCCTAAACCCCCTTTTTATACATGAAATGAGCCAAAACAAGGCTATAACAAAATGATATAATATTAGACCCTTCAATTAATTCCTCCCTTCGAATTAACCTTTAGCCATTTTTAACAGATTTGGCTCATGTCAATTTTGGGGTAAGAAAATAACAAATAACCTTAATTTGCTAAGGTTGGCGGGTTTATGGTCAAAGGTTAAATAAAAACTTGTGCACCATAATCTTCAAGTGCTTAAATAGTGCAACGTAAAAAGCCATTTTTGGGCGACCGCCGATCGAGGGTTCCAACCCCGCCGGTGACCTCTTTTGTTTAAAATTGGTGCTAACCAATGTTTAAAACAAAGTTGCCGCCCATTAGTTTTGAAATTGATGCTTGGTGCAACGATTGAGGCGTCAATTTTGAAGGTAAATGGTCACAAGTTCAAATCCGACCATGAACTCTTTTTTTCCTATTTCCCCACTTTGCTGACGTCATGATGACATCAACTATATTCATCTCTTATCTTGAACTTCAAAATGGCATAACTTCCACGTACGACCTCCGTTTTTGATGAAACAAAAATCGTTGGAAAGCTCTCGATGAGCTCTTTATTTTGAAATCCATTGTTGACCACTTTGGAGATGATTATTTTTCACCTTTTTGATGACCTTCATTCTCGATTTGACCAACCTTTGACTGACCATAACTTTTGCATATGGACTCCATTTTTGTCTGTACAAATTGCATTGGGTCCAAAATTTCAAGGAGTCTAATCTGATGCTGATTGTTGGAGTTTTGGAGATACTTCAATTTTGATGAAAGTATCCCCTGGATCAAGCCTCCCCACTAAGGAGCTTTCAGACCACCAAAAGTTTGGATTACTCAGAAAGAAGGTGAGGGTATAGTTCCTTCACTTTACCAATCTCCATCCATCTTGCCTTGCTTGGATGCATCCCCTTCAATCCCACTCGGAGGTATTCAACTGGTCCTCTTTGTGAAGTTCTGACATTCTTGTCTAGGATAACATCTTCTGGCAATTCTAACATATACTCTGGTGAAAGATCATCAATTGATGGAACCTGAACACTGATGTCTTCATCCAAGATCATTGGAGGCTCATACAACTTCAGATTCTCAACATTGACAACTGAGTAAATTTGCATGTATGGAGGAAGATTAAGGCAAAAAGCATTAGTACCAATCTTTTCCAAGATCTCAAAAGGACCATACCTGATAGCTTTGAGCTTCCTTCCTTCACCTTGCATTCTTTCCTTGCTGATATGTAACCAAACTCTATCACCAACTTGGAATTGGTGATCAATGTGATGCTTATCACGGCGAGCCTTGTATTTTTCTTGGCTCTGCTCTAATTGTGCTTCTACTACTTGATGGATTGCTTGGACCTTCTGGATGAACTTTAAAGCCTTTTCTACATCATGGCGTCCATCTACAACATCGTCCTTCCTAAAAGCAAAATCCATTGGTGTCTTAGGCAAGTAACCGAAGCAAGTCTCAAAAGGAGACCTCTTTGTAGAAAAGTGTGCCGCATGGTTGTAAGCATGTTGCACATAATGAAGACTTTCATCCCACAACTTAGGATGTTTGTTGCAGTAGCCTCTAAGTAGATGCACAATTGTCCTGTTCACTACCTCTGTCTATCCGTCGGTCTACGGATGGAAGGCTGTACTCTTCTTCAGCTTGGTGTCCATGAGTCCCCATAAAGATGACCAAAATTCCTCTAAGAGTCAAGAATCTCGATCCGATACAATAGAAGTGGGTAACCCAAAATGAACCCATACATTTTGAAAGTACAAATGAGCAGTCAGTTCAACAATAACTTGCTTTTTACAAGGCATTAAAATACACATTTTTCTGAACCGATCAACTACTACATACAAATAATCATGACCCTTCCTAGAAATAGGTAAACCTCCCACAAAGTCCATAGATACACTTTCCCATGGACGGGATGCTATAGGTAATGGGTTGTACAAACCTAATTTCCTATTACTTGGTTTACTGGTTGCACACATTACACATCCTTTTATATACTTGGTGACAGTTTCCTGCATACGAGGCTAGTAACAATATTTTTGCAATTGAGCTAATGTCTTACTTACCCCAAAATTTCCTGCAATCAACGAGGTGTGTGCTTCACAAATTACATGTGCTTGTTCATTTCTAGGAATACATAATTTTCCCAAGTGGTACAACAAATTATCCTGCACATAGTAATCTTTCTCTTCTACATGTTTACCTTGGATTAAAGCTGCATAGATATCCTTAAAGTTCTCGTCATTAGCATATTGTTCTTGAAAACTTTCATGAACCATAGAACTATTTTGAAGGATTATTAAAGCATTCTGAACAGGATGCCTAGAGAGCATATCTGCTACTTTGTTATGGGAACCCTTCTTATACTTAATTAACAAATGAAGCTATTGCAGAAAACCCATCCACCTAAAGTGTCTACTTTGTTGCAACTTAGATTGTGAGTGCAAATATTTTAGTGGTTGGTGATAAGTGTGGATTATAGTTTCCTTTCCCATTAAGTAGTGCTTCCATTTTTTAACACTCTGAACTAAAGCATAAAGTTCTTTATCATATGTAGGATAGTTACTTACTGCTCCTAAAAAAGTTTCAGAGTGGTAGCAGACTGGTTTACCTCCTTGCATGAGTACAACTCCCATGGAAAACCCGCTCGCATCTGTCTCAATCGCAAATGGTTGATGTAAATCAGGTAGAGCTAGAACTGGTGCGGTGCTCAACTTTTCCTTCAAAGTGTTGAAAGCCTTCAGTTGCAGACCTCCCCACTGAAAAGTTGCCTTGGTACTGGTTAATGCATGCAAAAGTGATGCAATGAAAGAGAAATTTGCAATGAACTTCCTCCAGTACTAAACTGCACCTAAGAAACTCCTGATTTTTGTAACTGTACTTGGCTTAGGCCATTTTACAATACATTCAACCTTCACAGGGTCTACTTTCAGTTGACCATTCCCTACGACATAGCCTAAGTACACTAAGGATGTCTTTGCAAATTCACATTTTGACATCTTTACATATAGTTTTTCTTTTCTCAGTATTTCAAATACTTTCTTTACATGAATTACATGATCATCCCAAGACTTACTAAATACAAGAATATCATCTAAATAGACTATGACAAAATCATCAATAAAGGGACGAAAGACATCATTCATGACTCTCATGAATGTAGCTGGTGCATTACAAAGCCCAAATGGCATGACCAACCACTCAAAAGGTCCCTGTTTTGTCTTAAAAGCAGTTTTCCAAATATCACTTTTTGCAATTCTTATTTGATGATATCCACTACATAAGTCTAGCTTAGTGAAATAAATTGTATGTTTCAATTGATCAAGTAAATCATCAATTCTAGGAAGAGGGTACCTGTTCTTTACCGTTATCTTGTTCAGAGCCCTGTAGTCAATACACATTCTCCAAGCCCCATCTTTCTTTGGAACCAACACAATAGGAGAACCACAAGGAGAAGTACTAGGATGGATAACTCCTTTCTTGACCAACTCTTGAACTTGCTTCTTGATTTCTTCATTCTGCAACACTGATAAGCAGTACATGCCAATATTAGGAAGTGGCGCATCTTGCTGCAACTGGATCTCATGTTGTATCTCTCTCTTAGGAGGCAATCCTTTTGGTTCTTGAAACAAGTCATCGTAAGCGGAAACAACTTTGACCATTTCAGCCTTATGTTTTGGATCACATCCCTTAAATGCCTCAAATATTTCATCTTCTTTGGCTTTTACAATCATCAATACAAAATTCTTACTAGAGTTGACTAACCTTTTCATCTGACTAACATTAACTAGTGCCAGATTAGTCTTAACCTTATGTGCCCATACAATGTATTCAATTTTATCTTTAAACAAATGATACTTATTTTCCCCCCTATAGAAGATAGCCTATCGATCATACAAATAGGGACTCCCAAGTACAAGACCACAAATATCTAAAGGGACTACATCAACTTCTACCTCATCCACAAAGTTTGCAGTGATAGAAAATCTTAACTTGCATTGTTTAGTTACTTGTAACTATGCATCATCGCAAACCCATCCAAGAGGGTATGGTTTCAGATGAGGTGTTGTAGTCAAATTAAGCTTTTTAACAACTTCTTTAGATATCAAATTAACTTGAGAACCCATGTCAAATAGTGTAACAACCTTAGTATGCTTGATAACAACTTGGATGTGAAATAATTCATTCCTTTGCTTATCATTCTTAGGAGAAGATTCTTTACTTGTAATTGCACTTATGCTAGAAGAACTTGGAGCTGATGAAAGAGATATACCTTTTCCTTTACCTTGAATCCCGGTAGCAACAATATATGTCTCATCTTCAGAGTTAGATCCAAGATCTTGTTGAATTACAGCAGTAGTTTTCTATTTACCTTTGTTTCCACCATATCACTTTGGCCTCTTTTCAGGATGTAACTTCCAGCACTTAGAATCATCATGCCCTTCTTTCTTGCAATGTGAGCATGTGGGTTTCTCACCCTCTTTCTTTACTATTGCTATCTTTTTACCCTTTGCTTTTCCTTTGGACTTTTCCTTAGACTTGGATGGCTTTTTATCAGACTTATCAATGAAAGTACCGTTACCCCTTGATTCTAAATGTGTTGCCTCGACACATACTTCATCCAAATTACAAGCATTCAGGATGAGAATAGAATGCCTTAGGTAAGAATGAAGACCACCTATATACTTGAGTAAAGTGTCCTAGGTATATAATGGGACATTTAATGAAATAGCCTTTTTACGAAATTCATGGGTGTAATCCTGGACAGATTGACCTTTCCCTTGCCTAAAATGTTACCAGTTCATCATTAACTATTGCATATGGCCTAGGGGGTAAAATTGTTTCTTTAAAGCAGTAACAAATTCTGACCAAGACAAAGTAAACTTACCATGTTGTGAAGTTTCATCCCAAGACCTACTCTCCCACCAAGTTAGGGCTACACCACCTAAATGAAGACTGGCTAACTGAATTCTGTCAACATCATCTACAAGGTTTTGAACTCTACAGTAGACCTCTACTTGCTGAATCCAGTCATCTAGTTTTTCGGTATTTAACTCCCCACAATATTTTGGTAAGTCAAACTTTACATCCAACTTAATTCGAGGCTTATGTCCTCCTTTGAAAATATTAGAACACTCAAAATGGGTAGAAGAAGGAGAAGAAGGAGGTGTCTTTGGTGGATCACGATCAACACCTTTCTTTTTCCCTTTTTCCTTTCGAGCTGCACGTCTTTGCATCTTCTCTTCTCTTTCTCGTACCAAAACTTCTATCATTGTTTGCAAATTCTGAAGAGTCTTCTGAATACTCTTATCTTGAAAAGCTTGTCCACCTTCGTCTGCCATTTGTGATGATGGTTTAGTCCTTTGTTTTCCAATCTTAGGATTGTATTCCTCAAGCTTTCCTTTGCCTTTCTCAATCCTAGATCTTGTTAGCATTCAAATCTGCAATACTAGTCCAACAAAGGCTCTGATACCAAATTTGATCTGATTAGGATCTAGGACTATTACAGAGGAATGCTAATTGATTACATAGAATTAATTTAAAACTTTTAATGAATCAAATTAATATAAATTAAATAAGAGAACAACAAGATTAAGCTGATAAAAGAGACAATGAGAGAAAGAAGACACAAACAATTTGATCTCAAAGTTCATTTGTATGGACTACGTCTCCGGGTCCTGCTCCAATAGGGGGATTGATCTAATTATCTCCAAAAATTAGGTACAAATGTTTACAAAGTCATTCCTTTGAAGTACAACAACATCATGTTGTTTCAAAGTATAGGAATAAGCACTTCAAAAATCTCCCTTACTCTCAACACTTGGATGTTCTCTCCTTTTTCTAAATGCCCATAAGAGTCTCCTAAACCCCCTTTTTATACATGAAATTAGCCAAAACAAGGCTATAACAAAATGATATAATATTAGACCCTTCAATTAATTCCTCCCTTTGAATTAACCTTTAGCCATTTTTAACAGATTTGGCTCATGTCAATTTTGGGGTAAGAAAATAACAAATAACCTTAATTTGCTAAGGTTGGCAGGTTTATGGTCAAAGGTTAAATAAAATCTCATGCATCATAATCTTCAAGTGCTTAAATAGTGCAACAGCAAAAGCCATTTTGGGGCGACCGCCGGTCGGGGGTTCCAACCCCGGTGGCAGCCTCCTTTGTTTAAAATTGGCACTAGCCAATGTTTAAAACAAAGTTGTCGTCCATTAGTAATTGATGCTTGGTGCAATGGTTGAGGCATCAATTTTTAAGGTAAATGGTCACAAGTTCAAATCCGACCATGAACTCTTTTTTTCCTATTTCCCCACTTTGCTGACATCATGATGACATCAACTATATTCATCTCTTACCTTGAACTTCAAAATGGCATAACTTCCACGTACAGGCTCTATTTTTGATGAAACAAACACTGTCAGAAAGCTCTCGACGAGCTCTTTATTTTGAAATCCATTGTTGACCACTTTGGAAATGATTATTTTTTCACTTTTTTGATGACCTTCATTCTCGGTTTGACCAACCTTTGACTGACCATAACTTTTGCATATGGACTCCATTTTTGTCTATTCAAATTGCATTGGGTCCAAAATTTCAAGGAGTTTAATCTGATGCTGATTGTTGGAGTTTTGGAGATAATTCAATTTTGATGAAAGTATCCCTTGGATCACACAATTACAACCAAAATGTCATCTCATAGTCTTCATAACTCTTCATGCAAGGCTCATCGAGATGTGCACATTTGACCACTACATCTTCATCATGTCTTCTACCTCTGCACAACCATGCTTAACTAGATTCTATCTCTATTAGGATATATAATCAAAACATTGGTAACTTCTTCTCAAGAACTTTGTCGAAACCTTGTCTTTAATAAATCTCAAATAACTGTCAACTATCTTCATATTTCAACATGCACTCTTGACCACATCATCGACACTCTTTGTAGAACATCCAACCAACTACGCATCACCTCATTTTCAATCCATGAATTGTACAAACTCAATCTCTATCTTCTACTCTAACAATATCAAAAAATAACATGTCTATTGACATCAATTAACAATACTACCACAAATGCAACATATTATCACTATATCACCTCTCTAGTAATGCTAGGATACTCCCCATAGGAATATCATCAACATTCATGCTAACAATATTCCCCTTTGGCATTAACAAAAAAAAAGATGTGATAGATCCTAAAACATCCTTGTTCAAAAATCCAGATTCTATGTATTTTTTGCTATTTGGGAAATTAGGGATTTAATCATTAGCAAAAAGGTGAAATGTCAGAATTTCAAAGAATTTAAAATACAAGGTCTCCAAAGTCATGGTTTTTCTAGTATCCAAATGCTTGATGTCTGAAATCATGATTTTTCTAGAAACTAAGAAGAAGATTCCTAGAATCGTGATTTCACAAATGACTAGAAGGATAAATTTTGGAATTGCAATCTTAGGAAAGGAGTTAATGAGGTTGATCAAGACTCTAAAAATTGAAATTTTGGACATGATTTCATAACAAAGATGTGAGAATGTGAAAATAATTTTTATTGAGTAAGGAGAAATTATTAAACTAATAGTTTGAAGTACAAACCAAGTAGTCAAGTGAGGTGACACATTGGTCAATTTACAAAGTGGATGTATGCCTAAAAATTTATAAATCATATATATAGAATGAAAGTAAATTAATCACTTTGTTGAAAAATGGTATTTTTCATAAACTTGATACAAGTTGAGCTGGGATAGAAGCTAGAGAAGAAGATTTGAAAGCATCCTGGGAAAATTGCAAAAAAGAGTAAGTTTAAGCTTTTTATTTCTCTTGATATTAATCATTTGATAAAGATGTTTGTTAAAGAAGATTCTAGTACTAAGGAGTAAAAAGAAGTTCCCATTGAGAAAAATATTTTGAAGATGTTATTAGAAATATTTTTTGATTCCTCTTCTAGTGGATAGAAGTCTATCTATTTGGATGAATTTGAGAATTGTAGCAATTCTAATCTTCCATTACATTTTAGAGCTTTTTTTATGGTATTTATATGCAAATAAAGATAAGATGGAACCTAGGGAGAATACATGGAGGTTAGATTTAGGCAATATTATGGTCCCAAATGTATTTGTGGATACAGAGCTCATAGATATCATAGCAAACCATTATGAGTAAGACACTAGGACTATGAGGAAAATGGATGGAATACCTTTATTAGTCATCACAAAATCCTATATACAAGAATGTTTTGGATTGAGTACTGAATCCCTAACAAAAATTGAGAGGAAACACTTCAAAAAGAAATATCATAAGACTATGAAGTTTGGTAGGTTCATAGAGATTTTTCATTTCATGTATAGGGGCCACAAGAACAAAATTATGTATGTTGATCACATGGGTCCTCACTCTATTGAATCCTTTATGGATTTTTTCAAATACACTTTCTATGCATGGTTATAATTGTTTAGAGAAGATGAGCAATATAAAATATCATTTGATTATATGTATATGGGCATGAAATATAAAACCCTCATATATATATCTAGAATTTGATTTTTCCAGTGAGATTAAGAATACCCTTCACAATCAATTAATTGAGTGGAAAGATACCAAGTCTTATAAGAATTATTACTTGTTATGTTACTTAATTATTCAATAAAATATTAGCCATTTTAGGAACTCTACGAAGTTAGCCAAAATTGATGAGGAAAATAGTAGACAACTCATTCAATTACGGTGCCCACTCTAGGACACACATGCTAAGGATGGGGATTTCATAACCTTCAAGGATGTGTTTTTGGAGTGGATAGTAAGATTTCTTGGGGGAACTATCATAAGAATAACATAGTCAATTAAGAATATGTTGAGACCCAATAAGCCTTTAGCTAACAAGGGTTGTATGTACAACTTGGGTGGTTGGATTCTTAAACCAAAATATTATTTGATAAGGTTATATGGGTGTAGATAGCCACCTCATAGGCTTCTTGTATTTGTATTTGAAAGATTGGTCTTCTTAGAATTCATACGGTAGTTATTGTGTTATGCCTTCTTTTATAAAGTTTGATATATATGTAATTTGATGTACCAAGATTCAATAAATTCAAGAGGTCCTTATGAATAAGTTATGATTGCCTAGTGATAAGAGAAGGGATTATGATCTTGAGGGACATTTTGAAACTATAAAAGCCAACTATTCTCATTAGTTGAACACTAAATATGATATTTTCAAGAATTGTGATGATGCATAGGAGATATGCTAGAGGTTTAAGAAGTGGAATGTCTTGAATATGGTAGAGAATTAGAGGTTAAGAAGAGGCTTTCCTCACTTTCATCCTGAAGAAGATATTGAAATTATTAGAATTGAAAAATGCATTTAGGACTATGAGAATTTATATAGGGAATATGTTGAAAAAGAAATGAAAAATAAAACACAACACATATCTCCTTTACCCCCTCAAGAAAAGAAAAGAAAGGTGAGCCCAAAAAGCTCAAGTTCTGCTCCATCTACTACCATGCCTTAGAAAGAAGATAAGACTTTTACTCCATTGGTATCTTATTAAAATTCAAATAATAAAGGGTTAGTGGAAATTGTTAGTATTTTCGAGGATATGAAAAAGAAGAAAGATTCCGAGACATGGGAATCATGCTCAAAGTTTTCTAAGGATAAGAAATATGGTTATTGTGCTAAAAAAATATATAATGATGATCCAATTGATACTGATGATGAGAGGGAAGCCATGCCCTTAGGTTCATTGAGAAAGATAACTTCATTCAGACTCAGTAGTTCAAATTTTTTGGATAAGATATAAGATGAAGGATTTTGATGAAAAGAGGAAGAAAAGACTTGAGGGAGTTGATGAATCTCAACATGCTTCAATTTTTAGCAAATGATGGATGGATTGAACTTTGATAACATCTCATGTACTAAGGAAGAGGCTAGAGAGATGGATAAAAATAGTGATATTTTGATTATTTTTGGTTTGACACTGGAGGATTTATTTTTACTTGATCAAGTAAGGAAATGAGAAGACTCTACATTTGTGTCAAAGTTTGAATCATTGGATAAAGTAGAGGGGACATGATATGATCCCAAGATATAAACCATTTCCACCTAGGTAAAATTAAAAGGAAACAAAGCCATGATGATTGACATATAAAAAGGAGAAGAGGGGATGGCCATAGTACAAACAATAGATAATAAAAATCCCATGCTTTTTGTAGCTAGATTAACACATAAATCTATGTTTAATCAAGCTCAAATAAAACATATGAAGGAAATGATTATACAACTGCAAAAAAGAGAAATGGAAATGAATTTAGTCATAAAAAAAATGCATGTGAAAACTAGGAGGTTGGAGAAAGAACTACATGATTTAAAATTTGAGAGTTTTCTAGTGATTGTGGTCCATAAAACTATAGATGTTGATGTTGAAAACTAGAACAAATAAATAGACACAAAATTTGATCACAGGGAATGTACTTTCAAAGTATTGGAGGAAATTCTTGTTTATGAAATGAACCTTATTTTGGCTAAATGTGTTGAAGTGTATGAGGCATTTAGCAACATTAGCAATATGTTTGATTTCTTTATAAAAGGAAAAGATACAAAGATACGTTATGAAATGGAAAAGAAATGGGGACCTTCTATGATGAAGGGTGCTCTCCTTAATACCATAAATACATAACATAAACAAAGAAACAACAAAAATTGCAAGAAGAAAATAGGGACTTCTTATTATCGCTGCAAATGCAAAATTACAAATTTCACAAGTACAATATGCTAACCCACCATGGCACCTTCATTATAGTAATATGCAAGACTAAGATGTGAACTACCACCTAGAGTTGTTCTAGACAATGTTTGGGCCTTTCTTAAATAGGAAATTTTATGCTGCTTGGGAAGGTTCTAGACATTCAAACTTGATACCTAGGAATGATAGACCCTAATAATCACTTGTAATTTTTGACCCAATTTTTTAACAAAAATTGGTTGAAATTTTGACCCATGTTGGTTCAATTTGGAACCAAATGATGCATCATAATTTTTATCATCATAATTTTGACAAACCCTCCAATTGGTTGGACATTTGATCAAATACTTGGTCGAAATAGGCTATATTTTGTATGAGCATTATTCGTGGCAGTTAGTCAAAATTTTGACCAAACTTCATCAAAATGATCACTAAAGTGTGGCCAAAAGTTCAACCAATTTTGGTCTAGCAATGACCATGATGCTATTCTCATGACAAAAGAATTAGTCAAAAGTTCAACCAATTCTAGTCTATCAACGACCCCAATGCCATTCTCACGACTAAAGAATCAGTCAAAAGTTCAACCAATATTAGTTGAAATAGACACCAAACTATGGTCAAAAGTTTGACCAATTTTGGTCTATCAATGACTACGATGTCATACCTATGATAAAAGAATTGGTAAAAATTTTGACCAAAACTTGATGAATATGTTGACCAAGATTGGTCAAATTTTTGACCAATTTCATTTATTTAAAAAATATATATAGCAAAGGTGAAAGGGCTTGACAAAAATCCAATTGGAATGAAAAATGTTGAGGAATTATGTTAGGAGAGAGTGATAGTGATGAATGTTGAAGATTTGTGGTTGATGAAAGGCCAAATGAAATTGTTGGTCAAGGTGTTAATCTATGCATTGATCTAGCTATGGTGGTGGTAAAAGATAGAGATGAAAATGGTTGTGGGTTTGGGAATGGGCTCCTTCTTTTTCATGTTGTGGGCATTGTGGTGGTCTAGTAAAGCCTATTTGGTACTGAGTTGTATGCAACAATGATGACATGAGTATACATGATAGGAATTTTAGTGGCCTCCTAAAACTTATTTGGTAATGAATTGTCTATAATTTCTTTTCAAACTGTAAGTATTGGCTGAATTGATGGAGAAGAATGACACTCCAATAGTGAAGGTTCAAAGGAAATCTCTCTCCTTAAATAGAATATAGAATATATCCTGGTCATTATTGTTAATATTATAATGTATTAGAGAACAAAAACCTAGCAAATAAAGCTCATGTGAAAACCTCCAAAAAGAACATAGAATAATTTAAGACATACCATTACTTTCATCTTTAAAGTGAATGTCTTGGCATCATATGGATTTACCTTCATATCAGTAATGAGGTTAGGGAATGATTTGGGGATTGTTAATACTTCTAGAATTGCATCATTTTTTGCCTACAAGAGAAGTTGGTATATGTCTCTTCCATTCTCTGCAAAATACTACATGCTCTATGTTTAGATTCCAATAAGTGTAGGAGTTTGAGGATAGAAACAAATTGATCATTCCTCATTACAGTTATGTGAATAGGGTTGGTATTTTAATTTTTATATCGATTTTCTATATCAATGGAGCTTCTTAGCACATCTTAAGTAGTAAGGGAACTCTAGAAAAATTGTACCTCTTCCAATGAACAAGAAGACTACCAAAAGATAGTTAACTATCAATGGAGCTTCCTAACACATCTTAAGTAGCAGCAAGGGAGCACAAATAGTCAAATTACCTATTAACTAAAACATTTAATATTGTGATCATTTAAATCTTAATCTATTATTGATAAACCTAATCAAAAGAAGCCATAAAGAACCTAGAGCATACTAAAAATGAAAGTCATAAAGCATGACAAACTTAATTAGTATCTATGTATGCAACAGTCACAGTGGATAATTTTTAAGGTGACGCATAATAATGGTAGTAGAATATCAAAAGGATATGGTTACATGAAATTAGTCTAAGGGCAACTTCAAAAGGAAGAACTCAATCCAATGTACAAGAAAATATAGTCAAAAGTTATTCAAAGCCTAATCAAAAGAAATCCAAACACATTTTTTATAGGCTGCAGACCAATCATGGTCCTACATATCCCAATTTTCACATCCTTATTTATTTCCTTAAAAAATTCTTCCAAATGTTCTAATATGATAATGACTATGATATGGTAGGATAACATTAAAGCCCCATGTTGAGTGATGAATAAAGAACTATAAACATTGATTAGGTAAAAAAAAAATCAAATTTAATACTAAATAAATTGTATATAATACCTAGTTGTAGTTAAATTTATCCAAGAAAAAGTCATTATTTTAACAATCTTAGCCATAACTAATTATTATGAAAACACTTCCTATGGTGACCTATTAGTAGATGAATATAAATATGTGTTATCAATATTTAGTATTCAAGGGGATTGCATGGTAGGAAAAACCTATCCTGGAGGTGGCAAATCTTTTAATGAAACCTTGGATGGAGCACCATCGGGTATACTAATGCAATTTTAATAACCAACTCTTTCCATGGAAAGTTTATCTATTTCTCCTTCAACCTACACAACATCAAGCTTATTTACCAAAAAGATCATCAACATGAATTTCAAAGAATCAAATTAAAATTGGATTAGTACAATTATGATGTCTTGAGCTCCCTTTATATCATCTATCCCATAAGGAATCTTTTCACCACACTTTCATAGAACAAAAAATGCAAGTTCCTACTTAAGAACTCTATTGGTTCCATTTAGTGGCTCAATAATAAGCTTTCTATAGAGAAGAAGAAATAAATATTAGTTTTTTGAATTGCAATCAAGAGTTTTCTTAGTACTAATATTCATAATCTACTTTTTTCATAATCTACAATGAAAAGAAAAAAGAAAAATTGTAAGCAAGCAATTTGAATAGTAAAAAAACAAAACAAAACTCATTGGAAGATTCCTTGTTAGAACCAGAGGATGTTCCATTATTTTGGATTCAAAACATTGAAGAAGAAAGAACACAATTTTTATTTTTGTCTAAAATGACACTAGAGTATGGAACATAATCATTGTGTTCATCAAGCAAGATAGGCAGCTCTTTCAAAGATTCTACCAACAACCCCTCCTCTTGTTCAAACTCTTGGGCTACTACTTCCATTGTAGATATATCATATCTCGAGTAGGTAGTTAGTATGCAACCACATCCAAATTTTATTGTGGCAAATTAAAAAATACCAAGGCATGTAGAAAGTCACTAAAAGAGTCCAATATATAGTTGTCGTGCAACTCTTTTGCAACTTTTCTTATAAAATTCTAGAAGCTCAATAGTTAGAGCTCTATTTGGATTAAAAATGGGTAGATGAAGTTGTAATATCAATATAAGGGATATATATATTGTTTACCTTCCAACTAGAGGGGGTTGATATGCTATGCACGGATTTGAAGTGGGTAATATAGACTTTTTGAAGTTAATTTATGCACAACCAACAAACGTCTTTCCTTATTTGATTGTAGGGTGATAGTAAGTGATAAATCCATTCTTAGAAAGTTTTAGCTTTGTTCTTAAATGAAGGAAATGATTGTGTTGTTCAAATATGATAAGGTAATAGTTAGTTTTGGCTTATTCATTACCTACTGTTTACCCTAGACTGTGATAAGGGTTTGTATGTACATATTGTTTTCCCTTAATACCTAAAATGAAACTTACTAGTACTTGGTGAATAGGAAGGTTTGTATGTGTACGTGACATGCATGATGAAGTTATTGATGCTCTTTATTTGAATAAGATACAATAGCCACATGAAAGGACTGTCATCTTTGTTTTTCATGTGCTGATTGACTAAGAACATAACACAGAGGTTGTTTTATGAGAAATGAAGAATGGAGCTTTAGTTGAAAACAAGAAATTATGATGCAAATAATGATGGGAGAGGAAAATCCATCATGGGTTTCAAGGTTGTGAGCCTACAAGGGTAAACAATTTCAAGCCATAAGGCCTAGAAATTAGGGCTTTAGAGTTGAGATCCTAAACCCATATTTGGGATTAAGATATGGTTTTTTATGTGCTAAAAGATTTTTCAATTTTTTTGGAAGGTTGTTTTCAAGTTTTTGGATTTTAGAGTTATTTTGGGTAAAAGAGGCCTACTATGATTGAGCCCCTTTTAGGCCTCCTAGTGTAACTTGAGGTTTTGGTGTAGTGTGAAGCCTTGGACCTATTAGTTGGCCAAGAAATTTTGTGCAATAGTAGAGAATTATGTATTAGGGTATATTCATTGTTACATATCAAAATAATAATTGAAAAGCTCTATGAAAGGAATTAAGTTGTAACTCCCTTATAACCATATAAGTCCATACCTTGCCACTATCTAATTAATGAAGCAATCTATAAAAAAACACTTTTTATTGACTAACCTTATTCTTTCCTCACCCAACCACTATAAGCATGTACACTAGAAAATTCAACATGTTCTTGATATAACAAGAAGCCAACCAAATTGTCAAACTTCAATAATATCCATACATCATGATACATAATTGTCTAAGATTATACATCAGATGTCAATCTTTGTACATCTAGAATACATAAATAGATACAATCTTACAACATGAATGAAAATAAAAATTTGGCATACTTATAAACAAAGCCTGTGGTTGAAATTCATTGTAGGAATAAATACCTTGTATGGTGCTTTTCTTGTGCTTACTGCATCATTTTCATTGAAAATTAGAACTATGTGTAGCTCTAGCAAAGAACCTATAGGTTCACTCAATTGTTTTCTAAATGTTGAATCCTTGAATTCATTATTAGTTACAAGAGGTATCGATGATAAAACATCTAGTTGCATGATAGCAAGATATACTTTAATTTTTGTAATGTATTAAAATAAATTCTCTTTCCTATTTATCTCCTAAGAAAGTATATTGAGTGTTAGAAATATAAAAATCATAAATAAGATTAAGGCTATTGTAAACTTGACTAAATAGACTATCATATAGAGCCATTAGACCACTTTTCCCAACAATAACAAATAGATTTCCATCAAGTTCCACTTGTGATTAAGGAGATCTACAAAACTATTCAATATTGTAGACATCAATGTCAATATAATAGATTTATCTAATCTTATTTGAATAAAAGAACCAAGATTTGGTTTTAAATTCTATGCACTATCTTCTTGATGTGATTGTAGAGCATTATAAAAAAATTCCTTTGTAGGACATTTCTCCTCTCTTTCCTTAGTGATGTGCCGAACATCAAGCAGAAACTTGCCACATTGCTCATAGAGATCACTGCAATAGTTTTTATTATTAGGTAGTTTCATTAGTCCACTCACTACAGTACTCAAATGACTGGTATTTTGGAGTAGCAACACGTGATCATTTCCCATATTCAAGTTAAATAGATGGTTATTTCATGAAAGAATCATAGTGTTATCTCCATTAGGTTCTTCCATTGATAGACTTGTATCAACAACCCAACTAAATTATCATCATATGATCTAATAGATCCTTTTAATCCATATATAAATATTAGAAAGAACTAATAAATCAAAGAATACATTTCATATAGAAATAATGAATCTTATAAGCTATTGAATCTCACCCCCTTCATCACTAATCATTGTTCATGTCACATATTTATCAGATTTAATTACTAAAGTGTATTATATTTGCACAATCTATACTAGATAATTATTTTCTTTTATTGAATAGACTATGAGATAGTTTTTAGTATCAATGCTGATCATAGTACGAAAGGCTGGTGTAAGCATGTGTTGGACATGATTTTATTTTTTACCAAAAATATTGCAAATTTTAAATTTAATGCTATAATGAATATAGATTTATATTATAGGTAGTGAATTCATGGTATAATGAATCCTAGAGAAAAATAGTGGAGAATCACCAAAGAATCTCAATAATAATTTATTTCAATATACTATCTTGGCCCATATCCTCCCTCATTCTAGTCCAAACCACATTTCAGTTCAACTGAATATCATTGAGGATTCACTCCCAAAAAAATGTTCTTTCAAGTTTGGAAAAATGTGGGTGAGGGATGAAAACATAATGAATACAATAGAATAGTAGTTGAAGGAAGCAGAGATATCAGGATCAAAATTATATTGCTACATAACTAAGCTAAAGATGATCAAGAATAAATTGCTACTTTGATAGTAGTTTTGAAGAAAAAGAAAGAATAGAGTAGGAAATTGAGGAGCCTAAAAGGGTAGTGATTGATAAAAGAATGGACATGGAACTCTATCTCAAAGAAAAGAAGCTATTAGGAAGTTATCCTTCATATGTTAGTTTGAGCTTCACTTGGTTTCAAGAATATGTTAATATTCTCTACTTAACAAGGCCAACCACATGATGGTGGAAGCTCATCTGGCCTTACCCCACTATCATCTAATTACACACTTCATTCATTTATTCATCCATTTATGACCTATAACATTCTATCAATACAATCACATAACATTCCTTAATATGATATAAAATTTATTAATACATAATGCTAATCAAGGATTTATTAATGCATACAAATATTCATTAACATGGAATAAAAATCAATATTAATACACAAAATTCATATATAACTGGTTAAAATAACGTTCTTTCATTATCCAACAAAGTTTATCAAACAAGGTTTATCAAAGAGCATTTTTAAAAAAATCATTTTTTATTATTGTTTTTCTTAACTCTCTTAAGAAAAAGGCTGATAGGAGCATCACTATCTTCCGCAATCTCCTCCTCTTGTGGCACATGTAATGTTAAATTATGATGCCTCCTCCTATTTTGAGGAGAAGGAGGCTACTGCACTAAAAGGGACTCTATTGCAAGAACAAGTAAATGGGTTAAATTGGCATACTCCTTTTCTTTTCTTAACTGTTACAAGTATTTAATTAACCAATACACCATAACATATATTTTTATTACTCAACAATGCCATGTCACATATGCTAACATTTTGATCTGTCGCCATGATAACATGCTGAACACTTAGAACATGTCCTACTCCTTCACCATAATTTTCAACATGCTCTAAAATATTCAAAAAAAGGATACACGTCAAAGTACAATTGAAGATGTTAAATTGTATTCATAATTGAGTAATTTATTTCTAATAGAAAGTTAATACCTCTAGCAATATGATGCACATCATGGCCTTCATCACATGTAGATTCTATGATAGGATATGTAGGCTATAGTGAAATGTTATGCACATTGTTATGCAGTCAATTTATGTTTGAAACTAACACCAAAAAAGAAATTTCTCAACTATTTAATTTGACCAATTTACCTATGTATCATTTGGTGCACTAGATTCTTGGGTATGGCTTTCATATTCTTGGCATAGGCATGCAGCTACAACTTTATAGCCTTCCTTCAAGAAAATTGATCATCATCTTCATCCATGTCATCATCATCATCATCACCACATCATCATACTCATCACTTTGATCATTTTCATCACCACCACCATCTTCATCATCATCATCATTATGTTCATCACCATTATCATGACCATCATCACCTTGATCATCACTATCTTTATCAATATGATCATGATCATCATCATTATCATCATCACCATCATTGTCAGCATCACCAGAATCACCATCATCATCTTCTTCTTCATGATTGTGTAATAGTCATTTAGGATCATCATTTACTTCATCTTCTTATTCTTAAGTATCTTTGTCTTCCATCACATTATACTTTATTGGCCTTCTTCTTGAATCATGTCTAACAAAAAATGACCAACCTAGTTTGTGTGGAATTCCAAAGTAAAACACTTATTCTCATTGGCTTGGAAGAACATAGGGCTCATTTCCAATTGGCTCACATGACCTTGTATTAATTATTGTAAATCCACTATCATGTTCAATAATAGTCCTATCAATATCATTTCCCTAATGTAGTTGTGTCAAATCCTATTTTATTTGTTAACAAAGACATAAATTGTACAAAAAATAAAGCTACTAAATTCTAAAATAGAGATATAAGGAAGCATTGTGGATAAAATAATACTACTATCCTAAAATAAAGTTTGTTCAAATACATATATGACAAATATGATAAAAATATTTCAATTATCTAGCTCTTTTTTCCATCAAAGATAATGACCCAGCAATAATGTGAACTTTTAATATTCAATCATTAATTTATTATTTATTATCTAACATTTTTAGCAAAAAATTAAATAATAAATTGTTTTAACAGTTTGAGTTTATTTTTATATTACAATTAAGATTAGGTAACATGACCTAAATGAAAAACAACATATTTAATGTTACAAAAAATATGACAAAAAATGTTGGAATACTTTAGAATAACTGAGAGGGGGTGGGCCAAATCATCCAAGGTTCAGTTGTATAGCTAAAACTTTTCACAACTTAGTGAACCCATAAAACATTATTCATCAAGCATGCATCCATAAAATTATGCAATTAGTTAAACTTGTAGGTTATTATTAAATAAACTTATAGAAATGTAAACATGAAACATAACAAATTCATCAACACACTTGACACAATGATTTATGTGGAAACCCAATTTGGGAAAACCACTAGGAACATGCTATTATTTTTCACTCTTCTAAAGTGATTCCAAGTGAAAGGTGAACCCTGTTAAATGTTACAATAGACACTGTTAAATGTGACCCTGTTAAATGATTTCAATCTCCCTATTAGGAGTGAGCATTGTTAGAAGACTTTAGACCATTCACTTGATTAAAGGATTTACAAATAACTGTTAGGTTAACCTTAATCCAAAGGATTTACCCTAGACTGATACAGTTGTTAGAGAGTAATAGTAAGACTTGATCTAATACAATTTACAACTTCATTTGTAAATTATAGATCACTATTAAATCTTCCATTCTCCTTGGCCTTCATACATTGTATCTCTGATAGCTTGTTCACCCTTCAAGAATTCATATCCTTAAGCCTTCTTGCTTAACATGCCATTTCAAACTCTTCTCCTAGGTCACTTGATGAAGGAAAACCCTTGACTCCTTGTCTTCCTTAGGTTCTCACACATGCAAACCTTGCTTCATGACTAACCATTCCTATAAATAGGAAATTAAGATCCTTTTTTTATCATTCTCCATCATCCAATTTAGGGTTAGGATGAATTAGGTATGATACAGTGAATCTATCGCACATTCTATATCTCTTCTCAAAAATTTTCCTTGAATCCTCTTTGAATTTTCCTAAAAATATCTTACCTTGAATTATGTACCTCTAGCTCATAAACCTTATCTTCCACTTGGTTCACACAATCCAATAAAACAAACTTGTTGGCTCAAATCCATTGAATTCATGATCTTTTAAATAATGCAACCACTCAACATTATCTGACTTCTGATGCTCAACACATACTGTGTTGCTTGACATCCTCTGTGAAAGTACCTGACATGAACTAAACTTTACTAGTGCTCAACATCAACTAAACTTTACTTGGCATCAACTATTTAGCTTGGCATACACTAGAATGAACTTTTACTCTACTCCAACTAATTTTCTTCTCAGCTTGCATTGACTTTTCTCAGAATCGACTATCCACTTGGTCAACTTTTGCAAACAAATTTTGTGTAACTTGTTCTTCCAAACTTTCTTAGTGTAAACAACATTTGTAACCTTAAGTAGATTATCAATACATCATGTTATCACTATCTTAACTAATCCTTGTACTTCTTTACATAATCATAACTCAACTTTTTCTCTAGGTGCTATTGTTATATTTTTTGATCAAATCTTCTTCATCAATCAAATAAGTGATAGTACTTAAATCATATAAGTAGTTTTCTTACCAAAAAATAGAAGTTTTAACATCAGTGAAAAAATAATGATTGAAACATACAATCTCCCTCTTTAACAATCTTCTTCAATCTAATCTCAACAATCTCCCTCTTTGGGATTGATGGCCAACCAATTGATCAACCAAATGGAAAACACCTTGTTCAACCAAACTAACTAAGTTAAAATAGTAAGACCAATAAAATACCAAAAAGAAAATAATTCCTCGTATTGAAATCTCTTCCTCTATCAACAACTTCCATCTTCTAAATAGGTTACAATTATTTTTCTTATAACTCCCTCTTACTAGGTAGATATTAGGATTTCTCTTTCTTTGTCCTTCTAATCAATAACTATCTCACTCTAAGATCCATTTTGTATTTCTCCCTTTGATTAGTAAATCTCTCCATACTATTATTTCTCTTGATCAATAAATCTCTCCCTCTTTGACAACAATGCCAAAGACTTGTCATCTTAACATGCGGATATAAATTTTTTCAGTTTCTCCCTCTATCACCTTACTTCTGACTAATTTAAAGTTACATCATTTTGATTACTTTAGGCAGCTCCTAAAGTAAGACCCTGTGTATCAATTTGCAACATATGAACATTAGCTTGTGTGATGCATGACACTCCTTTTGTTACATAGATAGCCTTTGATAGGGGTATCACCTATAGTTTACCTCTTAGATACTCATGAGCATCCTTAGATAATTCTTTTGTGAAGATGTCAGCAATTTTCTCTTTTGTGTTGACATATTCCATCTTCAACTCTTTATCTTGAACTAATTCTCTCAAGTAATGATAATTGATTTCATTGTGCTTAGTCTTTGTGTACATCACAAGATTCTTTGATATATTGATAGCACTTATGTTATCACAATAAAGTGTTACTTGTTCTATGATCACTTCCTTCATACATTTGAGTAGCTATTTGATCCATACAATGTTTGTACAATTTACAAAAACAACAACATATTTAGCTTTAGCAATAGATTGTGAGGTGCAATTTTGTTTCTTGCTAGCCCATGATACCAAATTCTTGCCTAAGAAAATGCTCCTCCAGTGGTGCTCTTTTTGTCATCAATTTTTCTAGCCCAATCAGCATTAGTATAGGCTCTTAATTCAAATTTCTTATTTTTCTTATAGTATAGACCAAACTTTTCTATTCCTTTCAGATATCTCATTATTCTTTTTGCAACCATCAAATGATTCTCTCTGGGATTAGTAGATAACCTTGCAACTATCCCTACAAATAATGCAATATTAGGTCTGCTATGTACTATATATTGTAATTATCAAATCATAGACCAATGCAATGTTTGATTCACCTTAGCTGAATCATCATTCTTTGACAACTTGTGTCCTACCACCATAGGTGTACTTACTCATTTAGAATCCTCCAATCAAATTTTTTTTTGTATTTCCTTGACATACTATGACTGAGTAATGTATATACCATATTTTATTTGATATACTTGCAAACCCACAAAAAAATTGATCTCTCCAAACATAGACATCTCAAATTCTTGCCTTATTTGATTTGGAAAATCCTTACATAAAGCATCTTGAAATCCAAATATGTTATTATCAACAAAAATTTCAAATAATAAAATACCTTTTTCTTTTTCTATCTTCATGTATAGATTGTTGTTATCATCAGTCCTTTCAAATCCAATCTTCACAAGATAATTATGAAGTCTCACATAACATGCTCTTGCTGCTTGTTTCAAACCATATAGATCTTTGTGTAATTTACATACCATGGTTTTATTGTTAATATTGAAAAATCTTGCTGGCTATTCTATGTTAACTTCTTCTTCTAATTGAGGAATAAGATTTAGTATGCAAAGAACATTAACAAATAAAGTAAACATTCACAAACCAAAACTAAATTCACATATATGTTTAGACAAAGAAAAGCAAAAAAAAAGTGCAAACCTCACAAGAGAAAACACTCCATGCTTTCTTGATTCTGTAGATGTATCCTTTTGATGTGGATGTATGCTCAAGATGCTCAAAAGCTGCTTCAATGGAGGTGGGTAATGGAAAATTGGTAGCTTTGTGAGCTCTCAATTTGGCATTATAAGGGTAAGATTGATGGCTTTGGTTCTCAAAATATCATGGTAACTTTAGCTCAAATATTGTTGATGAAATGGCTTGGGATGGGATTCAATTTATAGGCCAAGGGGTAGAGGGATGGAGGGCTTAGATACAAGGATGGGGAGATGGTTAAAGAGGGCTAAGATGCACTCAAAGGGGAGCACATGGATTGTGCTTGTTTAGCACTAATGGGAAGGTGACACTTGTCACAAGGAGGATGAGTGTGAGAGGGTAGGGTAAAGGGTTGGTTAAAGGTATGATGAGTGGGGTTGAGTATGTAAGAGAGATGTAAGAGGAATGAGTGTGGAAGAGGGAAGAGTGTGGAAGATGGATGTAAGAGTCATGAGTGGGCTTGTAAGAGTCTTTTATGGTTTGTAAGAGCACTCATGACTTGGTGGTTGGGATTTTTGAGGGGAGACTTTGGTTTGGTTTAGGAAAGTCTTAAACTTGTTTAGGGAATGTGGCATCATTAAGGGGTGGATTACGCTTGGGTTTAGGATTAAATTAGGGATGTTAGAGATGTGCAAGTGGATGACATTAATGAGGGTGGGTGAGTTAGTGGCTAAGCTTGGTTAGTATGGGTGGATGGGGTGGATTAGGCTAAATGGAGGATTAGGGCTAAGTTAGGAGTTTTTGGATTTGAGGATTTTATTTATCAAATAGATTTATTTAATAAATGGAGATTTTTGGAATTAGATAGGAGAATAAGGATTTAATTGATAAATAATAGGTTATTTGATTTATCAATTAGGACTATAGATGATTAATTAAATTAATCAGCTAGGGGATGGCAAAGGATTAATTAAATAGGAATTTAATTAATGATGCCTTTAGAGATAACTAAATAGGATTACCAAAGCAGTGCAATCAAATTTAGGTGTCTACACTAATATGCTATTCAAAAATGTAGATTTAACATCCATTTGATAAACTTTGAAAATTTTGTATGCAGAATAAGAAAGTAAAGTTCTTACTCCTTCCAATCTTGTAACAGGTGCAAATGTCTCTCCATAGTCAATTCCTTCTTCTTGTTCATATCCCTTGCAAATTAATCTTTCTTTGTTCTTTGTAACTTCACCATTTTCATCTAACTTGTTTCTGAATACCCATTTGGTGCCAAACACATTTTTTCTTCTAGTCTAGAAACTAGAGTCCATGTTTTTTTTCTCTATTTGTTCAATCTCTTCTTCCATGGCTTTACTCTAGTCTGCATCTTCTAAAGAATCTTTGACTAATTTAGGTTCCTTTATGCTCAACAAACATGTGTCATTTCTCAATTTATTTCTTGTCATTGGTCTAGAATCTTTGTCTCCAGTAATTTGTGCAATAGGATGATGTCTTTTGACATATTTAGATAATCTTGGTTCAGCTCTTGTTTCTTTAATTTGTCTTTCAACATCAAAATCACTATGTGCATCTCTATTAGGTAACTTAGTATCTCTTTCATGTACACTAATCTTAGAATCAAAATGTGTTTCAACTTCATTTTGTAACTTGACATTTGAATGTAGCTAGATTCCTGAATGCAAATCAACATTCATTGTATGTGACTTGATAGTCACTAAAACTTTTTGTTGGTTTGTAGCTTGATCTGCAACATCTTCTTTAGTAGGCATACCTTCATAAAAGTATACAAACAATTTGTATTCTTCTAGTCCTCTCATAGGTTCATTCTCATGTACTTCTATATATTCATCAAAGTTCACATTTGCACTTTCTACAACTTTGTTAGTATTAGTATTTAAACACTTATAAACTTTACTTCTTGTGGAATATCCTAAGAATATACCTTCTTCACCTTTTTCATCAAGTTTATCATTCTTGAAGTCTTTAAAAATGTAACACTTGCTTCCAAATACCTTAAAATATTTCACATTGGGTAATTATCCATACTATAGTTCAAAAGGTGTTGAGGGAGTACCTTTCATGACTTGTGCATGGTTCAAGGTATAAACAACTATACTTATAGCTTCTCTCCAATATTTTAAAGTAACATTCTTCTCCATCATGAGTGTTCTAGCATAGTCCATTATAGATCTATTTCTCCTTTCAACTATTCTATTTTGTGGAGGGGTTCTAGGTGTAGATGTCTATCTTTTGATTCCTATGTCATTACAGAACATCTCAAACTCATTTGATGTAAATTTTCCTCCTCTATTAGATCTCAAACAGTTCACAATTTCACCTATTCCCTTCTCAAATCTTGCTAAGTACTACATAAACATTTGGGAAGAATCAGATTTCTATTTCAGAAAAATAACTGTCATCATTCTAGAATAGTCATCAACAAGTAGCATAATGTACTTATCTCCTTTGTAGCTTTCCACATCGATTGGTTCACATAAGTCAGTATGAACAATCTCTAGTATTCCTTTAGAGGTATGAGCTTTATTGTTAAAACTTGACTTTGTCATTTTTCCTAATTGGCATTGTTTACACATTATATTAATCAGGCTTCTTCAACTTAGGAAAACCTTTACCTTTTCTCATGTGACTAATACTAATGAGGTTATCAAAATTGACATGACATAACATTTTTTTCCATAACCATACATCATCTAATTTTACAACAAGACAAGTAGCATCCTCTATATCAAGGTGGAATAGATTACTTCTAGTTTGATCATCCTTTCCAATCAGTTTCCCATCAATGTCATATATCTTAGCAATCTTCTTTTAAAACTCAACCTTACATCCCAAATTATTCAGTTGTGAAACACTCAAAAAATTATTGTTAAGACCTTCAACATAGTAATCATTGTCACACAAAATCTTATCTATGATTTTGATAAAACCTTTTACTTTAATAAAAAATGGTGCATTATTACCAAATCTTACACTATTTCCATCATAACAATTCAAGGTAATGAACTTACTATTATCTCCATTCATGTGATGTGAACTCCCATTGTCAATGATCCATCTATCATTCTTTTTCATACAAGTAAAAAATGTAGTTGCCTCATCTTCATCAGAGTCATCCTTTATTGCAACATATACCACTTCATCATCATGTTCATCAGAATCATCCTTTGTTTCCTATTCAACAATGTAGAAGGACTTCTTGCCTTTGTCTTTGAAGTCCTTCCTGTCTTCATCTCTCCTACTTTTGTATTTGTCACCACCTCTATAGTTCTTCTTCTCTTAACATCTAATAGTAATATGACCAACCTCATTAAAATTGAAACAAATGATAGGTAATTTACCTTTGAACTTGCCTATACCTTTGTGGAGTCTTCTTGCTAGTAGTCCTTCAAGTTGTTCTACATCCTCCTCATCTATGTTACTATCACTAGACACATACTTTATCTTATGCTTCTTTTTCTTCTCATCAGGTTCCTTCAATGACACTTTAGTTTTGAAAGAAGATTCAGTACTTCTGGGTTTGTAATTATCAAAGTTATATAGCTCAAAAGTAGTGAGTCTACCTACCAGACCTTCAAGTGATAGATCATTCCCTAGTATACATCTTAGTTCTTGAATTGCAGAAACTCTAATAGGATATATAGGAAATAGTGTCCTTAATACTTTGCTTAGTATAGTATCATCATCTAATTTACCATTAGCTCCTCTTATTACACTAACAACTAGCTTTATCCTTGTAACATATTGAGCAATATTTTCACCTTCTTCTATTCTCATATCATCAAACTTACCTCTAAGAATTTTAGCTTTGGCTCTTAGAACATTGGTGTCTTCTCCATAGATGGTGGCTAAGGCATCCCACATTTTCTTTATGTTATAAAGACATTTGATATTATCAAATTTAGCATAGCTTAGGGCAGAGGCAATCTCCAAAATTTTCTGGTTATGTTCTTTCTTCTTTTTCATATCCTTAGTAGTTGGGGCTCTAGCAGGGTCAACATGCTTGGTAATTATGGTAGATTGTTCATGGTCTCCAAGTCCTCCAAGGTGTAGCTTTATCAAAATTTTCCATGTAGGAAACTTATCTTTATTAATCTTGGGTACTTCTCTTTTTGATATCTTAATCTTTGTGCTTCTACTACCTTCAAACTAATAATCTTAAGCAGATGGGTCTGATGCCAATCATTTGAATACTTTAGAATAACTAGGGGGGGTGTGAATTAGTTATCCAATGTCTTGATGTATAACTAAAACTTTTCATAGCTTAGTGAACCCATAAAACATTATTCATCATGCATACATCCATAAGATTATACAATTAATTAAACTAGTAGGTTACTATTAAATGAACTTGCAAAAATGTAAACATGAAAGTTAAAAAATTCATCAACACACTTGACACAATGATTTACCTGGAAAATCAATTTGGGAAAAACCACCAGTAAAATGCTACTCTTTTTTGCTCTTTTGAAGTGATGCCCTATAAAATGCCAAACCTGTTAAAGGTTACAATACACACTATTGAATGTGAACCTATTAAAGGATTTCAATCACCTTGTTAGGAGTGAGCCTTGTTAGAGGACGTTAGACCATTCACTTGGAATGTCACCTTATAATAACTCTTAGGTCAACCTTAATTCAAAAGATTTACCCTAGACTGATAAAATTGTTAGAGAGTAACAATAAGGCTTGATCTGATACAACTTACAACTTCATTTGCAGATTATAGATCACTATTTAGTCCTCCATTCTACTTGGCCTTCATATATTGTAGCTTTGATAGCTTGTTCACCCTTCAAGCATTCATATCCTTAAGCTTTCTTCCTTAACATGCCATTGCAAACTCTTCTCTTAGATTACTTGATGAAGCAAAACCCTCGACTCCTTGTTTTTCTTAGGTTCTTGCACATGACAACCTTACTTTATGACCAACCATTCCTATAAATAGGAAATTAAGATCTTTTTTGCTCATTCTCCATCATCTAATTTAGGGTTAGGATGGATTAGGTAGGATACAATGAATCTACCCCACATTCCAAAGCTCTTCTAGAAACTTCTCCTTGAATCCTCTTTGAATTCACCTAAAAATGGTTTATCTTGAATTCTATGCCTCCAACTGATCAATCTTATTTTCCACCTAGTTCACACAATCCAAGAAAAAAAACTTAACAGCTCAGATCCATTAAATTCATAATCTTTTAAATAATTTAGCCACTCAGCATTATCTGGCTTCTGATGCTCAACACATACTGCATTGCTCACCATCCTCTATGAAATTACTTGACACGAACTAAATTTTACTGGTGCTCAACATCAAATAAACTTTACTTGGCATCTATTGTTCAGCTTGGCATACACTAGAGTGAATTTTTACTCAGCTTCAATGGATTTTCTACTCAGCTTGCATTGACTTTTCTTGGCACTTACTATCGACTCAGTCAAGGTTTGCTGACAAACTTTGTGTAACTTGTTCTTCTAAACTTTCTTAGTAACTTTAAGTAGATTATCAGTACATCATGTCATCACTATCTTAACTGATCCTTGTACTTCTTTACATAATCATAACTCAACTTTTCCTCTAGGTGCTATTGTTACATCTTTTGATCAAATCATGTTCATTAATCAAATAAGTGATAGCATTCAAATCATATAAGTAGCTGTCTTACCATCAAATAATAGGTTTGACATCAGTGAAAAAACAATGATTGAAACATATAATCTCTCTCTTTAACAATATTCTTCAGTCTCATCTCAACAAGAAAAGAAATATATAATATTTATCTTATGAAATACTAGAATTTCATAAATCCAACTACACTTTGAACTAATAGTAATTATATTTTCAAAGCGATAGAACTTGATAAATATAATAGAATCATATAATATTTTAAACCCTTTACAAATGCAACAACACTTAGATTTCAGTAGTTTAGGAAGAAATGAAAATGCAATGAGAGAAGAGAAAAAACTAATTATATCTTTGGAAAAATATTAGCCATATGGATACAAATCAAAGCTTTCACCTCCCCATATCTAAATCTACATGAGTGATAGATCTGATATAGCCATCTAGGTCACGATGCATTCATATTTAGATGACCACTACTTCCACACTCATCAAATTTCATTTGAACACACGTTTCATCTTTGAAAGGTAAAAAACCTTACCATTTCCATTCAAATGATACATGCAACATTATTTCCATCTTTAAAAAACAAGTAAAATTGTTTGGTTCTCTAATGAAATTCTTATAGTTATCCACAAGAATAATATTTGGAAACATAAGAATTATCTCATATGTCTTTCTCTCTAGATCAAAACTTAGGTACATAACAATTTTATCTTAATATTCTTTCATATAATTTGATTCTTAACAATTTTATCTTAATATTCTTTCATATAATTTGAAATCCTTTTTGTTATGATCAACCTTAAATCTTTGAGTTAATTGGAATTCATAGTCAGTGGGTTGATCAATTTGAGAAATCTAGGAATAGGAGAAAGAAAAAGATTGTTTTCAAAGTATTTCAAATAAATAGACTTGGCTCACACATGGTATTGGGCTAAGTAGAGAGGATGACTCATGCTCAAGAAAAGATCCATATGGCAAGGATAAAGCAATAGTTACACAAAAGAATAGTTGATATTGGGATTTTGATTATTATAATATATTTTATAGATATAGAGTTATTTATTTTATTAGATGGAATAGACCCAATTTATATCAATGTAAACTTTTTATAGCATCAAGTTCAAATCAAAATACAACAATTTATATGTTGTTTTAAATATATGTAGTTTAATGATGAGTTTTATATGATGTGTTAATGGGAAAAAGGCTAAAAGCCTATAGTATATTAAAATAAAGGGAATGCACATATTGATAAGAGGAATCAGTTGCAAACATGACTTCTCTTCCACTTCCATGCCCATGTTAGGCACAATGATCTCTTGGGAATTATTACCCTCTTCTTTAAAAAAATGAGAATCTTCATAGATAACTATTACATCAGAACCCAATACAACTAGCTCCTGAGGCCGTGATGTAGTTGTGGTTCAACTTGAAGATCTCCTCAAAAAAGGAGTCCATGCACATATGCAAATTTCTATCTCCCACTTGCAGGTCCTAGCCTTGCACAATTCAAATTGAAGGAGAAAACTCATTCTAAACACACATAGAGATATACTTGTGAATAGAAATAGACTAGATTAGGTCCATTTATACTAGATAAACACGAGGAGGAATCGACTTTGAAATAAAATACAATTGGGCATGACACATGAAAATTCTTCTTAGTTTTGCTGCAAGCATGCTTGATAGATGTCTAATAGTCATCTTTGAAGATTCTACCAAGATTTTCATAGGAGATTTGTACATTAAAAAAAATCTTGGATCAAGCACTTTGTAGTTAATTTTTCAACACTCACAGACATCAACAAAATTCCAAGAAGAGCCAAAAAATCATAGATACTTAAGGAAAATCAATCTCTATATCCATTTTAGTCTTAATCTTGTCTAATTATTGTTGACAAGGGATAGAACATTGGGTTGATGCTACCCATGTAAGGAACATCACCCTCTCTTTAATGTGCTCCAAATAAGTGCACCTACAAGCTGTACAAATACCTGAGCCAAAGGCCTTGTAATAGATAGTTCTAAGCCAATATCTATCAAATTATTTTCATCCAAGAGAATGGAACCTTGATCCAACATTACTAACATACTTGACAACCAATCATCTACTAAGTTTTCTTCCTTATAGCAGTGGGCAATTGATAATTTGGAAAACTATGGTAGCAACTTCCAGACCTCCTCCAAAACATATTGTAACTCACAATATTTTTTGGCATGAGAGCTGATGTTATAATTTGGGAGTCACCTTTTATGACCAATCTAGAAATGCCCTGTCCATCTAGAAATTCCCATTAACAAGGCTTCAACTAAAGCTCTTGCCTCCCCCATGTTATTTGATCCATTTGGGACCCTTGCATAAAGTAATTTAAGAATTTGACCCATGTAATTCCTCACCACTACAATTATTTTTTTGGCAGCCTTAGTTAGTTCTCTAAATGTATTTGGTATGGATTAAAAAACCAATAGAAAGGGTGTTGGTATCGATAAAGCTGGGAATGGAATACATTTTTGGAGGTTTGCATACATCCTTGGGGTGTTAAGAAACATTTCCAAAGAGTGGAGTGGTTGAGATATTCAGGGTTGGGATGCAACCACCATATTCAACAAGGAAACCTACATTATCACAAGGGTGGCTTTAGTAAAATAGCATAGACTTTGGGTTATTTTAGCTTGAAGAGTAAATTATTAATTATATTTATTATTATTAGGATGTCAATGTAACAAAGTAAACAACCTATTAACTATTCATGTTGAGGTTTACTTATTATCTAAATTATTTTATCTAACTATATTACTACTGATCAAAGAACATCCAACAATGCATACATTCAATAATGCGTAACTTGAATATCTTTGAAGTGAGTGGATAGTGATATGATGGAGGCTTCATATGTTACACTTAGTTGGATTTTGTAGGCATATTTCTAGAAATGGGAGGGAAATAAATTAGAAATATTAATGTGCAATTATTAACAAGCCAACCAATTATAAATGGCATAATATCATTTTAATGAAACCCTTACCAAATACATGTTTTAAAAAACAAATTACTTATCAATTTGATGAAACCCTTGTTAGAAATAGTTAATACTAAGGGGGGAGAGGGTGAATCAGTATTATAAATCTTTTTACCAACAACTAGATATTATTAATTACTTTACCACATGCATAAGAAAGTATACCAATAATGCTGAATAGTATAAACAAACATAGACAAGGAGAGATCATAACACCATATTTTTTAAACTAGAGAAACCTTGGCCAAGGGAAAACCCCAATGGGGATGAAAAAACTAGATGATTCACATGTAAATAATCTAGTTAAGGATATATCCCTATTAGGAGCCTACGAAGAATGTATAGTGTCTCAAGTTCCTGTTAGGGGACTAGGCCTTGTTAGAAGCCTCAACCTTGTTAGGAGTTGCTTCAACCTATTAGGAGTTGGTGGCTTACATAAAAATGTGTGCAAGAAGATCCCACTACCATAACATGCAACTATACAATAAGATCTTCAAGAAATAAGTATACATACAATTCTGAGATACTTGTTGTACTTCACAAATCTTCTGATTGACAATTCTTCATACAAGAGTGACTAAACACAAATTAATTTGCATCATATCTAGCATAATAATTCTTCACACCATATATCACAATGTCCCATTCACTTGTTACTTGCATTTCACAAGATCATATCAACCTTGCAATCACTGATCACACATCATTATCATCATATGCTTCATCACTCTTAACTTCACAAATGAAGTTCTTTACTTATACCATCATATTGATAAATTCTTCCTTAGTCAGTTCAAATTACATCATTAGAGTTAGCTCATAAAGAAATAATAATTAAAACAATAAATCAAGTCATTTAACACAATCTTCTAACATGCTCGATTCTACACGGAATCATCACTGTGTTACTAATTCCTTCATAACTCAAACTCAGTTGATCGTATAGAGATGCACACTAGCATAAATCATCATTATGATGTCCTACATCTTTGGTTAACTACAAAAGAGAATATTCCAAGGGACTATTCTATTATCATCAAACTTGTTATGCTGCTATAACATTGTCTGACACTTAGACAATTTTCTTTACAGATGAGTAAGATTGATCTATAAAAAAAATATGTTGCCATAAATTACAACCATAACTTAGCATATCTAATTGATTGGATGCATTGCCAACAATCTCCCCCTTTGGCATTGATGGAAACATTTTGAGAAAATTGGCTAAGTCCCAAACATGCTGGCATACCAATCAAAACAAATAACCATAGCATAATTAAAAAAATTTGTATTCATGTTATGAAAAAAAAAGGTTACATCCCTTATAACTTCCTATTACAACTTATTTCTCCCCCTTTCAATTACAATTAATTACAATTTTCCATATATCTTCCCCTTTGACATTACTGGAAAAGGTATAAAAAAGAGACTATCAAAATCTGGTAGCTACATCAAAACTTGGAAAAGCAATCATTGAAGTTGGTTTTTAACTGCACAAAATGTTTCTTCCAACTTTCTTTTAGAGCATCAGATACACTAATAAGTGCACATAGAGCATATGCGGCCAACTCTACCACATTCAAGTTTGTATTCACAAACTTGTCATAAGAAGATTTTGCTAAAAAACATTCCTCCAATTGATTCTCAAGCAATGTCACTTGTGGGAACAGGTGTTCTCTTAGGAGAGTGAATCTCTTCAGAGCTTTCTCCTTTTCTACTTGTGAGTCACTAATGCTTTCATGAAGTATCTGTATTGAGGGGTCAATTGCATTGATCTTTTGATTTTTCTTCAAAAAGTTGTCAATGACCATTTGAATCTTAGTTACCTTTCTATTGATTTGATCATCAAATTCTTAAAGATAATTATATGCCAAGTTTCTTTTAGCATAAGCCTATTTTCCTTCCTTTGTGCACTGTCTCAATGCTTTAATACATATATTCAAAGTTTCCATATCATTTCTCATATTAGTGCACATGGTATTAATAAGTTTACCATCATGCTCTATTTGTGCTTGAATCATAGCCACATTTGTGAGTGTTGTGAATTCATAATCAAAATCTTTACACAAAATTGTTGTGCACTATTGAATATCTACAAGGGTGTTAATAGGGCTTACTACTTTCTCCATTCTATTCAAAATTGAGGTCAAATTCTTCTCAATTGACTTGACTGATTTCTTCTTCTCAAGAAATTTACTCAAAGAAGATAAGAGATTTGATAGTATAAGAGGTTAGATACCTAAATACTTGTATAATAGATTGAGAAATAGAAAAATAAGAGTTGTGGTCTTGTTAGAGTGGGGTTTTCATTGCACCAAAAGACTAATCTATCAATGCCTGGCACAACCAATCAACTTGTAGCACATAGGAGATAGTTAAGCCCTTGTCACAAATCTTGAGGGGAGCACTAGATAAATTTCCAACAATCCTTCCCTCAACATTATCGGAGGGTCTGAGGATTTGAACCTGTGACCAAGCTTTGATACCACTTGTTAGAGTGGGATTGCCATTGCACCAAAAGACCGATCTGTCAATGCTTGATATAATCACTCAACTTATAGTACAAAAGAGGGGGTTAAGCCCTTGTTACAAATTCTAAGGGGAGCACTAAACAAATTTCCAACAACCCTTGTCAAATACGTTACATGATAAGAAAAGTTATATATTTCTACTTGTCAAACATCTATAATGGCAACTTGAAACCTATCAAACATTTGTATTGGTAACTCAAACTTGTCAAATGTCTATAATGGCAACTTGATCAACTTGTAAAATATATGAGAAATGCAAAATGTAAATAGCAAAGGCACCTAAGGCAACTCAAAATGCAATAAACAACACTTTAAGGGGATTGATAGATAGAAAATGGTTGCTTCTTACCTCAAATGGCTCCCTTGCACGCAGAATGCATCGAACTAACTCCTCCCATGAAAAAGAAAATGTTATGCCATTTTCTTTCTTTTCTGTTACTAAACTTGATTTGGTCAAAATTTTTACCAAATTGAGCAAAAAAAAGATTTCATAGACTAATTTGGTCTTTGGTCAAAAATTAAGGTCAACAAATCAGTGAAAATGTACTAGTGAATAAATATAGAGTTGACCAAATGCATCTTTGACATTTATTATAGAAATTTTTGGTAGCCCAACTTTAGAAGGCCATAACTCTGAAATTGTTGCTTTGATTGGCTATTATAACCACTTTTCAAAAATGTTAGCTCTTGATCTATAGACTCAAAATGACACAAGTGCCCTTTTGTTGATTTTTCAGACCTCAGCCAAGGCCTCTAAGGCCTTCGAAACCAAGTTCAAAGTTTTGTCTCCAAAATTTCCATTGAAATTTGCAATAACTTCTCTAATATTTAAGCTAGAGAAATGAGATTTTTATGATAGGCTTATAATTCTAAAATGAAACTTCATGAAGAAATTTAGAACATTCTAAGCTCATATGACAAACTTACTAAAAATGGCAAGTTCCTAGAAATAGTAATCCCCTGTCTACTAGTCCTTATTAAAATAAAAAATGCTAAAAATAAAAATAATTTTGGGTGATGCAAGATTTCTCTTACATCCAAGATGCTCCTACATCATTCTATGTATAAATTAAGAAAATATTTCGATGTTACAAAGAGGGATCCTAATGTCCCCCTTGGACAAAAGTTACTATTGATTTCATTGATTTTGTTTCAAAGAATTTGAGTTATATAAGTCAAGAACATCCAAAGTTGGAGGAGAAGTTGAATCTAATCACTTCTCTTGATCATTTCCATTTCCCCACCATAAGAATGAAGAAGGAAAGATCAAACAACTTGAATAATGGAGGCATGAATTTAGAAAATTACCTTAGGTAATAACAACCAAATTTAGGAAAGAGAAAGATTTCTAGATTGATTCATTCCACATGTTGTTGAATAAGGTGATTGCTATAGAGGAAAAATTCACAAGGTTCATAATAGATGTAGAGATAGCTTAAGGGGAGAAGTGGGTGGAATTGCAGGCTTTTTCCCTAGTACTTTCAAAATTTTGATGGCCTACCCATGCCCAGATTCCTAAGTAGATTAATGTCTACCTCAAGGTACTTGATGATATTCCTAAAGAAATCGTGGCTGCTGATTAAACAAAGGATAATTAATGTCATTGTTATGTTTTAGGATTTTCCAAATATGTTTTTAGTTAATAGTTAGTTATGTTTATGAAGGGGTCTGAAGCTATGTTTTTCAACTTTACATTTTTATAAGAAAAAAATACCAAGACCCTGTATGACTAGAAAATGGGCTAATGTCTAACATACTATGAGAAAATCACAAACTCAATAACAATACATTGACACCTTCTAGTCTACCATGAAAGCCAAATGAATCAAAAGAAAGAAAAAAAATGTTAAAAACTCCCTCTTTCACTTGTAGCTCATGTGTCCTTCTTTCTTCTCCACGTGATGTAGCTCCAAATTGCCTATAATACACACAATCATGAAGCAAAAGCCTATAGTGATGATAATGCTATGAGAATACTTGAAGATGTGATTCTAGTGTGAAAGAAAGAGTGAAAATCCAAGAAGCTAGGGACTAGAAATGAGAGGAAGAATGCTCATTTTATAACCAACATGGAGGATGAGAGCATTGGAATTGTCACCTTGGATATGCAACATGGCAAGAGATTCCTTGGAGAATCCATGACACATATGATACAAGATGCCAACTATAGGATTGTATATCACTTGATAGTCAAACTTGGCTAAAGAGGGAAGAGAATCTATGATGCGTCATATGACACCTCAAATCCACTTAAAGTCAATAATCTATGAAAATGGAATCCAAATATGGATGTGCATAAGAGAATAAGAATATTGGATTATGACATATCTTAGCCAAGTGTCAAAGGAGAATCCTCGATGTGTCATGCCCACGTGTCATGATGATGTCAATATTATGTGGAATATTTGAATTAAAAATCCATTATTCCACATAACTAAAAATTAGTGAAAATGGAATTAATGGAGGAAAATATGACTTAGGAAATTGAGAATTTCCATGGTTTATGGATGATGGATCAATTAATTAATAAAATATCAATTAATTAAGGAGGTTAGTTAAGAAGAATAATTAGTAAAATGGCATAGGATTAAATTATGGGTTATTTAATCCTATAGAGAAAATTAGTAAATGATTAGGCAATTTGATTAAATAGGTGCGACATTATCCTTTGATGAGATGAGACAATAATGTAGACTGACTAGGATGATAATAGGTAGACCAAAGCCATGGTCAAATTGATTGATTGAAATTGATAACATGCCAAGGACACATGACATGAATCAAAGAGACATAACATTTAACTCACATTGTAAAATGCTACAGGATCGAGATCAGTTGATAAGGTTGATCATAGTAACATCGATGTATTCTATCAATGTTATTAAATTGTTGATAAGGCCATGATTTAACACATAGAGACTTGATAATGTCAAAAATCAGGTGACGTGAATGATAGTTTGACCTAGCACTAAGAGCCATGATAGTACTAAGGTCAAATTGATAAGATTTGATAGGCTAATAGGTTTCCAAGGTCCTGAAAGCCACAACAATGCCTAGGATTGGACAAATGATGATTGATTTGGGATGTTTGAAACATTGCAAGTTGATTAAGACTTATTCTGAGTGATTCTAAGTTGATTTGAAATGGTTTTGAGTTGATTTGAATTGGTTTCAAAATGACATGAAATTGCTGCAAAAGAGGATACAAATGATAATAGACATTGTTGAGATATGATCAAATTGGCCAAAAGATCATAATTAGTGGAATGAAAAAATGGGATGAATTAGTATGAAGAAGTGATGAAATCGTAGATGCAAACCATTTTTTAATGTTTATAGACCCCTATTTAAGAATAAACATTTTCAAGACATAGAGATGAGATAAAAAAAATTGGACATATGACATAAGATGCATACAATAGATGTTATGAAATAATTTTATATCTTCATGCAAATTACTTGTTTTGGATATGCAATGAAATGACTTTGTTGTATTTCCTTACAAATGAGGTTAATACAATGTTGATTTCTCTATATCTTAAATGATGTACGGTTTATTAATTACCCATGTTATTTATTGTACCTTTGGATTATACTATTGTTTTGGTGGATGAGAATGATGCATGAATTTGATTTATCGATATTTTCATACTAAGTTATGGTATTTGTCTAATTGGTCTATTTTGATTGGGGTTTAAAACATTTAGACTAGGAATTACATTTATATCTTATCTATCCAATGGTTGATAGGGTGCACATTGTCTCTTGAGGTTTGATAATAAGATTATGTGGGATTGACTCTACATTACCCAAATAGACTAAGCACTAATCTTTGTACATTTATTCCAAGTTGATATGTACAGCTATAGATTGGTGGAATTCTATCCATAAGTATTGCACGAATCCATTCTTTATATTTTCATTCACATTTTAAACATGATTACATTTGATTTCTCCTTGAGAAGAAAATTTCCCACTAAAGAGTATCTATAATAAATTTGCATTAGTAAATTTTTATTCTCTATAAGAGTTGAGATAGAAGCTATAATCACCTAGAATTTGTAAAGCTTGAAGTGTGGAGGTTGATTGATTGTGTTTCAACCTTCTTAGTTGACCCAAATTGTTTTGATTTCCCAACATCAAGTGGGCAAGGCTTGTAGGTTTTCAATCAATTTTTTAGGAATTGACAAATTGGAAACTCTATTGGGGAGAGTTGATCACAATTTACATTGTGAAGTTACCCAGAAACAAACTTGAGGATAAATAAGATTTTGTTCAAAGTGCACTCTGCTGGAGGAAGAAACCTTGAAGATCTAGTATTTGATCCTCTGAAAGAAGTTGGCAACTCTATTTTATTTATGTATACATCACAAAGAAGACCATTAATACCTAATATTAGAAAACCATTAGATCTCATAAAATTCATTTTAATTAGATGGATTATGTTCAACTTTGATTGATAATGTATTGAAGTTTTATGGAAAATGGAAGCAATCAATAGTTAATCATTTAAATGCACTCTATAAATTTATAAATAAAAATCATATATACACTGAAAGAAGTATAATGATATTGTTTGCAAGATCATCAAGAGGTGACGTGATAAATGAGTATGATGTTGAGATTATGTGTTGCACACATTGCATAATATTGTTTATATTATATTATTCTATTTTATTATGTAATGTTGCACCTAGAAGGACCTAGATGCATGCACAACATGTAAAGATTCCCATGGGATATACTTGATGAGTTGTGTAATAAAATATAATAATATTTGATGTAATTATTTAATATTGAGAAAAAGAATAAAATTTTCAATATTAAATGTGAGGTCAATGGGGGTTAGGTAGCACATGATTTTAGCATATGGCTTATGTAATACCACTTGGTGGTTCTGTGGGAGTTGCTACTATATAAGCATCCACAAGGGTAGTTGTAAAGACAATACAAAAAGGCAAGAAGAGAAAAAAAGGAAAGTAGACCAAGATAAAGTTTGATAGTTTATCCAAGGGAGCATTTATGAAGGTTAGAAGCATGGCATGGGATGTGTGATTTCATGCTTGTTCACATCAATTTCTTGTTAGTGGCTATGGCTTTAAAGGCTTCCATGGTTGTATTGCTATGATTTTTTTTCTGAATAATACATGGTGGTGGATGCTTTTGGAGGTTGAGGTTTTCCCCCCAATGAGGGTTTCCTAGGGTATATCTTGTGTCACATTTTGTGGGTATGTTGTCTATTCTATTGCATATGGGTTTTAGTTACATATTTACTTTATATCTATTATGGGTTATGTGGAAACAATTATATTTTTTGTTGCAAGTTTCCTTACAAGAAGTATCAAAGTTATGGTTTTGTTGTTATAAACCTAGGTTGAATCCATGGGATTGCATAAGAGAATAAAAGAAAGGGCAAGATATATGGATTGTGTAGGTTGTTTATTGTCAATTTGAAGGTTTGGATTTGTTGTTATGATGGGATGTTGATACATTTTGGGCCCGTAAATGTTGAGAATAGATTAAAGAAGCATATTAAAGAGGGAGATTGTTGAGAATTGATTGATACAAGTATGATCAATATGCTTCAATCATTGCTTTCTCACTAATGTCAAATCTGCTATTTTCTGGTAAGAAAAGGCTTATATGATTTAAGTACTATCACTTATTTGATTGATGAAGAGAATTTGATCAAAAGATGTAACAATAACACCTAGAGGAAAGGTTGAGTTATGATTATGTAAAGAAGTACAAAAATTAGTTAAGACAGTGAGAGCATGATGCATTGATAATATACTTAAGCTTACAAAGATTGGTTACACTAAGCAAGTTTAGAAGAACAAGTTACAAAAAGTTTGTCTGCCAAGCTTGACTAAGTGGATAGTAAGTGCCAAGAAAAGTTAGTGCAAGCTGAGCAAAAAATTAGTTGGAGCTGAGCAACAGTCTATTTTAGTGTTTGCCAAGAAAAACAATCAATGCCAAGCAAAGTTTAGTTGATGCCGAGAACTAGTAAACTTTAGTTCATGATGAGTGATTTTATAGAGGATGCTGAGCAACACAGTATGTGTTGAGCATCAGAAGCAAGTTAATGCCAAGTGGCTGCATTATTTGAAAGATCATGAATTCGATGGATCTAAGCTGACAAGTTTATTTTCTTAGATTGTGTGAACTAGGTCGAAGATAATGTTGATAAGATAGTGACACAAAATTCAAGGTAAACTATTTTTAGGTAAATTCAAAGAAGATTGAAGGAGAAGTTTCTAGAAGAGATATGAAATATAGGGTAGATTCATTATATCCTACCTAATCTGTCCTAACCCAAAATTAGATGATGGAGAATGAGCAAAAAAATATCTTAATTTCCTATTTATAGGAATGGCTGGTCAGAAGAAAAAAAATTCATGTGTGAGAACCTAAGGAAGACAAGGAGTCAAGGGTTTTGCTTTATCAAGCAACCTAAGAAAAGAGTTTGCATTTACATGTTAAGCAAGAAGGGTATGAATGCTTGAAGGGTGAACAAGCTATTAGAGCTAAAACATATGAAGATCAAGTAGAATGTAGGACTCAAGCAAAGATCTATAATCTACAAATGGAGTTGTAAGTTGTTATCAGATCAAGCCTTACTATTACCCTCTAATAACTATATTAGTCTCAGGTAAAAGCCTTTGGATCAAGGTTGACCTAATAGTCATTTGTAAATCTTTCAATTGGGTGACATTCCAAGTGAATGGTCTAAAGTCCTCTAGCAAGGCTCACTACTAACAGGGTGATTGAAATCCTTTAATAGGGTCACATTGAATAGTGTGTATTATAACCTTTAATATGGTTGGCCTTTCACATGGAATCATTAGAAGAGTGAAATAGAGTAGCATGTTACTGGTGTTTTTTCCCAAATTGGATTTCCATGTAAATCATTGTGTCAAGTGTGTTGATGAAACTGTTATGTTTCATGTTTATATTTCTGCAGGTTGATTTGATTATAACCTACAATTTTTTAAGTGATTGCATAATCTTATGGATGCATACATGAAGATAAATGTTTTACAGGTTCACTAAATTGTAAAAAGTTTTTTTTATACATTTTGACCTTGGATAATTGATTCACCCCACCTCTCAATTATTCTAAAGTATTCCAACAACTAGCATCAGAGTCATATGCTTAAGAGGACTAGTTTGAAGGTACTAGAAGCACAAAGATCAAGATTCAAAAAGAGAAGTAACCAAGCGTAACAGAGATAACTTTATTTCATGAAAAAGTTTGATGTTGCTACACCTTAGAGGACTTAGAGACATGCACAATCTTCCATTACTACTAAGCATGTTGATTCTACTATAGCCCCAATAGCTAAGTATATGAAAAAGAAGAAAGAACATAACTAGGCAATGCTAGAGATTGCCTCTACCCTAAGCTATACCAAATTTGATGATATCAAAAGTCTTGATAGTGCAAAGAAAATGTGGGATTCCTTAACCACGATCTATGGAGGAGACACTAATGTTTTAAGAGCCAAAACTAAAATTCTCAAAGGTAAGTTTAATGATATGAGAATGGAAGAAGGTAAAAATATTACTCAATATGTTGCAAGGATAAAAGAAGTTGTTAATGTAATAAGAGAAGCTAATGGTAAAATAGATGATGATATTGTACTAATTTTTTTAAAAAGAAAACTATTGCCCATATATGCTATTAAATTTTCTACAATTCAAGAACTAAGATGCATACTGGGAAATAATCTATCACTTGAAGGTCTGGTAGGTAGATTCACTACTTTTGAGCTATCTAACTTTGATAGTTACAAACCTAAAAGTATTGAATCTTCTTTCAAAGCTAGGGTGTGTCATTGAAGGAACCTGATGAGAAGAGAAGAAGGAAAAGATAAAGTATGTGTCCAATGACAATGATACAAATGAGGAGGATGTAGAACAACTTGAAGCACTATTGGCAAGAAGATTCTGCAAATGTAAAGGAAAGTTCAAAGGTAAAGTACCTATCATTTGTTTCAATTGTGATGAAGTTGGTCATATTGGTGATAGATGTCTAGAGAAGAAGAACTACAAAGGTGGTGACAAATACAAGAGTAGGAGAGATGAAGACAACAAGGACTAAAAAGAAAAAGGCAAAAAGTCATGCAATATTGCTGAAGAGGAAATAAAGGATGATTTTGATAAACATGATGATGAAGTGGCGTATGTTGCAATGAAGGATGAATCTAATGAAGACAAGGCAACTGCACTTGTGACTTGTGGGAACAAGAATGATAGATAGATTATTGACAGTGGGTTTTTACATCACATGATTGGAGACAAAAGTAAGTTCATTACCATAAATTGTTATGATAGAAATAGTGTAAGATTTGGTAATAATGAAACATGTTTGATATAGAAAAATGTTCTATGAAACTCATAGATAAGATTTTATGTGACAATACTTACTATGTTGAAGGACTTAACTATAATCACTTGAGTGTGTCACAATTGAACAATTTGGAATGTAAGGTTGAGTTTGAAAACAATATTGTTAAGATATATGACACAAATGGAAAAATGATTCGAAAGGGTGATCAAACTAGGACTAATCTATTCTATCTTAATATAGAGGATGCTACTTGTCTAGTTGTAAAATTTGATAATGTATGGCTATGTTTCAAAAGGTTATGTCATGTCAATCTTGATAACCTAGTCAGTATCACTAACATGAGAAAAGTTAGAGGTTTTACTAAGTTGAAGAAGCTTGATAATGTAATGTACAAACAATGTCAGTTAGGCAAAATGATAAAGTTAAGTTTTAAGAGTAAAATTCATGCCTCTAAAAGTATACTAGAGATTTTTCATACTAACTTGTGTGGACCAATTGAAGTGCAAAGCTACAAAGGAGATAAGTACATTATGTTGTTTGTTGATGACTATTCTAGAATGATGACAATTATGTTTCTAAAATAAAAACCTGATGCTTTTCAAATGTTTAAATTGTACTTAGAAATATTTGAGAAGGAAATAGGTAAAAGTCTAAAGTGTTTGAGATCTGACAAAGGAGGAGAATTCACATCAAATGAGCTTGAGATGTTTTATAATGATAGAGGAATCAAAAGATAAAAATCTACCCCTAGAACCCCTCCACAAAATGGAATAATTGAAAGAAAGAACAAATCTATAATAGACCATGTTAGAACACTCACAATGGAGAAAAATGTTGCTTTGAAATATTTAAGACAAGTTGTCAATAAAGCTATCTATACCTTGAACTGTGTACAAGTCAAGAAAGGTACTCATTCAACACCTCTTGAACTATGGTATGGATACTCACCCAATGTAAAATTCTTTAAGGTATTTGGAAGCAAATGTTACATTCTTAAAGACTTCAAGAATGATAAACTAGATGCAAAAAGTGAAGAATGTATATTCCTAAGATATTCCATAAGAAGTAAAGCTTATAAGTGTTTAAATACTAACACTAATTTTTTTTGGAAAGTGTAAATGTAAATTTTGATGAATATATAGAAGTACAAGAGGTTAAAACTACGAAAGAACCAAAAGAATAAAAATTATTTGTATACTCTTATGAAGGTATGCCTACTATAGAAGATGCTAAAAGTCAAGCTACAAACTAATAGCAAGTTTTAGTGACTACCGAGTCACATACTATGAATGCCAAGTTGCATTCAAGAATCAAATTACATTTAGATGCTAAGTTATAAAATCAAGTTGAAGCATATTTAGGTTCAAAGATTAGTGGAAATGCTAAGCTACTAGACAAAGATGTACATAGTGACTCTGAAGTTGAAAGACAAAATGAAGAAACTAGAGCTGATGAAGATTGTCCAAATATGTCAAGAGAGATCATCTTGCTACACAAATTATTGAAGATAAAGATGTAGATCAATGACAAGAAATAGATTGAGAAATGATACATGCTTATTGAGCACGAAGGAACCTAAATCAATTTAAGAAGCATTAGAATATTTGGACTAGAGTAAAGCCATGGAATAAGAGATTAAACAAATTGAGAAAAATAAAATATGGACTCTAGTTCCTAGACTAGAAGACAAAAATATGACTAGCACTAAGTGGGTGTTTAGAAACAACCTAGATGAAAATGGTGAAGTCATAAGAAATAATGAAAGATTATTTTGCAAACGATATACAAAAGAAGAAGGAATTGACTATGGAGAGACATTTTCTCCTATTGCTAGATTGGAAGGAGTAAAAACATTACTTGCTTATTCTGCATACAAAAGTTTCAAAGTTTATCAGATAGATGTTAAATCTGCATTTTTAAATGACATATTAGAGGAAGAAGTCTACATAGAATAACTAGAAGGTTTTTTTGATGTTAACAATAAGAACATGGTATGTAGATTACATAAAGCTATATATGGTTAGAAACAAGCACCAAGAGCATGGTATGAGAGACTTCAAAACTATCTTGTGAAGATTGGATTCAAAAGGACTGATAAAATAGCAAACTATACATAAAGATAGAGAAAGGAAAAGGTATTTTTTTATCTAAAATTTTTGTTGGTCATATCATATTTGGAGGTCAATATGCTTTATGTAAGGCTTTTGCAAATGAAATGAAGAAAGAATTTGAAATGTCTATGTTTGGAGAGATCAAATGCTTTGTGGGTTTGCAAGTGTATTAGATGGAATATGGTATATGCATCACTCAGTCAAAATATGTCAAGGAAATATTGAAAACTTTTAGGCTGGAGGATTCTAAACTAGTAAGGACACCTATGGTGATAGAACACAAGTTGTCAAAGAATGATGATTTGGCTAAGGTGAATAAAAAATTATAGAGGTGTATGATTGGAAAATTATAATATGTAGTACATAGAAAACCTAATATAGCATTATCTGTAGGGATAGTTGTAAGATTCTTTGCAAATCCCAAGGAGAATCATTTGATGGTTGTAAAGAGAATAATAAGATATTTGAAAGGAATAGAGGAGAATGGTCTATACTATAAGAAAAATAAAAAATCTAAATTAAGAGCCTATAAGATGTTGATTGGGCTATAAACATTGATGAGAGAAAGAGCACTAGTGGAGGAACATTTTTCTTAGGCAAGGGGCTAGTCACATGGACTACAAAGAAACAAAATTGTACCTCACAATCTACTGCTAAAGTTGAATATGTTGTTGCTGCTATAAATTATACAAACATTGTATGGATCAAATAGTTACTCAAAGGTATGAAGGAAGATATGACAGAACTAGTAACAATTTATAGTGATAATACAAGTGCTATCAATATATAAAATAATCATGTAATGCAAACAAAGACTAAGAACATTGCAATTAAGTATCATTACTTGAGAGAATTAGTTCAAGATAAAGAGGTGAAGATGGAATATGTTAACACAAAAGAGAAAATTTTTGACATCTTCCCAAAAGCATTACCTAAGGATGCTCATGAGTATCTAAGAGGTAAACTAGGAGTGATACCCCTATCAATGGCTATCTAAGTAACAAAAGGAGTGCCCTACATCAAACAAGCTAATTTTCATAATTTATACATTGATGTAGTAAATCTTACTTTAGGAGCTACCTAAAGTAATCAAAGAGCTAAAACTTCAAATCAGTCACAAGTAAGGTGACAAAGGGAGAAACTGAAGAAGTTCATATTTGCATGTTAAGATGACAAGTGTTTGCCATTATTTTCAAAGAGGGAGATAATTGTTGATGAAGGGAAATACAAGAAAGAGGGAGATAGTGACTGATAAAGAGAACAAAGAATTTTTTTAATTCTAACATCTACCTAGTAAGAGGGAGATACAAGAATAAATTTAAAGGGAGTTATAAGGAAGAGTTTTGCAACATATTTAGAAGATGGAAGTTGCTAATAGAGGGAGAGATTTCAATACAAGGAATTATTATTTTTGGTATTTTGTTGGTCTTATTATTTTAACCTAGCCAATTTGGTTGATCAATTTGGTTTGCCATCAATGTTGAAGAGGGAGATTGTTGAAAATAGATTGAAGAAGATTATTAAAGAGGGAGATTGTTGAGAACAGATTGATACAAGTATGATCAATATGCTTCAATCATTATTTTTTCATTGATGTCAAACATATTATTTGCTAGTAAGATAGTTGCTTATACGATTTAAGTACTATCACTTATTTGATTAATTAAGAGGATTTGATCAAAAGATGTAACAATAGCACCTAGAGGAAAGGTTGAGTTATGATTATGTAAAGAAGTACAAAACCCAATTAAGATAGTGATAACATGATGCATTGATAATATACTTAAGGTTACAAAGGTTGGTTACAGTAAGAAAGTTAGAAGAACAATTTACACAAAGTTTTCTTATCGAGCTTGACTAAGTGTATAGTAGGTGTCGAAAAAAGTTAGTGCAAACCAAGCATAAAATTAGTTAGAGATGAGTAAAAATCTATTCTAGTATATGCCAAGAAAAATAGTGGATGGCAAGTAAAGTTTGGTTGATGTCGAGCACCATTAAAATTTAGTTCATGTTGAGTGATTTTATAGAGGATGCCAAGTAATGCAGTATGTGTCAAGCATCAGAAGAAGGTTAATGCCAAGTGGCTACATTATTTGAAATATCATGAATTCAATGGATCTGAGCCACCAAGTTTTTTTTTTTTCAATTGTGTAAACTAGGTGGAAGATAAAGTTGATAAGCTAGTGGCATAGAAATCAAGTTAAACTATTTTTAGGAAAATTCAAATAGGATTCAAGGAGAAGTTTCTAGAAGAGATATGAAATATAAGGTAGATTCATCGTATCATCCCTAATCTATCCTAACCATAAATTCAATGATGGAGAATAAGCGGCAAAAGATCTTAATTTCTTATTTATAAAAATGGCTGGTCAAAAGCAAAGGTTCTCATTTGTGAGTACCTAAGGAAGACAAGGAGTCAAGGGTTTTTCTTCATCAAGTGACCTTGGAGAAGAGTCTACATTGGCATGTTAAGCAAGATGGCTTAAGGGTATGAATGCTTGAAGGGTGTATTGTTGGTCTTAGAATGGTTTTGACATTTGAGTGTCAACACACTTAACCACTTTTTACATAGAAGTTGAGTACACTATGTATGCCAAATTATAGTATGCACTGAGCTAGAACTTCAATAGGTGTTGAGTGACTTTAGGTGCCGAGCATTATACATGTGCTGAGTGATATATAGGTGTAGAATCACACTTGATGTCAAGCAAGTCAAAATTCTTCATATGTCAAGTGAGCCAGAGTCATACATGTGCTAAGAAAGATAGAGTGCAATAGGTGTTGAGCAAAGTAGGATAGTATATGTGCCAAGTACTAGTAGTCTAGCATGTGCCGAGTAACACAAAATCAACATATGAGTTTGTGCCTTCAAAAACTCATATGTAAACCATTTTCTGATCTAAAATAGAAGGATTTCAAAGGATAATAAGGATAAGAATGAATATTTTATATTTCCTATGCAATAAACATGCAACCAATACGAAAAATGGAGAAGGCATGCAACCAATGAGAAAAATGCAAAGAATGAGTAAGAATTCAAGATTCAATATGGATCATAGATCCATACCTAACCCTACGTCTATGAAGTCTTTATAAGAAGGCTTAGACCCCATGATTTTAAGTTGTTGAATAGAAGTTAAGAAAGTTGCTAAGAAAATAGAAAAATCACTAAATAGGGCAAGCAATAGGGGCATCAAAGACTTAGCGAATTAAGAAACAATTACACATCTAGTTGATCAAAATAGTATAAGGGATATGAATAGATATAAAATCAAGAAAGGATCACATTAGAATGAGTAGATCAAGTGCCTAAAATCAGCAATTGAAGATTGTAAAAAATCAGGTCAAAGGTTTCTAATACTCTCTAGCTATTGTATTAGATAGTGAAAATCCTATGATGATGATAGGTTAGCCTAATAGCTATTTTGTAGATCCTTTGAAGAGGTGACTAAATCCTTTAACAGGGTGACATTTCATGTAAAGTGTTTGTAAATCCTTTAACTAGGTCACTATTGACATAGTATAAAGCCTTTAATAGGGCCAACCTTTCACAGGGAAAACTATCAGAAGTGGTCAAACAATTATTGTTATAGTGATTTTGTGGGTATCATCCCCACCCCAGTATTACCTTCTTATTCTTGGAGGGTTTCTGGGTTACCAAATTCTAGTGTTATGTGTTTACTTTATGTTCATTTAATATGTTTACATGCATGCAGTTTACTTTCAGTTATTTATTTTTTAAAAGATTCAAAAAGGTTAAAGTGTGGTATTTCTGATTCACCCCCTCTTAGAAGTACTCTTCCCATTTGAATATTCCAAAAATTGGTATCAGAGAAAAGGTTCTCACAAGGAAAAGCCTAACAACTTAGAGAAAATATTTGAAGATGGAAGTCTTCAAACTTGGGAAGATCATAGACAATTAGGTGATTGATGTATATCTCACTTTACACAAATTGGAGGAAGCTAGTGAGGAATTGAGAAAGTCCTTAAAAAGGAAGGATATAGCCATAGCTAAAAATGACATACACTACAAGGAGATTGATACCACAAAAGTATTTTCCAATGGAGATTCCAAGGAATTTGATGTAGCAATAGCTCAATTGATGGAGACAAATAGAGCACAAGTTGAAGAAATTAGATTACTCAAGCTCCAACAAGAGTCACAAGCCAAAATGCTTTGTGAAGTGACTAAACAAAAGAAGAAAGCCATTGAAGACAAGGCCATGGTAGAAGATGATAAGAGAAATCTTACCAATAGATTGGAGGAGAAGATAATTAAATTTGAAAGAATTTCAAACATGCAGCTTGACACCTTAAGCCAGATGATGAATGCTCATCATGAGTTGAATATGAAAGACATTGAGATCTCCACCTTGAGAATGCAAAATGAAAAATTATAGAATAAATTGAGAAGAGAGAAGGAGATAGCTGAAAGCTTCAACAAACCCAATGAAGCTATCAAGTACTTTGAGAAACTACTGAAATCACCAAGGGCTAGTAATGATACTTTAGGACTTGGTTACACTAGCACTGAACAAGGAGAATCATCCAAGACTATAGAAGAAAGGAGTAACAAAGGTAAGAAAACTAAACCTACTCATTTATGTGGTAAAAAGGGACATACTTCTAATTTATGTAGGAGCAAGGATGGTCATTGGCATGATAAGCCTAAAAATGAAAGCTTTTCTCACAAGTGCAAAAAATAAGGACATCAAGTACATGAATGCAGAACCACGACCATGAGGACACCAAGATTTGAGGGTCACTGCTACAACTACAAGAAATATGGACATAGAGATTTTGAGTGCAGATCAAAGCCTATGTAGACACCTAATCAATATGTAAGTTAAAAAAATCATACACACCACTACAACTGGGATTACAATACCAAGTATAGCTATCACTATTGTTAGGAGTATGGACACATTCCTAAAAATTTCATAAGGACACATTTTAGAGGGAACTATAGCAGATGGTTAAGTCAAACCACATGTTTTAGTTGCTTGAAGAATGGTCATATCAATAGGTATTTCCCAACAAAGTCAAAGGCACCCAAGTCAGAAGTCAACAAAGGAAAAAAGAAAGTAGATGTTGAACAAATCAAAGGAAAAATAAACAAGACTTGGAAGAAGAAAGATGAGTGCAACACATCAAATGGAGGGATCACTTCACCCAAAGGGTCAAATGATTACATCTCATCCGATTAAGAAAAAATAGGTGTATGGGACTGATATACAAAGTTATATCATACATCAATATCAAGACAAAGAAGTACTACAAAGAAGAAATCAGCATGAGCAAATATGCCAAGTCAAAATTTGAAGATTTTGCAAATACTGTTGAGTTGTCCTTAGATGCCAAGTAAAGCTCCAATGGATGCCAAGTTGCTAATAGCGACCGAGTTGATAGTTGATGCCGAGCAAAGTGGAAATTTAGTGGAAGCCAAGTGAACAAAATCCAATAGGGTCCAAGTCATGTTGAAACCTTCAAGTGCGGAGTTTACAACTTTATGGACTAATCATTTAATGCTAGGTTTTGAAAGGTATAAGGTTGAATTTTGATCATTTTTACTTAATTCAAACATAGAGCAAAGATGAGAAGAGTGCAGTAGTGATCATACAGTAACCTTGAAGCCATTTGCATCAATCTCAATAGTGATTCAACATAAATTTCATTGATCTAAGGCATTTATCAAGTGCCAAGCTATCTAGTGTTAAGGTTTTTAATATACTAAAACCCTAGTTTGGTATAATGGCTTCTAGTCCTAGGAATCCTAAGAAAAAGGAAGGTCATGAGGTCTAGTTAGTCAATAATATAGTCAAACAACTCGAGTTTAGAACCATTCCTAAAGTAGCCTACAGAAATGACCTTGTCGACGTATTGTCCATAGTTCCACCAAAGGTTGTCATGGTGCAAGACATAAGGAAGTACTACAACTATAAAATAGGAGCAGTAGGAGACCTTGAAATATTTCAAGCCTATGACAATTTGTGTGAAAACAAAATTCTGAAGGATGAATTTCAAATAGTTGAGAAGAAGGGTTTGACCCATGCCCTAGTTTACCCTATAGGCTTCAAAACAAAATGGATATAGATTTTTCTTAGTAGAATTCACAATGGATTTTTGTGGTTGGAAATAGGACTCATGAATACTAATAAGAAAATAATGCATAAGGTTATAGGTTTCCCAACCCTAGCTTAGCCTAAAACCCTAAGAAGTGATTTGAAAGAAATTATTGAAAGGATACAGGGGCTAAGTGGAATAAGAGGGGAATGAAAATTGATACTGTAACAGATCCTCTTCTAGATTTTGCAGTGAAAGTAATATTCCACAAATTCTACCAATCTAGTAGATTGAATAGTCTACCTTGTATAGATGTTGATGTAGCTTACAAACTTGTGAAGAAAGATCATACATATGATCTCATAGAACTAATGCTATAGCGAATAAATGAGAACCTAGGAGCAATAAGGAGGTCAAAGGGTGGTCAATGCAAGTTTGGTTTATTTCTTACATGCATATTCTTTTATGTCATGGAAGAGTTTCCTTCTATTGGAAAGGTGAATTGGAACCCAAACAAAATTGCAATCACACAAATCAATGAGTTTATTTATCAAATGGGTGATAATTTTGAGGTCCAAATGAAAAGCTATTTTGAGAATTTTAGGAATTTCATGAAGCAAAGGGTAAGAATACCAGTCTCCCTAGTGGAAAAACATATCAATGACATATTATGTTTGGTTGACATTGACTTTACCTATATCCAGACATCAATTCCAAGGGTAAGATGGCTAATGCCATTAGGATATGAACTTGATGTAGATGAAGCCTCAGCAGCAATCAAAACATTGCTTGTAGAAGAGATTGATAAAGAGTCTCTTCATTGTGGCACATATGATGTTGTCAAATCCAAAGTTGAGAAAGAATTGAAGACAACCTCTGTAATTAAGAGGAAAGATAAATCACTGAAGAAGATAAAGAAGTAATTTGGTGTAGATATTAAAGGAGAAGTAGGTGCTCAAGAAGAAGAAGACGAAGAAGAAGGAGAGAGTGAAGAAGAAGAAGAGCAAGGGTAAGGCCTAATGGAGTTGATAGAAGGCTTAGGAGAAGAAAATCAAGAAGAAGCCAAGGAAGCACCTACACAAGCTAAGAAAAAGAAGAGAAAGGCTAAAAATCAACCTCCAACTCAGCCCAAACCCAAGAAGGTAACCAAGCCTACACAAGCCAAGCCAGTAGTAGCAACAAAAGCTAGCACAAGGGCATCCACACAAAAGGCCCAAGGGGCAAAAAAAGAGAAGAAGAAGGCTACTAAATAGCATTATGAAGTGCCAAAGAAAAGAAGAAAGTATGTGGCATAGCCAAACACTGATGATGAAGAGAGAATAGAATCAGCGGATATCAGCCAATTCAAAGTGGTAAGTAATAATTCCAAATCTGTTATAGACAAAATTTGTGAAATTATTACAAATGTAGATTTGAATGATTTGAAAAGCCTTGATTTCAACAAGTTAAGTAGAGAAGAGAAAAATAAAATAGAGGAATCTATATATGCCATGATGGCTGAATTTAAGAATGCATCTCTAGAGCTAGACAATACCATGCCTATAGAGCTATATGAGATAATTGAAAACAAATGGCATTATTGTCTAAAAATGGAAAAGGAGATCAAAGAATCTACCTTAGCACAAGTGATGCCTAATCTAATAAGAGGTCAAATAAAAAAGGCTAATAAGAAGCATGGTGGAAAATTTGCACCTAAATATAGAGCCTTCAACATCCTACAAAATAAGATTGAGGATGTAGTAAATAAGTTCACACAATTATGGAAAATAATCTACAAGATAACCAATGACAAGGATGAGGAAGCAAATAAGGTAGAGGCCAGTGCCAGGGAAAAGATAGAGGAAAATAAAGTGGAAGAGAAGCAAGAAAAAAGAGAAGAAGAGAAGAAAGAGGAAGAGGATAAAGAAACAAGAAAAGAACAAGGAAAGAAAAGAGAAGAAGAAAATGAAGATGAGGAAGATAAAGAAAAAGGAGAGGAGGAAACAAAAAAGGGAGAATACATGGCAACAACTGAGCAGTAGTAGAAAGAGAAACAAAGTGTGCAAGACACACAAATGCCACCCCCTAGCCCTCCTCATGTAACCATCACACTTGCAGACACAATAACTATCAAGGATGTTCTTGAAAATTCTACTTAGAACATCAATCCCTTAACTATAGAGGATCTCTCCAAGATCCTTCACCAATCCACTCTATAGCCACAATTATGCACAAATCCTATATTGGTGAGTGTAGATGAGATACATAAGGTAGTAGTAGAACCAAAAAGAGACAAGGTGAAACCAAAAGAACCACCTTTCACTTACATAGCTACTAGCACTCATATTTTAAGGCTTCCACCACCTATAGTAGTAGGTGACACCACATAGAAGTCAAGTGAAGAAGAAGGGAAGTCTGATGATAAGGAGGATACATCAAAGGAAAAGGGGTAGGACACTATATAGAAAATGGTAGAACTACCAAAAATAGGCACTCCTACAAAAACCCTTCAGAAGTCAAGCACTGAAGCCATACCTTTGCAAATCTCAAAACCTGGCTCAAGCTCAACCAAGGTGACTAGGGTACTTCACTATGGATACCATGAGTTAGATGAATACATTATAATACTTGCTTATGACTCAAAGACTATCACCATGGAGAAAATTACAAAAATGCAAGATGCATTAAATAGGAGAAAGAGGTAGGAAATACTCAAAAAGGATTATAAACATAAGCAAGCACTACATGAGATTAAGGACATCTTTATGGATTCCTTCAGCTTGCAATCACTAGATGAATCAAAACCCATAATGGAACAATTATCTGATATAGTTGACTAGGTAACTACTGAAGACCAGGATACAAATGTTTAACTTATGGTGTGGTCTGAAAGGAAGTTTCAAGGGAAGGTAAATGAGAAAATATCTAGTAGTATAGGACTTGAACAAGTAGAATTGGCCAAGAAAATTGATAAGGTCAAAATTGTACTTGAGAACATTTTCTCACTGTAAAAAAAGTTGTGTGATTTTTCCAATTTCATACAAGAAACAAGCTAGAGGATAATGAGATTGGAGAGAAATTTGAAGATTTCTAGCATGCAATTACCAAGAGATCTAGCTCAAAGTGAGAAGCATTTTGGCCAATCGCTTCACACTTAAAGAGAATTAGCTATACTTACAAGTGAAGAGGCCAATATAAAGGCAAAATTAATGCAAATTCAATCCTCTATAACCCCACATTTGGCGGTCCTCCACAAAGAGCAAGTCTATGTTGAAACTATATTAAAGAAAGATCCTAATCTTTCTACATTAGATGGACTTGTACATCTTGTAATAGAGACTACCATCTAGCATAAGTCACTAGATATTGCTTTGGAGAATTGAGATGCAACTCTGAAAATGATAATGGAGACTCATTTTTGGCTAAATATGGTATTACTCCTTAGAACCCTTTGCCATAAGTGTCAAAAAGAGGGAGAAATAATAATATGGAAGATATAACTAAGGGGGAGAATATTAAGTATTCCAATAATTACATTCTTGACTAAGGGGGAGAATATTAAGTATTCTAGTAATTACATTCTTTCATTCATTCTTTTGATGAATAAAAAGGGAAAAGATTGTAGAATGAACCAAAAAGGGGGAGATAAGTCATAATGTGTAAATAGTATGGGGGAGAAATAATGTTTTGGAGGAGATATGAATAAAAGAGAAGATAGAAATGAGCACATAGGTATAGATTAAAGATATAGGGCAAAAGAAAAGAATATCAAGTACATCAACACAATAATTTTGGTTGCAAGAATGAAAATCACACAATTAACTCAAGGGGGGTTATAAGAATTTTAAGGTATTTTGAACAAATTTTGGAATTTTGTACATATGCAAAGCAGATTGGATAGGGTACTCATAAGGATAGATGAATAATGTCTAGTTAAGTGTTTTTGACACTCATGTCAAAGGGGGAGATTGTTGGTCTTAGAATGGTTTTGACATTTGAGTGTCAACACACTTAACCACTTTTTACAAAGCCAAGTACACTATGTATGTCGAGCTACAATATGTGTTGAGCCAAAATTTCAACAGGTGTCGAGTGACTTCAAGTGCCGAGTGATATATAGGTACCGAGTCATAGTTGATGTCAAGAAAGTCAGAATGATTCATATGCCAAGTGAGCCAAAGTCATAAATGTGATGAGCATGATAGAGTGCAACAGGTGTCGAGCAAAGTAGGATATTATATGTGTTGAGCACCAGTACTCCAATATGTGTCGAGTAACACAGAATCAACATATGAGTTTGTGGCTTCACAAACTTAGATGTAAACCATTCTCTGAGCTGACATAGAAGGATTTCAAATGATAATAAGGATAAGAATGAATAGTTTATATTTCCCATGCAATCAACATGTAACCAATAAGAAAAATATAGACAACATGCAACCAATGAGAAAAATGCAAGGAATGAGCAAGAATTAAAGATTTAATATGGATCATAGATCCATACCTAACCCTTAGTCTACAAAGTCTTTATAAGAAGGCTCAGACACCATGATTTTAAGTTTTTTAATAGAAGTTAAGGAAGTTGCTAAGAAGATAGCAAAATCGCTAAATAGGGCAAGCAATAGGGGCATCAAAGACTTAGTGAATTGAGCAACAATTACACATCTAGTTAATCAGAATAGTACAAGGGATACAAATAGATATCAGATCAAGAAAGAATCACTACAGAATGACTAGATCAAGTGCCTAAAATTAGCAATTGAAGATTATAAGCAATCAGGTCAAAGGTTTCTAATACTCTCTAGCTATTGTATTAGATAGTGAAAATCCTATGATGATAGGTTAGCCTAATAGCTATTTTGGAGATCCTTTGAAGAGGTGACTAAATCCTTTAATAGGGTGACACTTCATGTAAAGTGTTTGTAAATCCTTTAATCAGGTCACTATTGACATAGCATAAAACCTTTAATAGGGAAAACCATCAGAAGTGGTCAAACAATTATTGCTACAGTGATTTTGTGGGTATCATCCCCACCCCAATTTTACCTTCTTATTCCTGGACGGTTTTTGGGTTACCAAATTTTGGTGTTATGTATTTACTTGCATGTGTTTACTTTATGTTCATTTAATATGTTTTCATGCATGCAGTTTACTTTTAGTTATTTGTTTTTTTAAAAGATTTGAAAAGGTTAAAGAGTGGTACTTCTGATTCACCCCCCTCTCAGAAGTACTCTTCCCATTTGAAGATTCCAATAGCTATTAGAGCTGAAATATATGAAGACCAAGAAGAATGGTGGACTAAAATAGAGTTCTATAATATTCAAATGGAGTTATAAGTTGCTATTAGATCAAGCCTTACTATTAATCTCTAATAATTGTATCAGTCTAGGATAGAATCCTTTTGATTAAGTTTGACCTAATAGTCACTTGTAAATCCTTAAACTCGATGACATTCTAAGTGAATGGTCTAAAGTACTCTAACAAGGTTCACTCCTAATGGGGTGATTAAAATCCTTTAATAGGATCACATTTAACAATGTATATTGCAACCTTTAATAGAGCTGGCCTTTCATAGGGCATCACTTCAAAAGAGTGAAAAAGAGTAGCATGTTACTGGTAGTTTTTTCCAAATTGGGTTTCCATGTAAATTATTGTGTCAAGTGTGTTGATGAATCTATTATATTTCATGTTTACATTTCTACAAATTGATTTGATAGTAACCTACAAGTTTTTAAGTGATTGCATAATTTTATGGATGCATGCGTGAAGATAAATGTTTTATGGGTTCACTAAGTTGGAAAAGTTTTATTTATACAGCTGGGCCTTGGATAACTAATTCAATCTCCCTTGGTTATTCTAAAGTATTCCAACAGCAGAATTGTTGGACAAATGATTTTTTTGGATGTTTCATTTAAGTAAGGGTTTTAGGGGGGAGCTTACAGAATTGACCTCTTAGGAAAAAATAGACCTCATGATTGGAATTGGGTCGATGATTCCATAAATTTTGATATATAATATGCCCTAGTTTTGCCATGTTGATAGAAAATGCAAAAGATTCTTAGTTTTAGCCTATGCCAACCATCAAATTTAATATTGTTATAATTTTTTGTCACCAAAAAGATCATAGTGAAAATGGTAAAAAGACTATCTTAGTAAAATGGACATAACTTTCTCTTAGGATATTAGATTTCAAACTTATTATACTCATTGGAAAACTAATTCAGAGCACTACAACTTGATGTAGGTTTAATTTTGTGATTTTGACATTTTGGTAGGTGTTAAGTGCTAAAAAGTTAGATATTATTTATTTTGAGCACAAATTATGACACAACTTAAGCATACAGAGTCTGATTTTGGAATAACAAAGGGCTCTTAGAGAGCTCTAGATATTGATTCAGATTTCGTGTAGGTTTCACAACTCTTTTTTTGTGATAGATTGATCTAAATGGTTTATGATATATATTGACTATGGTAACATTGTGAGTTTATAATATTGTATGTTTTGGAGATTTGAGTTTGATGTCATTGTAAAATCAGCTTATATTTTAGATTGGTCTCATGATGAAATGATTGTCAGTATTTTGTTTGGATATGTATAATGACTTGTTGGGTCTATAAGTTTTTTAGTGCTGTAAGTAGTCTATACTTACAGGTTTCATTTATGGCTTGGTTATGGGCTCTCTTTTCCCATTGATCTTTCATTATCAATGCATATTGAGATTGGTGGCTTGGATTTGGGTTTTCTATGCCTTAAGTCATATGATTTTCTGATATTTTTAATGTAGAAGGGATAAGATGTTATCAGGTATAGTCATGATGGAGGATTATAGTTGACTATTTTATGTTGACAAGTTGGACATTTTGAGATTTAGTTTCTTAGTTCATGGATGTGATCACAATTCCATGGATTTTGACATCATATGATTGGATATAGAGGCACATCCTTTATGTTTGTTGATTTGGATTCCTCACTTGGTTGTGGTGGTGTGTCTTCTTGGGAATATTCCCAACTTGATTTTCCATTTGGGTTCTCTTAGTTCTTTCTTCTTCTAGATCTTTCTACATTTCACCAATTTTCCTATTAAGCATGGTTATTTCATTATAGATCCAAGAGTCTACTTAGAGGGAAGCATCCACTTTCATCTTGGCTTTATGAAGGAAGGATAGCTTGATTGAGTTAGTTTCATCTCTGATCTCTTCAATAGACTTTTTACTAGAATCATTAGTAATTTCTTGGTTTTCTTTGAGATAGATCTGATTCTTAGAAATCATTTCCTTTTATTCAATTATCTCCTTCTAATTCTCTTTATTTAGACTATGGTCTTTAATGACAAGGGAGTTACCCTCATTATTCTTCTTAGTTTCAATATCCTCTAGACTCTTAGCATCATAAAGATTCTTTTTTCATACTACTCCGAGGCTTTAGAGAAAATAATTGACTCCACATTCCTATATTTACTACTATCTCCCTCATGCTTGATTGTAGAAATACCTCTCCTACTAGAATAACCATCTAGATTAGAGCTCAAATCCCCCATTTCAATATTATCCTCTTCATCTCCAGTTTTCTTAGACTTCATATTTTCCTCAATATTTTTCTTCTTTTTCTCCCTCTTAATCTCCTTCTTAGAACTCTTTCTATCACTAAAAAACTCCTCAAATTTAACCTTAATTTTCTTAGCACTCATCTTTTTATGAGGCTCATTACTGAGAAATTTACTGATATAGGAGCATCTTAGGTGTAAGAGCAATCTTGCATCACCCAAAAATATTTTCATTTCAGTCTTTTTTATTTCAATAAGGATTAGTAAACAGGGTGGTTACTATTTATGAGAGCTTGCTATTTTTAGTAAGTTTGTCATATGATCTCAAAATGTTCCAATTTTCCACATGAAGGTTCATTTTAGTATTATAAGCGTACCATAAAAATCTCATTACTTTAGCTTAAGTATTAGAGAAGTTATTGCAGATTTTTAGTGGAAACTTTTGTAGAAAAATATTCAGGCTCATCAATAGAGGCCTTAGAGTGCTTGGATGAGGTCTAAAAAATGAAGTAAAGGGTGCTTGTATTGTTCCAAGCCTATATATCAAGATCTTTCCTTCTAAATTTGGGCTACCTAAAATATCTAAAATAATTGTCAAAGATTTATTTGGCTGACTCTATATGTATTGTTAGGGTCTGTCAGCCCTAGGTATTAAGTTTCAATATCTAGAACTTTCTTGAATGGCATAAAATTTCCTATTTAAGAAAGGCCTGAATATTATCTAGGATGGCTTTGGGGTAGTTCATGACATTGTTATGTAGATTACTATAATGAAGGAATCCATTTGGGTTAGCATATTGTACTTGTGAATTCTATAATTTTGAATTTGTGGTGATAATAAGAAGTCCATATTTTGTTCTTGCATTTGTTGTTATTTCTTTCTTTGTATTATGAGTTTATGGTTTTAAGGAGAGCACTCTTTATTAACTAGTATTAGAGCTAGAGTTCTTGACTGTATGGACAAATTGCCCACTGTGAGGTAGTTCACACTAGGACTGTGGTTTGGGTTGAGCATGTAGATGGATTGTCGATTGTGAGGCAGTTTACACTAGGGTTTCAACAAAAGTGAAAAATGCTTCCACAAAGAGAGCATGGTGGAAGAGCTATAGGTGTTATACCTGAGGGTTTTAGAGCCCTCCAAAGAAAAATGCAAGCATTGAAAGAACAAATGCGTAGAGGAATAAATCTTCCCATAAGAGATGAAAGTGAGGATGAGGATGAAGAAGAAGAAAATGCCAAACCAAAGGTAGTTTTAAAGATAGAGGAAGAAAGGCTTTTTAAGGCCATCTCCAAGATTGGAAAAAAATCTAAGTTTGAAGTTCCAACATTTTTGGGAAATATTAACCCATAGGAGTTGATCGATTGGATTAATGAACTGGAGGAGTACTTTAAGTATGAATATATTGATGATCCTAATAAGGTCAAGTTTGCAAAAGTGAAACTAAAGGAACATTGGAAGATCTGGTGGTAGGTGGTTCAGTTGGAACAAATAGAAAAGGAAAGGACAAAATCACTAGATGGGATCAAATAATAGCTAAACTAAAGAAACAATTCATTTCTATGGATTATGAGCTTGATCTATTAAAGAAAATGCAAGGGTTGAAGCAAGTGGAAATTTTTTTTCAAGAGTATACTAAAGAATTCTAATGAGTTCTGACTAGAACTAGCCATATAGAAGCTAATAAAGAGAAAGTGGTTGGTTATATTAATGGGTTAAGGCCAAATATTTATGATAAGTTGAGTCTATTTTGAATGAACAACCTTGAGGAGGCATACCAATTTTTCCTAAGAGTTGAGGAGAAACTGAGCAAGACGTTTAACAACAAGAATAGTGGAAGGGGTCATGGTGGATGATCTAGTAGGCAATCTTATAGTGGTCATAATGATGATCAAAACAACAAGGATGAGGCTAGAAGTAATAGTTAGAACCAGTGGGGAAAATATTCCAATCATTTTCATGATTAGAACAATATAGATCACAGAGGTAGAGGCAAAGGACAAGGATCTGGAAGAGGATGCTTTCGTGCAAAATGTTTTCACTATGGAGAAGAAGGGCATAGAGAATTTGAATGTTCCCAATTTCAGGGAAGGACAGATCAAAGAAAAAAAGGCCAGGCTAGAGTTGTACATGTTGATAAAGATACTAGATCATCACATTTTGAAGATGTTGAAAGAGGAGAAGTGTTACTTAAAAGAAGAGTCTTGTTGAGTGGTGAGAATGAACCTAATCAAAGAAGGAGCTTGTTTTTCACAACGTGAAGATGTGAAAATAAGTGTTATGCTATGATCATTGGTGGTGGAAGTACTAACAATCTAGTGTCAGAAATAATGGTCTAAAAATTAAAGCTAAAGAGACAGAAACACCCATGGCCATACCATATTTCTTGGGTACAAGATGACCACAAGGTCATCATTAATGAGTAGTGCTTAGTGAAGTTCTAGATTGGAGCTACTAGAATAAGGTACTATGTGATATCATACCTATGGACATATGTCATATACTTTTGGGTAGGTCATGGTAGTTTGTCAAACATGCTATACACGATGGGTGAGCAAATATCTATACTTTGACCAAGGATGGAGTGAATATAAGTTGAAGCTATTGAAGGATAAAGAGGAAAAGCTATCTAGTGCTACTAGAATATGATTTGTTCATGGAAAAGAGTTTCTCAAAGGTATGAAGTGTGAGCATATGTATTTTTCTATAATTCCTAAATATAGTAAAGAAGAAGTAGAGGAGGTACCTATCAAAGTTATAGATATGTTGGAAGAGTTTTCTAATATTGTGTTAGATAATATACCTAATGGATTTCTCCTAATGAGGAAAATTAGTCATAGATGAATTTAGTTCTAGGAGATAATTTTCCAAACAAGGAAATACATAGAATGACACCAACAAAAAGTGAAGAGTTGAATATACAAGTTCATGAGTTATTGTAGAAAGGGTTGATTCAAAAGAGTCTAAGTCTATGTTTTGTACCTACCATATTAGCACTAAAGAAGAATTGAGAATGGAGGATGTGTACATATTCTCACACTATCAACAAGATCACAATCAAGTACAAATTTCTATTCCCAAGGATGGATGATATTATGGATTGTTTGAGTGGGGCTAAGTATTTCACAAAGATAGATCTGAAGAGTGGATACCATTAGATTTTTATCAGAGAAGGTGATGAGTGAAAAATTGCTTTCAAGACAAAAAAAGGCTTGTATGAGTGGTTAGTCATGCCTTTTGGGCTAACCAATGCACTGAGCACTTTCATGCAGCTCATGAATGAGGTACTGAAGGAGTCTCTAGGTAAGTTTGTCATTATTTACCTAGATGACATGTTGATCTTTAATAAGACATTTTAGGATCATTTGATTCATATTCAAAAGGTGTTTGATAAGTTGAGGGAAGGAAAGTTGATAAACCTGAAGAAGTGCAATTTTGTAAAGGAGTTGGTGTATCTAGGATTTGTAGTCTTAATAGAAGGTCTAAAAATGGACCTAGAGAAAGTGAAGGCTATCCTTGAATGGCCTACTCCAAGGAGTAAAATAGAGGTAAGATATTTTCATGGGTTGGCTAGTTTTAATAGAAAGTTCAAAAGAGGTTTTAGCAGTATTTGTGGACCCTTGACTGAAAAAATGAGAGGGGATAGGAAAGAATTTAAGTGGCCTATAGGAGAAAATAAGAGTTTTAATCCATTGAAATAGAAATTTACTGAGTAACCTATTTTATCACTTCCTAATTTTAACAAGGTGTTTCAAGTAGACTATGATGCTACTAGTACTGTAATAAGAGCTATTATGAGCCAAGAAGGTAGACCTATTGCTTATTTTAGTGAGAAGTTGATGTTGAAAATATAGAAGAAATAACTAAGAGGGGGGTGAATTAGTTACCACTAAAATAAATCCCATATCTCTTGGATGTTAACAATAAAACTGATTGCTACTATTATTCGGTAAACACACAAAAAGTATTGTAACTTGGTAAATGCAAAGTGTGATTTACTTTTAACTAATTTTAAAACATTAATAGTGATTAATTTGAAAACATAAGAGAAATAACATGAACACATGAGACACCAGGATTTATGTGGAAACCCAATATGGGAAATCTACCAATGTAACTAGTTACTACTTTCACTCTTCTAAAGTGAGCCCTGTTAGGAGCCAACCTGGTTAAAATTTACAAAACACACTGTTAGGTGTGACCTTGTTAGAGGATTTGATCACCCTATGAGGAGTGGCCTTACAAGAGGTCTTAAAACAATTCAATGGAACTATCACCTTGTTAGAGGATTTACAACTAGTTGTTAAACCAACTCTGTTAAGAGATTTTGGATCACTACTACAATGGTAAGAAAGTAACAATGAAATGACCTAATTATGATGCAATTGAATTGCTAATTATAGATCTCTAGTATGCTTCATACTAGATCCTTCTTGATCAAATAAAGCTTTTATGCTCCACAAGGATACCTACTTATTCTACAAGTTCATTCTCACTCTTACTTTCTTAATTCAAGTAACACACTTGCACACTCACTAAAATCTCAACTTGACCTTTCATTTATACCCACCAAATTGTCAAGTTGGCTCAATTAAAAATTACAATAGCCGATAATCATCACCATAGTTGGCTAGAAATAATACTTAAAATAATTAATCTTCTTATGTCAAAACAAAAAAATCCTTCATTGGCTGACCCTGCTTGGTAAACATTGGTTTTGAGAAAATTTCCTATGTTAACCAACAAAATCTTAGTTAACATTGTGAACTTACAAAATCCTTTGGCAACCAAGTGAACTTGGTGAACATTGACTCTATCCAACTTTTCTTTGCTAACCATGAGAACTCGGTTAACATAGTTTCCTGCCAAAATTCTTTCAATGCCTGAGCGAGCTTGATACACACTATCTTCATAGAGGAATCTTTCAGGAATGCTTGGTAGAAAAGGAAAACTATCTTGTTGACCAAGTGAGCTTGGTAAGCATTAACTAAAAATTGATATGACATTTATGTAACATCAAAGACAACACACAATTAGACAATTGTATCCAACAATCTCCCTCTTTGACATTGATGGCAACAAAACATGTCATAGCATAATAAAATTTGAGACCAATACTTTCTCTGATAGAAAGTTTCTCCCTCTTAGATTTTTACCAAAAAAAAATCTTCTTATTTCATGCAGTAATCTCCCTCTATGAAGGAATTACATAACTTCTTTGATATTATACTTCTCTCTCAAAACAAATTTCAAAAATTTATGATAGTAAACTTCTCCCTCTTTGAAAACACATATCAAATTAGTATCAATGTACCTTCAGTATTGATTCATATGCAATATATTTTTTGACTATGTTGCATCAATTGATTGATCTTCAACTTGGTTCCTATTGATGCATCATTAAAACTTTATTTAGTGAGCTTTAGATAGGGGAATGACCCCTAACTTATCTCTTAGATATAGGAATGCATCCTTAGGTAATGGCTTGGTGAATATATCTGCAATCTATTCTTTTGTATGAACATATTCCAATTTGATTTCTTTATCCTACACTAATTCTCTAACAAAATGATATTTTATAGCAATGTGCTTAGTTTTGGAATGCATCACAGGGTTCTTTGATATGTTAATTACACTAGTGTTATCACAATACATGATAACTAGTTCTTTGATCTCAACTTTCATGCCTTCCAATAGCTATTTAAACCAGACAATATTAGAACAATTCACTATTGTTGCAACATATTCTGCTTCTGCTATAGATTAGGATGTGCAGTTTTGTTTTTTGCTTGTCCAAGATACCAACCTTTTACCAAGAAAGAATGCTCCACCACTTGTACTATTTCTATCATCAAGATTTCCTACCCAATCAACATTAGTGAATACCTTTAGGTCTATTTTTCCTCCAAGTTTGTACCATAAACCATAGTCTCCAGTGCCTTTCAGATACTTCAAAATTCTTTTGATTTCCATCATATGATTTTCTCTAGGTTTAGCTAAGAATCTTGCCACTATCCCAACTGCTAAAGAAATATTAGACCTTGTATGAACTACATAGTATAATTTTCCAATCATTGATCTATATAAGGTCTGATCTACCTCTTTTGAATCATCTTCTTTGGTAAGCTTTAGTCTAGTACACATGGGGGTTCCAACTAGTTTAGAATCTTCCATTCCAAATTTCTTGAGTATCCTTTTGATATACTTAGATTGATTAATGTAGATACCATTCTTGCTGTCTTGTATCTAAAGTCCAACAAAGAATTTTATCTGACCAAACATGGACATTTCAAACTCTTTGTTCACATTCTCTAAAAATTCTTTGCATAGATAATCATTTCCTATAAATAGAGTGCCATCCACAAATATTTCTGCCAATAAAATCTTGTTATCTAGTCCTTCCTTAATGTACAAACTATTGTTATCATTAGTTCTCTGAAAATCAATCTGTATAAGGTAGTTGTGCAACATCTCATACCATGCTCTAGGAGCTTGTTTTAGACCATACAATGCTTTGTGCAATTTTCATACCATGTCCCTTTTGTCTGGATCAACAAAACCTTATGGTTGCTCAATGCAGACTTCTTCATCAAGAATACCATTGAGAAATGCAGATTTAATATCCATCTAATATATTTTGAATCCTCTATGAGCAGCATACACAAGTAGAGTCCTAACACCTTCTAGTCTTACAATAGGAGCAAAAGTCTCACCATAATCAATTCCTTATTCTTGAGAATATCCTTTACACACTAGTCTTGCTTTGTTTCTTCATACTTTTCCATCTTCATTTAGCTTATTTTTGAATACCCATTTTTTTCCAATCACATTTTTATCTTTAGGCCTAGGAAAAAGAGTCCAATTTTGTTCTTCTCTACTTTTTCTATTTCTTCATTCATAGCCTCAATCCAACTTTCATTTTTCAATGCATCTTTAACATTTCTAGGTTCAAAATCAGCAAGTAAACTTGTACCTATTAGCTTACTTCTTGTCATAGTACCTTCTAATTTATCTCCAATAATTTGATCAGGTGCATGATACCTTTTGATATACTTGGCATTTATAGGTTCTTTTCCTTTGTAATGAGTTGTGACTTTTGAAATCCTTATTTCCATTGCACTTGTGGCCTTTATTTTTATCCTTGCTTTCATTTTTTGGGCACCTAGCAACAATATGACCAACTTTTTCACATGAAAAATAGATTAGGGGAACTTTACCTTTGTATTTTCCTTTGCCTCTAGAATATTTATTTACAAGTAAAGTTTCAACAACTTCAAGATCACTATCAAAATGTTCTTCTGATTCTTCTTCACTTTTTGACCGAATGTCCTTTATTTTCTTGCCTTTCTCCTTAAATGAAAGTTTGGCCTCAAATGCATATTCAATATTCTTGGAAGTTGGAACATAATTGTCATAGTTGTCTAGCTCATAAGCTGTCAATCTTCCTACTAACGTATCCAAAGTTTTCTTATGATTTGGCTCACACCTCTTTTCTTGAATAATAGATACTCTAATTGCATAGATAAGAAGCAATTTTCTGAGAACTTTACTTACAATAGTTTCTTCCTTGATTTCTCATCCAGAAGCTTTGATTGCACTGACACTAGCTTTGATTCTTTCCACATACTTGGCAACATTTTCATCTTCTCTCATTCTCATTTGATTAAACTTTCCTCAAAGGCTTTCTACTTTGGCTCTCCTCACATTTTCATCACCAAAATATATGTCCTTTAACTTATTCCACATATCAAAAGAAATTTTTTAGTCCTTGATCTCATCAAATTCATCATAGCTAAGAGTAGATGCAATATCAATCATCATGGTGTTATGGTTCTTTTCTTAGCAATATCTCCAATAGATAATGTACCAGAAGGAGTTGTGTATTCTTCATCAAGGTATTTCAAGCCTAAATCACTAATTAAAGCTAGATTGAGTCTCATAAGTCCCTGCCATATTGAAAAGTTGTCTCTTTTAAGATTTGGAATCTCTCTCTTGTAAGACATCCTAATCTTTAGCTTAGGTCCTTGAAACCTTTCTTGCAAGCACCAAAAGCTCTAATACCAATTTTTGGAAATATAGAAGGACTAATTGAGAGGGGGGTGAATCAATTACCACTAAAATAAATTCCAAATCCCTTAGATGTTAACAATAAAATTGATTGATTGTTGTTATTTGTTAAACACATAGAAAACATTGTAACTTGGTAAATGCAGAGCATGATTTATTTTTAACTGATCTTAAATCATTAATAGTGATTAATTTATAAACATAAGAGAATTAACATGAACACATGAGACAATAGGATTTAATGTGGAAACCCAATATGGGAAAAACCACCAATGTAACTAGTTACTACTTTCACTCTTCTGAAGTGAGCCCTGTTAGGAGCCAACCTGGTCAAAGGTTACAAAACACATTGTTAGGTGTGACCTTGTTAGAGGATTTGATCACCCTGTGAGGAGTGGCCTTGTAAGAGGTCTTAAAACAATTCAATGAAATTTTTGCCTTGTTAGAGGATTTACAATTGGCTATTAAACCAACTCTGTTAAGAGATTTTGGATCACTGCTACAATGGTAAGAAAGTAACAATGAAATGACCTAATTGTGATGCAACTAAATTGTTGATTACAAATCCTTGTTCTACTTCATACTAGATCCTTCTTGATCAAATACAAATTTTCTACCCCATAAGGATACTTGCTTATCCTTCAAGTTTGGTCTCATTCTTACTTTCTTAATTCAAGTAGCACACTTGCATACTCACTAAAATCTCAACTTGACCTTTCATTTATACCATCTAGATTATCAAGTCAGCTCAATTAAAAATTACAATAGCCAATAATCATCACCATAGTTCACTAGAAATGATACTTAAAATAATTAAGCTTCTTATGTCAAAACAACAAAATCCTTCATTGGCTGACCCTACTCAATAAACACTAGTTTTGAGATGATTTCCTGTGTTAACCAATAGAAGCTTGCTTAACACTGCAAACTTGAAAAATCTTTTGGAAATTGAGTGAACTCTTTGAACACTAACTTTGTCCAAATTTTCTTTGCTAACCAAGAGAACTTAGTTAATATTGTTTCCTACTAGAATTATTTCAATACCTGAGTGAGCTCGATAGACACTATATTTGTGGAGTAATTTTTTAGGAATTCTCAGTAGACAAGGAAAATTGTCTTGCTAAACAAGTGACCTCGGTAACCACTAACTAACAATTGATATGATGTTTGTGTAACACCAAAGACAACACATGATTAGACAATTGTATCCAACATTTGAATGATGGAAAAAGAAAATATTCTATTTATTATCAAAAAATTTATTCTATAGTTCAAGCATTGAAGAAGTGGAGACATTATCTTCTTCCTAAGGAGTTTTTTTTGTATATTGATCATCAAGCTTTGTAGTATTTGAATAGTTAAGGAAAATTAAACCAAAGGCATTTGAAGTGGGTTGAGTTTTTGCAAAGTTATACATTTGTTTTGAACTATAGGAGTGAGAAGTTTAAAAAAGTTATAGATGCTCTTATTAGAAGAAAAATTTTGTTGATAGAAATGTAGATAGAGGTGGTTGGGTTCAAGGAACTTAGTACTTTGTATCTAGATGATCTTGATTTTGGTGAAGCATGGAAGGTTTGTATAGAACCTATCACACTTGACATGACAAAATGGTTGGACTTCATGATCCAAGATAGTATGTTGTTCAAGGGAAGCTAATTATGCATTCCTAAAAGCTCAATGAGATAGAATCTCATCAAGGAGAAGCATAGTGGAGGATTGGTAGGACATTTTGGTAGAGATAAAACTACAGATTTGGTTGCTAAGAATTATTACTGGCCACATTTGTAGAAAGATGTGAAGAAGTTTGTACAAAGTTGTAGAGTATGTCAAATGGCAAAAGAAGTGAAGCAGAATATAGGATTGTATCAACCATTACCTATACCAGAGAAACTATGGGAGGATGTCTGCATGGATTTTATTCTTCAATTACAGAGGACACAATGTGGGCATGATTCTATTTTTGTGGCGATTGACAAGATTTCAAAGATGACACATTTTATTCCTTGCAAGATGACTAGTGATGATATTCATGTGGTAAAGTTGTTTTTTAGAGAAGTGGTGAGACTACATGGTCTGCCAAAGAGTATAGTTTCAGATTGAGATACCAAATTTGTTAGGTATTTATGGTGTACATTGTGGAAAAATTTGAAGATAGATTTGAAGTTCAGTTCATCACATCATCCACATACTGATGGACATAAAAAAGTTTTAAATATGAGCTAGGGAAATTTACTAAGATGTTTGGTTGGAGACAAACCAAAAGGATGGGATCTGATTTTACCATAAGAAAATTTTTCTTATAATAATTCTATCAATAAGAGTACTAATAAATCACCATTCTAGATTGTATATGGGAGTAGTTCCAAAAAATGCTTTTGAATTGCAATAGTTGGATTAAGGAGAGATAAGTAGAGTTGAAGCAAAATAAATTGCTAAACAATTGAAGAACATCAATGAGAAGGTGAGGAAGCACATCATATTAATGAATACATAGTACAAGGCTAATGCATATGTGAAAAGGAGCTATAAGGAATTTTAGTTTGGAGATGAAGTCATGGTTGATTTGAGAAAGGAGTGTTTTCTAGTGGGTACATATAATAAGCTAAAGATGAAGAAGTTTGGACCGTGCAAGATAGTGAAAAGGCACGATTCTAGAAATTCTTATGAAGTGGAGTTTCCTATTGAATTGAATATTTCACTTCTATTTAATATTTTAGATTTGATAGACTATCATGAAGGAGGTGATGGAGATGAAGTTGCAAAAGTGTAGTGGGGTATTCCAGGAGCTAGTTCAATTACAAAGGTGATTGAGGAGATACTTGATAGTTGTGTTGGTAAAATTACAAGAAATAGAACTTATGAGGAATACCCAATCAAATGGAAAGGGAGGTCAATAGGGGATTCATCATGGTAAGTGAGGGAGGAGGTTAACCATCTTGGTTTTCATTTGAACACATGAGACATGATGAAGTCGCTTCTCAAATTACCCCAGGTGTCTGATGTAGGAGCATCCTAGGTGTAAGAACAATCTTGCATGAGCCAAGAATATTTTCATTTCAGTCTTTTCTTTTTTAATAAGGACTAGTAAACAAGGTGGTTACTATTTATGGGAGCTTTCTATTTTAGTAAGTTTTTCATACAAGCTCAAAATGTTCTCATTTTCTACATGAAGGTTCATTTTAGAATTATAAGCCTATCATAAAAATCTCATTGCTCCAGCTTAAGTATCGAGGAAGTTATTGAAAATTTTTGGTGGAAAAATTTGTAAAAAAATGTTTAGGCTCACCATTGAAGGCCTTAGAGTGCCTGGATAAGGTTTGAAAACTTGAAGGAAGGGTGCTTGTGTTGTTCCAAGTCTGTAGATTAGGAGCTAGCCTTCTGAATTTGGGCTACCCAAAATATCTAAAATAATTTTTAAATATGTATTTGGTTGACTCTATATGTATTGTTAGGGCCTATCAGCCCTAAGTATTAAGTTTCATTGTCTAGAACCTTCCCAAGTGGCATAAAATTACCTATTTAAGAATGACTCAAACATTGTCTAGGACAACTCTAGGGATAGTTCCCATCATTGTCTTGCAGATTACTATAATGAAGGCACCCATGTGTTTTAGCATATTGTACTTGTGAATTCTATAATTTTGCATTTGTGAAAATAATAAGAAGTCCATATTTTGTTCTCGCATTTTCTATTGTTTCTTTGTTTCTATTATGAGTTTATGGTATCAAGGGAACACTCTTCATCATTTATGGTTCTTCTCTGTTAAAGGAGAGAGTTTTATAGAATTATTTTCACAGTAATTTCCAATGAATAGAATAATCCCTTCATGGAGGACAGGTCTAGATTCTTTTAAATGAAAAGGGAAAGAGATTCAATCCTTAAACCAGAAATGGTATAAAAATATGAAATGAAATTTATGTACCCTTTGTTTATCTTTTGTCAAGAATGAAGTATTCATGAATGAAGGACAAGACATCTTTACATATAGCCTTGAGTTGGTCTAGGTCATAGAAATTCCCATTCTTCACTAGCCTTTTCTCCTCATCATCAACTTTTAGAAATTTTTTGAAAGATGCATTCAAACACTACTATATTTGACCTCATTTTTCCACCAAAATTTCTAACCATCAATTAAAAAAGTTTAGGTTGGTCGGATTGTAGAAGGATTTTTTTAATAAAAAAATCTAAGCTTTTGTTGGTTGAAATTTCAACAAACATGTGTAAGGGTTTTCGTTGTTTGATGGAGCTAGAGCATGGTGTAGGGGTTTTGTCACTGTTGCATTTGATTGGCATTATTTTCTTCTACATTTGTTAGTCCTTTTTCATTGTAGGTCCTCATTGCATTTGTGCAACATAGTTTCATGATATATTTCTAATCTCCACGAGGTTGACATTGCGGTTGTAAGGGCTATGGAGAGGGCACTTCTTCATTGTCCACTTCATTAGTGATTAACTTGCACCATAGACTGATGGTCTTCATCTTTGTTGTTGATGGATTGATACTTTATAGATCCCCCATTTGAGGCCTACCGAGTTAGGGTGAACATGTTGAAAAGAAGTAGGAGAACTAAAAATAGGGCATATGGTGGGGTTTTGTCTAGTGCAGCTATGTGAGAAAGATAACTTGTCATCATTATTGCCTTATATTTTTCATGTTTTAATATTCTTGGTCTTTACTCTTGGTCAATACATTTTCTCATTTGTTTAGATTCTTTGTACTATTGTCTCTCTCTGTAAACATCTCTTATTGAATCCTTTTCTATTTTCTTTTTTTTAAAAAAAGATTCCATTAAATTTGGGCTTTATATTTGAATGATTTTACATGATACTATTGGTAGTATTCTTTAAATTTTCTTATAATGTGTGCTTTGCAAACCATTTTTCTTTTCAATTATTATTTGTCTCATTTGAATTTTACTTTATTTTTGGGTGATGATAATTTTTTATTACATCAAAGCTTTTGATCAGAAAGACCATCCAAGGATTCTATTCCCATCCAGTTAATTTGCTCATATCCAATATGAATATGATGTCCATGGTTTACACTTGGCCCTGAACTAGATCACATAGCTTGTAGAAATTTTGGGCTTCTAGGGATATTTCATATTTGGAAGATTATATTTATTTTGGTCGAAGTAAATGTATGTTGCAGTGCCATTGCTATGTTGTTTTTCTCAGCATGCAATTAACTATATTATTATTTTTTTTGGTAGATCACCTTGGAATAATAGCCACCCATTTCAAATTATATTGTAGGATCATCTAGGCATTCCTTGTTGAAGAAAAAAAGATTGTCAAGAAAGTGTTGAAGATTTAGAAGTCCAAGGAGATGACTACTAAGAGTTAGAAATGGGGATATAATATTATAACTTGCCTTTTTTTCCTTTTTTCCTATAGGTAATCAAGATCAATGGTAACCAAATATTTTGGCTAATCCTGAGAGAAGTAGATTGTTTGTTTTTCACCCTATGGGTAGCTGTGATTGTACTTGTTCCCTTTCCTCATAGAGGGCTTGAGGTTTTATTAATCTTATGACCAACATGTATTTTTTCATCATCTACAAAAACTTTTTTTCAATCACATTATAGTGGATTATAGGTGTTTAATCCTTCTTGCTCATTTATACTCAATGTTACATGTTGAAAATTGCTAATTGATGACAAATTTTAAGATTTATTCTTATTCACTTTTTGAGGTTTGATTGCATTTTTAAAATACAAATAATATGCAGAACTAGAATTAGAATACTGAATTTTAGCATGTAAGGAATTAAATAAATCATGAGTTGTACATTGGAACAAGGTTTAAAGCTCAGGCTTGACTGTAGAGAAATGGTTGGAGGAGGTTAATTTGGACAAGGCTCCTAGCTCAGGTAGAACTGGTAGAGAAATGAGTCAAAGAATAGTTCAAAAGGCCAAGCTTTCAATTCCAGTTGAGTGATAGACTTATCTGGAATTCCCCAAGAGACTTACATAAAGAATAGGTCCAATTTTCTTTAGAGTATGGAATTATCATTACAATTGGTTCCATGGTATCCAATAGCCTTCCATATCAAACAAGAGCTTTTGATATGGCTCATTGTTCATGTTTTCTGATTCTATGGAATAAGTATGGTATGATATTTGATCCTTCATGGATGTCTAGAAAATACACTAAATGTGCACATTAATTTCATCTTGGTTTGTACTTTAAATCCATTAGAAGTGAATATTCATCATGTTCTTGATTTACATATGTTTCTATTGCCAACAAGTATCTACTTGCTTGCAGTTGACTAGATATTAAAGCTTGGTGGTTACTGGGTTTTATCTAGACCTCCAGTATAGTAGAAGCAACATTTAAGCGCTAGAAATAAACATTTGAGGACTTGAATCAAGAATAAGATGAAATTTAGGATTTTGCCTATAGTTTATGTTAGCAAAAGTTTGTTGAAAAGAAAAACCTATAATTTGGTAAAAGACATTAGATCACATGACTCCTTTTGGACATATCAATAGCATTCTGGCACCTATTCCATTGGATGAACAACTTCCATCAAATTGTAGGGTATAAATTTCTCTTTTTTCTTCTCTTGATTCCCCTTATTGATGTGATGACTTTGTAACATGAAGCTCTTCATTGGACATCATCATGCATGTTCTTTCCACTATGTCTTCATGTACAAAATATCAGCTCTTAGATGTTTTGATTTTTGTACTATAGCCTTGAGATTTGTGTGTTGGATCAAGATGTACCTTCTTTGATTTAATTGAATTTTTTTCAGAGCACAAACCCAATTGAACTTCACCTCCCTTAGTCCTTGGAAAAACTTATATTTAAGAATAATCTACTTTTGGCTCAAATATATGCTCTAGTATGCTCATTGCAATTCTTATTTTAGGATATATTACACTACTAGAAAAAGAAAACCATCAAAGTTGGCACTAGGTGGAAGTTCAAGTGGATATATTGATCATTTAATGCCAAGTTGAATTTCTAGTTAACACCAATTTGAAGATGTGTTCGAATGACTAACTCAAAACTTTTAACTTATATGTTTGATTTTTCATTTCCAAACATTGAGCTTGATAAAAATTCATGTTCTTATTTCCTTTAATGTTATTGAATTTCATTTTCAGGTGATGAGGCTTGATGAGGCTTGCTAGTTCATTGATACCCTTTTGTCATTGAAGAATTATATTTAGAGGTCAAAAGTTAATGTATGTTGTGTTGCTCTTATTTGAAGGCCTGTAAACTCAATTGTATTTTAGAAATTCAATGTTCTGAGCTTTTAAACCTACTTACTATTATACATCATGAAAATATTTTTTTTATGTTTTTATGGTTAAAGATTATTGCACTTGCAAATCCCATTAAAACCCACAACGAACTTACAATAATAACTAGACATTGAACATAAATTTGGCAAAGCATTTCCTTGAATAAATTTAGAAAATACAACACATATCCTCAAGTTCAAACATAGTATGTTGACTGTTCACTGTGAAGAATACATATGATGGAGAACAATCAGTGAGAATGCAAATTGTTTGACTTAGTGTCTAAAATTGTAAAAAATGAATCATTTGGAAATCACATCTAATAGGTGCAAAAAAATTTGGTAGCAACAAGGATGATCTCCTACACTAAGGCATACCAACATCAAGAACTTAATTGGTTTGACAAGAAGGATAGCATTGTCTAGAACTTCTTAGGATGAGGATAAATTAGATTTTTAGGAAATAAATAAAGTTTTATTTATTTCAAGGATTTGGGTTGAGGAGATATTTATTAAAACTTTTTAAATAAACATTAGAATTAATATTTAATCTTAATTAAATATTTTGAGTTGGGATTCGGGGTAGGAAATCATGGGATTAGCCTTTAATTAAAATTAAAGAAGGATTAGAAGATTTTGAAAGAGGTTAGTGGTCTTAAGGAAATTGGCCAAGTTTTGGGCAAAAAATAATTTTTTTATTTATTTTGGGTTTTTTGGTCAATTTATTAATTAAATAATTAATAAATAAGGAAATAATGTTTAAATAAGATTTAAACATTTTTGGGAGGGATTCCTTAATTAAATATTTTAAATTAAGATAAAGGGATTTAATGGCATAAAAATTAATTAATTAATTAATTAAATAATTAATTAATAAATGATGATGTCATCAGGACTTTTTCAGAAAATAAAAATATTTTATTTTCTAAAGGTTTTTAGGTGTCTACATTTTTCCCCTCTTTGATGTGATGCCGCAAGTAGCATGGCATCAAAGATAAGAAAATAAGATGCCCAAGGCTAGAGTAGAAGAGGAGAGAATGGACTGTGAGATGCCCCCTCAAGAAGGCAGCGGGGAGAGAAAGCGAGGCTTGATGGCTTCTTGAAAAGTACAAGAATCTCAGATGAGCAAGGAAACTCAGATTGGCAAAGAGAAGGGGCTGAATTAGCTCAAACTCTCACTATGGGAGAATGATAAAGGAGAGTCAGATGCACAAGAGGAAGCAAGCTTAAGACTTTAGGGAAGGTGGAGGATGAAGGAGCAGAGCGCTATAAAAAGGAATCCAGGATAGGGAGATGGATGAGGGGATTAAAAAGCTAATGCAACAGGATTTCAAAGAGTTAGATTGGTGGAAGATGGGTTTCAGAGATCCCTAGGACTAGGATTGTGGATCTTGAAAGATGAGGCTTGGTGGATTGATTTGGATTGGTGGATCCCTAAGACTAGGATTGTGGATCCCTAAAGCTAAGAGTGATGAGTGATTCAAAGAAATACTGATGCATAAGCTGGGGTAGGAGAGACGGATGCTGGATATGGATGGGGGATAATGGAGATGAAGGAAAACTATTGAAGCTTTTTGAGCGGGGGGATACTTCAAAGAGAAGTACCACCATGTAGTTGAGCACTAGGTTTGCTATATGACTATTGGTTAATTGCCAAGGTTACCAAGAACATCAAGGCCTTTTCACCAACCGTCCAAAGGACTGATGAACTAACTCAAAACAAACACGCAAGGATTGCCCCAGCATCACACATGATTCCTAAAGGAAGCAGTGTGGAACCGACACTGGGTAACCCACAAGCAGAAAAAACAAACAAACAAAAGACATGATCAAGACCTTGTGCTCTGATTGCCCCATTCGCAGTATACCATGATATGGAAGATCGTGGAAACCTTGAGGAGGGAACAAGGAGATTGCTTGGAAAAGATATTTCAAGACCCAATAGGGAAGAGTCCAAATCAAAAGAAAGTGAAAATCCAAAAGAGAACTGTTTGCCAATGAGATGGATAGGACGAGGTACTCACGGACCAAGATCAGACATGAGGAAAGCTATATCCCGCAAGGACCTATCGGAGAGCACCTAAGCTACTGGATTTGGATGAGTGATGTGTCTGGCAAGCTGAACTAAGAAAGATAACACTTTGGTGACATAAAATCTAGCTAAAGGATGCATTGGAATAGCTAACCAAGATGTGTGATGGGTGCAAGATGTTGATCAAGGATGAACTGACACGAACACTGGATAGATACAATGGTACTAGGCTAAAGAGGATGTACAAGCTGATGGACCAAGATATGTTACAAATGTACAAGTTTGTTCATGTTTTGGTTTTTGTGAGATGGAAATGTTTGTGAAGGATGGGATGTCTATAATAGGTGATAGGTGGATAGATAGATGGTTTGCGAAAAGCTTAAGTGAAAATGGCGTTATGTGTGTGCACGTGATAGTATACAAGCTAGGATACAAGATTATTTATAGGCCATAATATGGTACAAACTTTGGACAAGATTTGGATATACAAGTTACGTTACAAGATTTACAAAGTATAATACAAGCTTTGGTACAAGATTTTACAAGCTGTACAGGAGGTATTTACAAGCTCCATTAGATTTTGGATATTTGGTTGGAACACCAAGGGAATAAGCAGGTATTTTATGGGATGGTGGGTGAATGGATGAGGGGTAGGATAGTGATAGATAATGGATTAGTCTTAGTACACAAGGTGCCTGAATTACCAGGTTTTCACCAAGGTACCTATCCAAGGCGCTTGAATTGCCAAGTTTTCACCATTGGACGCTTATTTCTCTTTACTATTTTTTTTTGTATTTTTCAAAAGCTAGGTATACCAAGGATCTTCAAGCATAGAACTTCTTGAGATGAATGATGATAGTAGGATCATTCAAGAGTTCTCCTTTCGGTGTAGATAACTGATAGGCTCCGGAGCCAAAGGAAGCAGTGACAACATAAGGACCAAGCCATGTAGGTTCAAACTTGCCTTTCTTTTCTCGATCTGCTTGGACTTTCATGTTTTCTTTAAGGACCATGTCACCTGGCTAAAAGTGTCATGGAAGCACCTTCTTGTTGAAATTCCTTTTGAGACAAGTTTGATAGACTGTGAGATGATCATAGGCTTGTTGTCGCTTCTCGTCTAAGAGATCTAGCTGGGTGAGTCGAGCTACTCTATATTCTTCATCTGATATTTGCCCTTGCAAAGATATGCGCAAGGAGGGAAGTTCAACCTCTATAGGTAGTACCACTTTGGGACCATAGACTAGGGAGTATGGATTTGTGCTTGTGGATGTACGGAAGGAAGTTTGATAGGCCCATAAGGCTGGATTTATTTGTAGGTGCCAATCACGGTCGAAATCATTAACAACTTTCTTTAGGATTTTGAGGAGGGTTTTATTAGTTGCCTCTGCCTTGCCGTTACCTTGTGGGAAATATGGGCTAGAAAAGCAGTGATGGATGCAGAGGGAAGTGCATAATTCTTCCATGTTGAGATTTTCAAAGTTACCTCTGTGGTCGGTGAAGATGGTGGATGGGATGCCGAAGCGGCAAACAATGCGGTACAAGATGAACTTGGAGACCTGAACTCCTGTAGCTGAGACTAGGGGTCTACTTCCACCCATTTAGTGAAATAGTCTGTAGCTGTTATTATCCATTTATGTCCATCAGATGAGAGGGGTGTGATAGTTCCAACTAGATCAAGGCCCCAACAAGAGAAAGGCCAAGGTGGTGCAATAGGCTGTAGATCATGTGCTGGAGCGTGCACAAGATTTGCATGCTGCTGACATGGGAGACACTTTCTGACAAAGTCACAGGAGTCTTCTTCAATGGTAGGCCAATAGTAGTCTGCTCTAAGGATTTTTCGCACTAGGACAATACCACTCGTGTGGGCACCACAAAGTCCAGAGTGTACTTCCTTTAACACCATTGCGGCCTCATTTTGGTCTAAACATCGAGAGAGAGTATCATGATAACCCCGACAATATAGGGTATTGGCTATGATAACATAGTGGGATGATTTTCGGGTGAGGTTCTGGCATTGGGTACATGTGAGGTGAGGGGATATGATACCATCGTTAAGGTAAGCGTGAATCTCATGGTACCAAGGGGATTGGGGACCAACCAAGATACAAACACGGTTTGAATCCTCATTCGCATAGGTGGGTGTGAGGAGCTGCTCCACTAAAAACTCATACTGTGTAGCTGCTTAGGCAATTTCCAAGAGTGAGCCTATAGTAGCCATAGCATCTGCTACTTTGTTCTGTATTTGAGGCACTTGTGTAAACTAAAGCCTTGTAAAATGATGGGTTAGCTAATCAACTAGCTCTTTGTAGGGTAATAGCTTTTCATCTTTGGTTTGATATTCATTTAGGGCTTTCTTGATGATGAGTTAAGAATTGCCAAAGATTTGTAGCTTAGCAATGTTCCATTTTGCAGCTATCTTTAATCCTGCTATGAGGGCCTCATATTCAGCTATATTGTTGGTGCTAGGGAATTGTAGCTTGAAGGCTTTTGGAATGTAATCTCCTTGAGGTGTGACCAACAATATTCTTGCCCCTGATCCATGAGATGTGTATGAGCCATCAAAATAAAGTTTACATGGGGGTTGTTCTTCAATTAGATAGATATGCTCATCTGGAAATTCTGTGATCAACGGATAAGCATCTATTAGAGGTGCATCAGCTAGGTGATCTGTTATAGCTTGCCCTTTGATTTCCTTTCTATCCACATATTGGATATCAAATTCGCTAAGGAGCATAACCCATTTGGCCAAACGGCCTATAAGTGTTGTTCTGGAGAGCATATACTTGAGAGGGTCAATCTTGGAGACTAGTTGGATGGTATGACTTAGCATGTAATGGCGAAGCTTTTGAGCTGAGAAAAAAATTGCCAAACAAGCTTTTTCCATAGGAGTGTAATTGAGTTCATAACCAACTAGGGTTCTAATGATGTAGTAGATGGCTCTTTCTCTGCTGTAGTCATCAAGCTGTGCTAGAAGTGCCCCTAGAGCAGTAGGTGTTGCTGATATGTACAAAATTAGGGGATGACCAAGAACTGGTGGAACCAAGATAGGAGGATTGATGAGATACTGCTTGAGATGGTCAAAGTTGCGCTGACATAAAGGATCCCACTTGAAGTTCTTATCCTTCTTTAGTAAATGTGAAAATGGTGTACACTTATCTGCAAGTTGGGAGATGAAGCACCGAACAGAGTGAAGCTTTCCCTAAAGAGAACGAAGTTGTCGCAGTGTCTGGGGAGGAGGCATGTCTAAGATAGCCTTGACCTTCTTGGGGTCGATCTCTATACCTCGTTTAGAAACTATAAAGCCTAGAAGCTTGCCAGATGTGACCCCAAAGACACATTTCTTGGGATTCAGCATGAGATGATATTTGGCTAACCTATCAAAGACTTTCTCCAGGTCAGCAAGATGATCCATGAAGGTATGAGATTTGACAAAGATATCATCCACATAATCCTCCAAAATGCTATGGATGAGATCATGAAAGATGGCTATCATAGCTCTTTGATAGGTAGCCCCAACATTCTTTAGGCCAAAAGGCATCATGTTGTAGAAAAAGGTTCCCCAAAGGGTAGTGAATGTTGTCTTATGCTGATCCTCTTCTGCAATCTTGATTTAATTATAACCAGAAAATCCATCCATGAGGGACAAAATTTCATGTCCAGCTATAAGATCTACAATAATATCTATGTTGGGCAAGGGAAAATCATCTTTTGGACAAGCTTTGTTAAGATCTCTAAAATCAGTGCAGATTCTGATGTCACCAGAAGGTTTAGTGACAGGGACCATGTTGGAGATCCACTCTGAGTAGTCGATAGGTCGGATAACCTTAGCAGCTAACATTCTTTCTAATTCAGCTTTGACCAATAATGCCACCTTGGGGTGCATTTTTCTAAGCTTTTGTCTGACAGGCTTGATCTTTGGATCAACTGCAAGATGATGAACTACAAGCTTTGGATCAAGTCTTGGCATGTCCTAATATGACCATGCAAATTGGCCAATGTTCTCTCTTAAGACCTCAAAGAGGAGGTCAGCTTGGTCTTGTGATAGGGATGCAACAATGTGAACAAGCCTAGGGATCTCTGAAGAACCGATGTTGACTGCCATAGTATCCTCAATTAGAATAGAAGATATCTCTGGTCAATTATCTTGAGGAGGTAATGCTAAATACTCATGTTCTGCTTGTGGCTCTGGATGCTCTTGCTAAGGGGTTCTCTTCACTACCTTAGCTAGTCTCAGATTCACCTTAGTTCCAGTTTTGGGTGTATCGAAACTAGGTTGGGGATTTTCTCCAAAACACCCCTTGGGATCTAGCTTGTAGATATAGGCATAATCTGGCTTTGTTTTCTTGTGAGGTGTTTCAGCTCCCATGAATCTTAGAAGCGCTTCCTCTGATGTGAACTCATCAATGTGTATGACGCTTGGTTGGTCCCAATCTATGAGTTATGGATGGGCGAGTGGTAGGTCAATGAGGTGGATGGATAGTTCTTGGAGAACAGAGTCTCCGAGGGAGATTTGGTCTAGGATATCGTTGTAGGCTCTCTTTTCAACTTCCTCAGGAATGTCTTCAATTTTGACAAGGTTGTGGTGAATGTTCGAAAAAGTGTGACCATTCTCATTGGTGCCCCCAGTTGTGGGTATGCCAAAGCCAAGACCTGACTTCGATTCCCACTTGTGTGTGTCGATGGGGCATTGCATGCCTCTTTCTTCTGGTCCTAGACCACCACCTTAATAGTTCCATTTGTTAGTGATGAGCTTATGTTCTTGGGGATACTTTTGGCTGAAGTGATCAAGGTGTGCTTGATTTCTTTGAGGTGCATCCTTATGTAACCATTTGTTGATATCTGGAGTGAGCTCCTCATGAAGAGGGATTTTTGAGGATACAAAGGTTATTGGGCCAAACTGTTTGTATTGAGGAGGTGGAATCTCCTTAGCTTTGTGATATTTCGGTCGTCCATGGGCATGTGGATCAAGTGGGAGTGCGCCGACAACAAATGTATCCGACAGACTATACTCTTCACAACCTTTTTTATTGATCTTCATGGTAGACAAGGTAGAGGCAAGGATGGTTTCTAGGTCATTATAAGTGTGGGATGAGCTGGTGATGGATGTGCCGATATCAATTCTAGGGCAATGGTTTGTATATGAAGCTTCAACTGCATTGCAATAAGCAAAGGGTTCTGGATCGGCATGGATGGTTACCTCAGTGCCTTGATGCAGAAATTTGACACACTGATGGTAAGTGGATGGAACGGCTTTTATGGCATGAATCCATGGGCGATCGAGGAGGATGTTGAATGGTAGGTTTAGATCAATAACATGGAAGAGTGTCTCTTGGATGACTGGCCCAACCTTGATTGGCAGAAAAATAGTTCCTTCTGTGGTTCTTTCCAAGTTATCATAAGCTTTGATGGTGATAACCTCACTGATGATATCTGCCTCAGTATACCCAACTTGTTTTATGAATTTTAGGGTGCAAATATTCAAGGCTGATCCATTATCTATCATTACTCTTTTCACAGCAAAGTTGGATACCATGATGGCTATGCAAAGTGGAAGGGTGTGATCTGGCTCGACCGCGGGTATGTCGGTGGGTTTGAACGATAGGGCACATGAGGATGAGAGGTGTCCAACAAGATTACGAAAATTAGCAGCATTGATATCAGAAGGGACACGAGATTCTATGAGAGCACTGTCAATGATGTTCTTGTACACAGGACTAGTGCAAAGAAGGTCTAAAATGGAGATTTGGCCTGGCATGTTCCCAAGGTGTTCCAAGATATTGTACTGGCTTTTTGATGGAGCTGATGGTGTTGGTGTAACGGGTGGGCCTGCGATGTTAAATCGCGCTCTTCGAGTGGTGACTGCACACTCATTGTTTGGTCCTTGGATATTGATAACATTGACAGAAGGCTCTTTCTTGGATATACAACCTATAAGGCTACCATAGTCTATATGGGATGAAGTGTGGTCATTGTTCTTCCCATGCTGTTGGTTTGGCTGACAGTTGTTGTTGGTTTGGATAGGTGCTTTTCCAGAATTTTGATTGTTGTGAGGAGGAAAAGCATTTTGATAGATCTGTAAGCCTACATTCGGAGAGGTTTGGGCACCAATAATGATTTCCTTTTGATCAATGAGGTCTTGCACATAGTCTTTCAGTTTCATGCATCTGAGGGTAGTGTGACCTTTTACCCTATGAAATTTGCAGTACTCATTGTCCTTGTACCATGCAGCTTTGGATTGGCTTGCATCAATTTGCTGGGTAGGAGGAAATTTGATGAGGTTTTCCTTGACTAATTTCTCAAAAATGACATCCAATGGCTCACCAAGGGGTGTATAGTTTCTAGGTGTAGGTTGGAATCTAGGCTTTTGTCCTGCAGCTACATTGATGGCATTAGCTTGATTTCTAGACCCTTGGAAGTTGGGTCTTGGATTATGGTTTTGATAGCTTTGGTTATTCTGTTGTTGGTAGTTGATAGCTTGTTGATTGTTTGGTTGATATGGTGGGTTGGACTGGTTGTGAGAAGGACCAACAATATTCACATGTCTGGTGTCAGTGACGCCATCTGTTGCAACGTGCTTGTTTTTGTTCCAATACCTAGACTTGTCATTGGAATGTGATTGATTTTGGTTGGCTTCCTTGTAAATCTTGACCATGCCATCTTTAATGAGTCCTTGCTCAAGGATCATTCCTTTCTCTTTGATATCTTTGTAGGTCTGCAAACAATTCATGGTCATGTGGTGAGCCAAGCTAGGATGGGCATTATCAATAAACATTTTCACCACATGGCGTTCTGGCAAGGTACAGGATATGCGGGTGGTAAGGGTTTGCCATCTTTGCAGGTATTCAGCAAGGCTTTCTCCACCTTTTTGCTTAGTGTGGACAAGGTCAACTATTGATAGCTCTGTTTCAACAAGATGGGCATATTGGGCTACAAATGCCTCAGATAATTCAGCAAAGTTTTTAATCGTGCCATAGGGGATTCTATAGAACCGTTCAAGAGCTGGTCCAGCCAAGCTTTTGGGAAAAAGGCGCAAGAGGAAGACATCATTGTATGCTATGTCTTGGCAGTGCATGTAAAATTCTTTGATATGTGTGACAGGGTCTCCTTTTCCTCTGAATTTGTCAAATTTGGGTACCTCAAAGTGTTTGGGAAATGGTGTCATGGTAATGGCTCTGTCAAATGGGTAAGGACACACATTCTCAAACTTGAATGTCTTCGGATCATTCCCTTCTTGGATGGCTTTCAGAGCTATCTTCATTTGCTCCCATTCTGAATTGATAGGTGATGGCTGGGGTGCCCCCAATGTAGGAGTGCCTTGAGGTAGGTATGTGCTAGATGGGGCCACTGAATACAGATGGTTGTGAGGGATTTGCTGATAGGGATTGTACATTGTTTGGGCAGCTGCATGGTGGATGACGGGTTGTTGAGGGGGAGGTGGCGCATATTGTTGCATGTGCTGCAACACTTGCTGTTGATATGGGATTTGAGGTTGGGATTGAGGAACATAAGCTGGCTGTGGGATAAATGAATGGCTTTGTGGAGGTAAGGTATAAGATGGCTGTGAAGCTTGGGGAAAGGATCGAGGGGCTTGTGGGGTTTGACCAAGGTATGTGGGTTATGCCCCCATTTGGGATGGTACCTACAAATAATTGGAGGTTGGCTGGATTGGTGGATTACCTCCTAGAAGTGGCATTGAAAAGTAGTTGGTAATAGGAGGTAATGGATTAGTTGGTGGTGGAGGTGGTGGGAATTGAAAGCTTTGGAATGGAACTGATGGGGTTTGATAGCTTGGTGGCTAGATTTGAAAGCTTGGTAGAGTGGTGGCGGGAGCTGGGGTTACTTGGGAGCTTGGTAGAAAATTGGTAGTAGCTTGTGGGGTTTGATAGCTTTGTGGAGTGAGGGTAGTAGCTTGTGGATTTGTGGCTGATGGCATTGAGCTCCCAAGACCTAATGGAAATGATGGGATTGTGCTTTGGGCTGTAGTGAACAAGCTGGGGGTGATGAAAGGTTGATTACTTGGCCCCATGGGTAGCATCCCTATTGTATATTGTTGAGGTTGGCCAGAGATGCTAGCACTGATTTGGGAGATGGGTGGATTTGGAAGGCTGGGTTGGGGAGCAGCAGCAGCAATAGTGAAGGGGGTGAACGGTGAGGTGTTTTGGTTAAAGGGGGTTTGGAGCGGAGAGGTATGAACCAAGGATGGAGTGGTGGTGGTTGGGTTGGCTTGCGGCATGGAGATTTCAACTTGGGTGGATGATGGTATGTTTGGGTCTGTTGGATCATATGGATTGGCTAGAGACTCTTCTTTTGGCATATATTGAGGATAATTTGGATCATAAGAGCCTATGGGTGGTGGTAGCTGCCCAAACAATGGGTGATATGGATCTAATAATGGAGGGGGTCTTCCAAAGTCAAAGGTTCCTACATTGTCCCTTCGAAAATTAGCCATGATTGTCTCTTTGTTCTTGTCTATAATGGCATTTACCAATACTGCATTTCCTAGTTGGTTCATGAAAGCTTCAATGTTAGTAGATGATGGCATAGCTTTCTCTGGGCTGAAGGATGGCTGAGTCCTCAAGGGGGGTGAGATTGTTCGATCCAAATGATAGGGCTCCATTGTTTCTTTCTTCTTGGCTAAGCGAGTGACGGGTGGCATGAAAAATGCTCCTAGGGATGAGATGCAATAATGTTGATGGATGCAAAAGGGGGAAGGATTCTCTATGCAAATGATTTCCTAGGTTAAGGCAAAGCTATATGAAAAAACCTAAGGAGGATTGGGTTGGAGATTCTAACTTCAAAGATATGTTGCCAAAGCATGAAAGGTCTGCTTTCCTATGTGCAAGCTTGGTGGTGATTGTGTCAACTTAAGGATAGATCGATGATCCTTTCGAAAGAATACAAGATTGACCACTTGTGGATCCCAACCTTTAGCTCAAGGTGATGAGGGATAACAAGTGAAAAAGCTGGATTACCCTAGAAAAAGCTCTGTCAAAGGGATAACCTTGGTGAGATTGATGCATTTGGAAGATTTTAGGAGTGGCAAACTTTTGGCAAAAGTGACAACAATTTTGAAGGCATGGATGTGAGGTTTTGATTGCTGGCTAGATGGTTTGGTTCTAAATGAGATGAATGGGCTAATAATGCTTAAGGGGATAACCTAAGATGGCTGGATTTTATACAAAGATGACTCTAAAGTGAAGCTTATCCAAGAAGATGTGGAGAAACAAGGGTGTCTAATCATAGAAATCATGCCTAGTTGGTAAGGCATAAGCAGGATTAACTCCTAGATGTTGGCTAAATTTGATGTTGCACTCTAACCAGGCCTCTTGAAGTGCTTCGTCGGTAGCTTTGTCCTCTGCTTTGTGGAGTTTGGCAATTTGTGGGCTTGGTGTTATTTCTTTTCTCTTGGCTGAAAGTTCTTGGTATGCTAGAGATGGTTTGAGTTTAACTTTGTGGAAATTCTGTTTGGGTTTGGGTTGCTCTGACATCAATTCCTGAATCTGCTTGGCTTTGAGAGATCTTGGTTGTTTTTCTTCAACTCATTCAACTTCTGGAATAGGCAGTGACTACACTAAGTATTCCCTAAGCTAGGATTGACCAAGTTTGGCAAACATTCATTCAACAAATAAAAGATCAAGCAATAGATAGAAACAACTAGATAGAAGTTTTTGATTCTTAGAAAGTGATACTTGCACCAAGGAGTGTGTATGTTCTACAAATGTTTTGATCAGTCACCTCAAACACATTAACATCCTAGAAGGTTGTCTACAAGGCTGACAGTTGGTTTAGCTAAGGAGTCCTCGATATACCCAAGGTACGTGAGGCCCAAATCCATAGATGAGACCAAAAAGATGTCACACAGCCGAGAGGAGCGGTAACCCACTTCTCCTCTTTCACTTCTCAAGGCTATAAAGTTCCTTGAGGCTTAGCCCGAGTGACAAAATATTGATCCCAAGAGAGGTGTCTTTCGATTCACCTCCCGATTCTTATACTCTGCTAGAACACTAGAGTTGAGGTCGTCCAAGGGGTGATGAAATCCCCAAGCAGGCCTCCTAAAAAGCAACAAGGTTTTGGATCCTAATCTTATGCACCCAAGATGGCCTCGAAAGACGACAAGGGGAGAGAAGACTTGGATGACCTTGGGCTAAAAAACATGCTTGTTCTTTTACCAACTGACTCTTATGTGTGCTAATCTAGACTTTGCAAGCACTCATGTTTAAGAGACAATGTTCAATTCCAACTTGAAGCGCCAACAAAAGTAAATCGATCGAAGAATGCAAACAATAAGAAGAGTTAGGGTTAACAAAAGCAAACTCATGTGCCCGGAGGCCCTCCACATCAAGTATCGATTAATTTTCTTTAAGGCATTCAAGATTGAGTTTGAGCTTGTTTTAAGCCCAAAACAAAATTGTGTGAGATTCGATTTCAAGCGCGCGCCCGGAGGCTCTCCACGTCAGTTGTTGTTCAATTTTAGTGCCCAAGATTGAAGTGTGATCAATTTAATCTAGAATTTTGATCATTTAAGAATTTTGATAAAGTTAAAGCAAACATTCAAAGACCAAGTGAGTGAGTTAGATTGTGGAACATTTAACACCTTTTTCAAGTAGACCCATCCCCATAAATGGCGCTGAGATTGCAACCAATGGTTAATATTTGATGGGTGATTAGAAAAGAGGTGAGTCCAAGGAACTACTCAAATTGATTTTTGCAAATTTTTATTTTAACTTAACAAAGTTTCTTAAATGTCCAAAAATCAAACTTTACCTAGATTGCATGTGGAAAAGAGATTTGTTTTGTTCAATTTTTAAAAGCTCCAAATGAAGTGTTTGATATTGCAATGGTTAATTTATCATTGGCATTCAAAATTGGATTTGTTGTTTTAATCATGCATTCAAGAAAAATTTGATTTTAATCCATGGCATTCAAGAGTGTGTTTAGCAACATGCATTCAAAGACAAGTGATTAAACATTCAAATTTTTTCCTTTGAGCATTCAAGATTGAGATTTTGTGTGTTGTTTTAAGAACTTTGAAGTGCTTTGTTTTAACCTTAGATCATTCAAGATTGTTTTGGACTCAAAACTGAAAATGAATCTTTGGACTTTGGTTTTCATTCAAGATTTTGTGTTCTAATTTGCATTTTTTAAGCCCAAAAATGATATTCCTAGATTGTTTTGATGCATGAAAAACCTAAGAAACATTCAAGATTTTGCTACAAGACATTTGTTTGGAAAAAATAACAAAACTCTTAGGACAATTTTTGGTAACCATTTAGGACTCTTAGTTTTCATGAGATTTTTAAAAGAACTTTAAAATATTTGCAAATGAGGTTCATTTTATCCTTGATTGATGCTTTGTTTGATTTAGATTTTAGTGTGCACTCAGTGTTGATTTTGAACCTTTTGAAATGGAAACTTGAAGTTCTTTTTAAATTCTCAAAAATGAAGTGTTCCTAACTTTGCATGAATGCATCTAAAACCTTGATGTTGCAAGGATGCAAATGATTGGATTGGTTTAGTTTCACTTGTTAAAAGATTTTTTCTTTTTTGCAAATTTTTAATTTTTTAATGGATTTAAGTATGATTTGGGGGTTCATTTTAAGCACTAAAAAGAAGTGTGTATGATTTTGCTTCCTTAAAAAAAAAGGCCAAGATCTCCCACAAGAAGAAGAAGAAGAAGTAGATGGAATAAGAAGAATATAGACAAGAAGAGGAAGAAGAATTCCAAGTTCTTTGTCCACCTATAAGCTTGAAAAATCTGCAAACACTATGAGATAGATTATGAGTTCCTTTGTCTTTTTCATGCTCATGTGGACCTACAAAACCAATTTATACAATCCTACCAATCACAAAAACAAGCAAAATTAGCAAATGACATACAAAACTTGACTAAAAAAGCTAATGAAGATGACCCATGCGGGGTCCCACCGGGCGTGCCAAAATTTATATGAGCAATGTTAGTATGCTAATAGAAACCAAATTTAAATAAAGCTTCTACAAATTAAACAAAATTCATAAACTTCAAGATAGACTAAGATGAGCTCTCAATTGAGAATATGAGCCATTAATGGGCCCTCTCAATGAGAAGCTCTCTTGTTGAGTAGCTTTGTCTAAATAGATAGGATGTATGCTCAAGCTTTATGCTTCAAAAAGGGCTTCAAATGGAGTTGGAATTTGGGTGTGAGTGTATGGTTTTGATGTAAAATGGCTTCTTAAAATGGCATTATGACTTTACTTCATGGATTGTGTTATTTTGCAAAGGGGAAGGATCCAATTTATAGGCAAGAGGCTTGAGGGATTGAGGGCTAAGATGCAAGGATGGGAAAAAGCTTATGGAGGGCTCAGATTGCATGAGAGAAGAGCACATGGATTGTGCTTCCTTATAGCCAATCAAAGAGTGACACATGTCACATGGTGAGAGGATGGAGGAAAGGGGAAGGATGAGTCAACAAAAGAGGCTCAAGGGATAAAATCTTCATAAAGACCCTCATAATGACTTGTAAGAGTAATAAAAGGGCTTGGAAGAGTCATTTATGGCCTAGTGGGCTTCATAAAGTTTTATAGTTGAGATATTTTGAGGGTGATGAGAGCAATTTCGACTTGGACTTGATTAGGAAGGTTTTAAGCTTTCTTAGGCTTGTGCAAATGACTAGAGGATGGATTAGGATGGTTTAGGATTAGCTTAGGGATAGGCAAGTGGATGGCATTTAATGAGGGTGGGTGAAGGAGGAGATATTTGTTAACTTTGGCTTGGGTTAGTAATTCTTAACCCATGTTTAGGGAATGTGACAAGGTTAGGAGGGGATTAGGATTAGGTTTAAAGACATCTTCTAGAAGAGTCTAGACTTTGGATGAGGATAAAGACTTTCTAGAATAGTCTAGAATTTCCTAGGATGAGGATGAAGACTTTTTAGAAGACTCTAGAACTTCTTAGGATGAGGATAAATTAGATTTTTAGGAAATAAATAAAGTTTTATTTATTTCAAGGGTTTGGGTTGAGGAGATATTTATTAAAACTTTTTTAATAAACATGAGGATTAATATTTAATCTTAATTAAATATTTTGAGTTGGGATTAGGGGTAGGAAATGATGGGATTAGCCTTTAATTAAAATCAAAGAAGGATTAGAAGATTTTGGAAGAGGTTAGTGGTCTTAAGGAAATTGGCCAAGTTTTGGGCAAAAAATAATTTTTTTATTTATTTTGGGTTTTTTGGTCAATTTATTAATTAAATAATTAATAAATAAGGAAATAATGTTTAAATAAGATTTAAACATTTTTGGGAGGGATTCCTTAATTAAATATTTTTAATTAAGATAAAGGGATTTAATGGAATAAAAATTAATTAATTAATTAAATAAATAATTAATTAATAAATGATGATGTCATCAGGACTTTTTTAGAAAATAAAAATATTTTATTTTCTAAAGGTTTTTAGGTGTCTACAGATAGGACAAGAATGACTTAAAATTTGGTAACACGCATGATTATTCTTGAGTTCTATTAAGGGTAGCACTTTTTGGTACCTTCATAATCAAATGAGTATATGCTTTATCTATTGCTTTATATTTCTTATAATGATTTCCTATAATGGTTTATGTGCTTAATTGTTAGTTCCATTTACATGTTTGTATTGTAAGTTTTAATCATTTATTATGACTCCTTATATGCAACTATCTCAAAAATCTAAAACATTTCTAATTTGCCAATGGCTTGGCATGACCTTTAGATCTAAGAGACAAAGATCTGATATGAAAAGCCAAGCTTCAGGTATGATTACATAATTTCATAATAATAATGACTACTAAGACACTGATCAACTATTCAACTAGTTATTTGTGAATATAAAAATTTCTTCTCACCTTATTCCAAGATGTAATTTTGAAATTTTAAGCTGTATAGATTACTATTCTATTTGCAACTATTGTCCTATTCAAGACTTATTATGTTTGGTGTATAGATACACTATTGGTTAGATATAAATGAAACACATGTTTTTATTGAAAATAAATAGAACAATAGTATACAGAAAAAATATTTTGGATCAAAAAATGATTGATATGAATTGGAAACAAGCATATCACTCAAACCAAAGCAATAAAAGAAACTCATAGCTAAGCTTGATGAAATGTGGAAATGGATATCATATTTGCAAATTTGAGCTCCCAACTCACTTCAAATGTGATTTAAAAGTTTAATTTTTTTTTTTTGAAAAGTAAGAAAGTCTAAAAGGTACCCACCATCTGTACCTCCCATATAAGGTGCATGTGTGGAGCATTACAATTATCTAATGTAGCAAAGGAAATTGTTAAGATGTCCAAGATCTACTTCCCAATCTCTTTTTATCACTACTCTATACAGTTGTTACATTTTTTCTTGGTAATATATTTTGATTTTATTAATAGTAAAGCATAAGTACAACATAGTTTTAATAATAGAAGAAACCCCAACACCAAAATGAAGCTCGCTAGTACATCTAAAAGTCTCCACCAACCTTACCAATAGCTAACCCTTCCTCGATATTAATAGAAACACTATTCAGACTTGTATTCAACAATTATTTAGACTTGTATTCAACAATTATTATGCAAAGTATCAAAATTTGACAGAAGAAACCTGAAATTAGTTGCCGTAGTATTTTGCAGATGTAGTCACCAGCCTTCCAAACTTCTAATCAGCCGAAAAAACAAGTAAACTTGATACCAACACTGTTCACGCCGTAGTGTAGCAAAATACTGTTCATGCCGACTATAGCAAAAATACTGTTCATGCAGCCCTATAGCAATAACTAACTTCAGATCTACACCTCAAACCCTTGTAAATTTCTTTATGCGAACGCCCCAAATGAAACCTAGTGTGTTTCCTGAAGTGAAAACACCATTGATCCTCCTGACTGTATCTTCCAACAGTGAAGAGAATGCTAGAAAAGAGGGATTCCATCTTCCAAGCCCGATAATCAGATATCCAACAACATAACATTAATCTTCATCCAAGCATACAAAAAAAAAGCTCTTCCATTTCTTTTATAGTGTTCTCACAAGAGCTCAATCCTTCGTTTTCTCAATGTGGGATAAAACATAACTCCCTTTATGTACCTTATGTCTCCAATGTGTTATAAAAATAAAGGGAACTCTTTTAATTTAAATATTTCTCACAAACTATAGTCTATGCATTAATAAAGTTAAATATTTAAATTTAACTTTATAAAATGGCTTTATCAATGCATAACAAATCTTATCAATGATAAATAAGTTTTCCTGTCGATTTTAAACAATTACCATCGACATACCACTATGACTAAATGTCCGGCCATGTCCAAGATGACTTACTATAAATAGTAAGTATGCCCAAAGTTGCCTCAGAACCCCTTAGAAAGATCTGCAACTGAAACTGTCTAGGCCAAATGGCCTCTAAGCCCCTTTAATGTCCTAGTTAGCCTACGGGACTATGGGGAAATAGGCTAACGACAAAATCATGCTATGAATGCTAGAAAGGGGACATTATAGTCTGCCCTTCCCAAAATTGCTTGTCCTCAAGCAATTTCAGCTCTGGATGCTACAATATCTGCTCATTTTCCCAAGTAGCATCCTCGACAGGTAGGTTCCTCCACTTCACTAGATACTCCCTGATAGTCCTCCTGTGAAGCACCCTCTCCCTGGAGTCAAGTATGGCCTCGGGAACCAAGATAAGCTTTCCCTCATCATCAAGAGGTGGCAATACTACTGAAGGCACCACATTGTGACCCAATGCCTTCTTAAGGCATGACACATGGAACACATTATGCACTTTACTGTCTGCAGGCAACTCCAACTCATAAGCTACTTCACCCACTCTCCTGATTACTTTGAACGGTCCATAGTAGCGTGGTTTCAATTTCTCTGCTCCACTCTTCTTGAGAGAGGACTGTCTATATGGCTGTAACATGAGGTACACCATATCTCCCACCTCAAAAGACCTCTCAACCCTGTGCTGATCAGCATATTGCTTCTGCTAATTTTGTGCTTTTTGCAAATTTTCCTTCAAGGATCGCATAATTTTCTGGCACTCCTACAAAGTATCCTTGGCCTTAGGCACCCTGCTGTCCCCAAATAAAAAATCCAAAAAATTAGGAGCATCATACCCATACAGTGCCATAAAAGGGGACATTTGAATAGACATATGGAAAGAGGTATTATAGCAGTACTCCCCTAGATGTAGCCACTTCACCCAAGCCTTTTGCTCTCCTGCAATGTAGTTTCGAAGGTACCCCTCAACCTATTTGTTCACCATCTCTGTCTGCCCATCAGTTTGGGGGTGGTAGCTGGTACACGAAGTGAGCTCTATTCCACATAACCTGAACAACTCCTGCCAAAAGTGGCTCATAAATCTGCTATCTTTGTCACTGACTATGCTCCGCGGTATCCCATGTAGTCTGAATACCTCTCAAAAAAATAGTTCTATTGTTTGTGCTACTGAATATGTAGACGAAATTGCAAAGAAATGTGCAAATTTCATCAATCTATCTACCACAACAAAGATACAATCCCGACCCTGTGCCTTGGGCAGGCCTGTGATAAAATCCATGGAAATGCTATCCCACTTCTTCTTTGGTATGGTTAGGGGCTATAGTAAACCACCTAAAAAAGAATGTTCCTGTTCGTTCTACTGACACACAGGGCATTCCCTCACAAATTGAAGCACCTCTGATTTGAGTCCTTTCTAAGTGAAGCGCTCTCTCACCTGTCGATATGTCTTAAAGAATTTGGGATGTCCTGCCATTGGTGAATCATGAAATGCCCTCAAAATCTTCTGCTTCATAGCAGACTCGGGTACTAAATAAATCCTTTCCTTGTAGATGATCAGATCATTTATGACAGTGTATCGACTATCTTGAATAGCTCCCTCAATAATGCTAGATGCCCAACTATCCTTAGCATATTTTGCAAAGATCATCTCTCTCCAATCATCCATGACTATCCCAAAAACAAGAAAATGAGGCCTTCTAGATAAAGCATCTGCAACAATAATTTTCTTCCCTTTGACATAGGCTATGTCAAAATCATAGGCCTGTAATTTACTCACCCATTTCTGTTGCCTATCATTAAGGTCTTTCTGTCCAAGGAAATGTTTCAAGCTATTATGATCTATTTTTACTGTGAACTGGCTTCCCACTAAGTACTGCCTGAACTTAGCTAGCGCGTGCATGATTGCTAGCATCTCTTTGTCGTAGATGCTGTAGATTCTCTCCACACCTCATAATTTTCTACTCTCATATGCGATGGGATGTTTGTCTTGCATGAGAACAGCTCCTATGCCCTCTCCCGAGGCATCACACTGCAGCTCAAAGGGCCTAGTGAAATTTGGAATGGCTAAAAAAGGACATGTACTCAACAGCTCCTTAAACCTATCAAAACAATCTTCAGCCCTCTCTGACCACTTGAAACTATCTTTCTGTGTCAAATCTGTAAGTGGTGCTACTATCTGTGAAAATCCCTTCACAAATCTGTGGTAGAACCCATAAAGCTCGAGAAATCCCTTGAGTTGTGAAGTGTTCCTCGGTGGTGGCCAATCCAGAATGGCCCTGATCTTGTCTGGGTCAACCTGAAAACTTCCTGCACTAATAATATACCCTAGATAGAGCAACTCTGTCATCCCAAACTCACATTTACTCATCTTTGCCTATAATGACTCCCTCTCTAAAATACTGAGCACTGTATCAATATGCTTCAAATGTTCCTCCCAAGTACGGTTGTATATCAATATATCATCAAAAAATATCAACACAAACTTCGTCAACTGATCTCTGAACACTCTATTCATATAGGATTGGAAAGTGGTAGGGGCATTTGTCAACCCAAAGGGCATGACTAAGAACTCAAAATGTCCATAGTGGCATCTAAAAGCTGTCTTCTCCACATCCACGTCTCTAACCCATATCTAATGGTAGCTGGATCTCAAATCAATCTTGGAGAAGTAGCATGCACCATGCAATTCATCAATAAGCTCATCAATGTGCGGGATAGGGTATCGATTCTTGATTGTCTTCTTGTTTAGCTCCCTATAATCAATGCACATCCTCATTGTACCGTCCTTCTTCTTCACCAATACTATTGAAGAGGTGAAAGGACTTTTTCTTGGCCGTATGTGCCCCATGTCAATCAACTCCTTAATTGCCTTTTCTATTTCATCCTTACATCTCTTCGGATGGCGGTAAGGTGTGATGATAACTAGCTTAGCCCCTTCCTCTAATTCAATAACATGCTCGATTCCCCTATCCAGGGGTCTCCCTAGAGGTATCTCACCAAACACCTTAGTTTGTTTGGTTATTATTTTTTGTACATCAGGTGGATACTCTTGTTTATGCTTCTCTGTCATCTCAGGCATTACTCTAAACTCTGCTGCCCACTAAACCTAATCATGTCTAAAGAAACTCTGCATTCACTTGAGTGACACCACTCGAAGTCTCCCATATGACAAACCTCTGAGCACTATCTTCTTACCATTTTCCTCAAACCTCATTTCCATTTTCTCAAGGTTAAATGTAAACTCTACCAGAGACTTCATCCAGTTCATCGCAAGCACCATATCCTGATCACCAAAGTTGACCACAAAGAAATCTCCTATCATGTCATAATCTCCCAAATGAAGCTGAAAGTTGGAGATTTTCTTGGTACATTCAATTTTGAAGCCATCGGCAACCATCACCTTAAATCCCCTATGCTCCTCTGTATGTAGCCCTCTGTGTGTCACAAACTTCTCATCAATGAAGTTATGTGTTGCCCCTATATCAATGAGTGCCACAACTCTCTGTCCATCCAAGGTTCCCCTAACTCTGAAAGTGACAGCCTCCTGTATACTTGATAACTAAGCTATCGTGTTATCACCGCATGCTTCCTCCTATGAAGAACTATCATCATCTCCATCTGATTCAGATGACTTCTCTGAATCTCCATCTACTGACTCTTCAGCTGAAAAGTACTCCATCTACTTAGCTTTTGCTTTCAATGGACACTTATGTGACAAATCTCAAGGCTCCTTGCAATGAAAACAAAGCTTCTTCTTCCTGAGATCATTAAGTGTCTCATTGTCCAACCTCTTACTTTCCTCCTTAGCTAGCTGAACCTCTTTATGAAAAGGTTTCCTGTCCTTATCTTTCCTTGAAGGGAAACTCTTTGCCTGGAATTTATTTTTTGAAGATGAAGAGGAATCCATGTCATGAGGTTTCTTAATGGCTTCTTGCAAAGTGGGAGGGTTGAGAGCTTTAATCCACCCTCTCAACGGATCAGCTAACCCGTCCATAAATAGAACTAGTATCCTCCGTTCAGATACATCTGTTACTAACACTACAAGTTTCTAAAACTCTGAAATGTATGTTTCCAATGATCCCCACTGTTTAAGCTGAGCTAACTCCTTGAAATGGATTTTTGGATCCTTCCTATCAAAACGTTGAATCAGCCTCTCTGTAAACTCCACATATGAGGTAATGTGTGCATGTCCCATAGTGACCATACCATGATGCCACCACTCGTGTGCTAACCCATCTAGATGAATTGCTACGTACTTAATAGCTTCTTCCTCGGGCATAGGGTTCAATTGAAAGTATGTGTCAAGCTTTTGAACCCAAGATCTTGCTGTAGAATTTCCTAAGCCATCATAATATGGTAACTCAAGTCTCCCTACTTTCTTCCGTAGCTCATAGCTCTAGTTCCTGTCATGTCCACGTGGCATATGTTTCATCTGCACATCCATATACTCCCTAAAGGTAATTGCAGTAGTAAAATCTGGCCCTCCAGTTTCCCAATCTCTCCTCAACTGGTCTTGTATATTAGGAATCTGGGGCTCTGGTACGAGCTGCTCTGGAGCTCTAGGAGGAAATGTAGGAATCATGGGCCTTGAACTCACTGTCCTAGCTCGCTGGGGTGCATGACCAAAATTGTTCCCAACTTGTTCATCTCCATTATGTGTCCCATCCTGATCATTTCCATTCTGATTGTTACCATTCTGATTATTTCCTCCACCCATGTTAGCATTCAACCCCATTTGACGAGCCATCATCTGCATCATAAGATCCAATCTCTGATTCTGTTCTTGTGCTCTTTGTTCTGCTACTCGCTGACCCTGTACCAAGGTCTCTAAGAACTGTAAGAATCTTTCCTCTCCAGGCTCTGGACCGGCATTTCCGCCTCCACCTAATCTTGTATTCCTGTCATCTCAGTCACCCATATTGCTGTCTTGATCAAAGAATACCTCCACTATGTCTGTATGAATGGATTATATATCCCCCTGTATGGATGAACTAGACTATTTGCTTTGCAGGTCTGAACTCCTACTTTGTCTTGCTCTGGTATTGCAGAAATTATAAGGCCCCTGTCGCATGCTCAAACATAAATGCTCTGATTTTAGTGTTTTGACATTTCATCAAACACTTTCCCCTCTATCCGCCAGTTCCAAATTTCCTATAAGACCTCCACAAGATGGCAGGACTTATAGCTCTGATACCATTATAATATCCTCCCCTGATTTGAACTTTGACTTCTAGAAATTTAACTTAAGGAATATTGTCAAACACTTTGTATGCAAACTCATAAAACTGATTTCCTCAATAAATTGCTTTCCAATGAGTAGATTTATGAACAACTATGAAGTGACATTGAAATGCATAATACCCATCATAACATTTTCACAAACACTTGGCACACATTCAACAATATATGAAAAATCTGGAAACTCTTTCAATCTACTGATAAAAGGTGATTTTTAAATGTAGATGTGCACTTACAGCTGCCTTAAAGGCTGCAACAACTATTCAGACTTGTATTCAACAATTATTATGCAAAGTATCAAAATTTGACAAAAGAAACCTAGAATTAGTTGCCGTAGTATTTTGCAAATGTAGTCGCCAGCCTTCCAAACTTCTAATCAGCCGGAAAAACAAGTAAACTTGATACCAACACTGTTCACGCCGTACTGTTGAAAAATATTGTTCATGCCGACTATAGCAAAAATATTGTTCATGCAGCCCTATAGCAATAACTAACTTCAGATCTGCACCTCAAACCCTTGTAAATTTCTTTATGCGAATGCCCCAAATGAAATCAAGTGTGTTTCCTAAAGTGAAAACACCATTGATCCTCCTGACCGTGTCTTCCAACAGCGAAGAGAATGCTAGCAAAGAGGGATTCCGTCCTCCAAGCCCGATAATCAGATATCCAGCAACATAACATTAATCTTCATCCAAGCATACAAAAAAAAAGCTCTTCCATTTCTTTTATAGTGTTCTCACAAGAGCTCAATCCTTTGTTTTATCAATGTGGGATAAAACATAACTCCCTTTATGTACCTTATGTCTACAATGTGGTATAAAAATAAAGGGAACTCTTTTAATTTAAATATTTCCCACAAACTATAGTCTATGCATTAATAAAGTTAAATATTTAAATTTAACTTTATAAAATGGCTTTATCAATGCATAAAAAATCTTATCAATGATAAATAAGTTTTCCTGTCGATTTTAAACAAATACTATCGACATACCACTATGACTGAATGTCCGACCATGTCCAAGATGACTTACTATAAATAGTAAGTATGCCCAAAGTTGCCTCAGAACCCCTCAGAAAGACCTGCAACTGAAACTGTCTAGGTCAAATGGCCTCTAAGCCCCTTTAATGTCCTAGTTAGCCTATGGGACTATGGGGAAATAGGCTAACGAAAACATCATGGTATGAATGCTAGAAAGGGGACATTACACAAACCCTAATCCCATTCTTGAATTGCACTAACCTCTTAGTGTATTACTCTAGAGCCTAAAAAACTCTTATTTTCTAAGTTCTCAGTGCCAATACAAGTAGAAAACATTGGCAAGAATGGAACTACTAGCTCCAAAATTTGCTAAGTCATGTAATAACTTTAAGCAAACCAATAAGATGAAAACAACTCTAGAAATGTGTGGAGCCACTTCAAACCATAGGGATTGATTTCCAAATCTAAAGTTAGTGATTCAATGCGGGATTTCACTCTCAAAATAATCAAAGAAGAAATTGCAAGTTTAATCCAACAACATATTGTTATTTGTATACTTTAACATGTGAGAAAATGAGATCCTAGACATCCTTTTATCACTTTGATGGGAGAAAAAGCCAATTTTAAATTATAAAATAATTAATGTTCGACCAAAAAAAATTCAAATTATAAAATTGTCTTTCACATTAAAATCCCTTTCCCTAATCTAAGTGCATCTACTTCTAAGTGGACATAAAGTAACTTCATAAAAATGACACTTATGTAACTAATATAAAATTAGACATTAGAACTTATACCTAGAAATGTGTGGAGCCACTTCAAACCATAGGGATTGATTTCCAAATCTAAAGTTAGTGATTCAATGCGGGATTTCATTCTCAAAATAATCAAAGAAGAAATTGCAAATTCAATCCAACAACATATTGTTATTTGTACTCGTTAACATGTGAGCAAATGAGACCCTAGACATCCTTTTATCACTTTGATGGGAGAAAAAGCCAATTTTAAATTATAAAATAATTGATGTTCAACCAAAAAAAATTCAAATTATAAAATTGTCTTTCACATGAAAATCCCTTTCCCTAATCTAAGGGCATCCACTTCTAAGTGGACATAAAGTAACTTCATAAAAAAAATGACACTTATGTAACTAATATAAAATTAGACATTAGAACTTATGTGTATACAACTATCAAGGCATAAAACCAAATCTAATTATGCCAAGATGTAATTGAAATAGTGGAGATTGGTGCCATATTCTAACTATGTAGAGATTTTCCATAGTTTGCTATGTAGAGATTTGTTGCAACATTAATAGAATGGAAGATTTCTTGCAGCATTAATAGCACATAAGATACCATTGGACTAGAATCTAATTTCTATTCACCAAAAGGTACACATTCTTTATATCTACTTGTAGTCTATGTAATAATTAGACTACAATTATCTCTTGGTTTTAAGGAAAGATTACTTTGTTATTCTAAAATAAATAGTATGTTCTTTATTTAGAATATAAATTAAACAAATGACAGGTGTTCCCCAACACTTGTACTAGTTAATGATCAATCCACACAAATTTGTGTGTACAATTTCCATATGTGTAGTTATAAACATGAAGTACAACATGTCCAATATTTGCAGATATATTTTCCTATGAAGAAAGACCATGCATGACAATATGAACCTAGAACAAAATAACAAGACAATGGTTGCATTGTGGTCTCAGTTTTGAAGAAAAGCTAATAAATGTAATTGTCCTTGCAAAAAGTGTAAGGGCTTAAACAATTGAATAATTCTAATCATAACAAACTAGAGTCATTGTAGGCAATATGGTCACATTGAAGGGGGCCATGATTTTCATCCATTGCTTTCATACTGGAGGAACATAGAGGTGTGAATATCCAAGCTGAGGATAACATTCCCATGGAAGAAGATGATAATGTGCTAGATGATATGATTGAAGAAAATGATATTGGAATAGGTGATGAAGAGGCTCATTATGATGGTACTAGCACATCTGATAATGAATGAAGATTGTCTTGATATATCTTTACATGAGAAGGCATATGAGCCCCTATACAAAGGCTCCCAAACAACTCTTCTCTTGGTTATAGTGTTGTTGGTGAACTTAAAGTTTATGAATGGTTTATCCAATATAGCAATGTCATGTATGCTAAGGTATGCCATTTTTGTCATCTTCAATGTTAGCATATAATTACTATTCATTATATTAACAATGCATATTTGTTGTTGTAGGTTGATCAGTGAGTTTTTGTTACCATAATCAAACATTTTACCTCATTTGTACCAAGAATTATCTACCATTATAAATTATATTAGAATGAAGTATTAGACAATACATGCATTTTCAAATGATCACATTCTATATCATAAACAACATGAATTTGCAATAAAATGCCCTAATTGTCATATTAGTAGATATCAGTCAGATCAAATAATAAAAAAGGTGCCTCACAAGGTTCTTCAGTACATTCCCATTATTCCACATCTTCAATGATTATTCAGGTGCACTAGCTTGGCACAATTTATGGATTACCATGCATTCAATAGAAGTCAAGATGATATTATGTGAATGCATGCCAATGGCTCTACATTTAAAGAGATAGAAGAAACATGATCACACTTTAAAGAAGAAGCTTGTAATCTAAAGCTTTCATTAGCAGTGGACAGTGTCAATCCATTTGGAGGTATGAGATTTGTTTACTCAGTGTGGCCTATTTTTGTTATTAACAATAACATTCCTCCTTGGATGTCCATAAAGAGGGAGCACATAATGTTGTGAGTGATTGTGCTAGGTATTTTTTAATTTAATAGTTATGTAAATCAAATTATAAACAATGCATGATAATGGTCATAATAAGTATGTAATGTGTATGTTCATTCAATTACTAGGTAAGTACCAAGTTAAAGGTATGAACATGTGTATTGAGCCCCTAATTGACAAGTTGTTGAAGTTATGGAATGGTGTCACTATGTATGACATCTCTAGATAATAGGACATCAACAATTTCAATGTCATGCAATGCTTGTATGGAAAATACATGATGCCCTTGGGCTAACTCATATTTGTGGTATGTTATATTGTTAAGATCATATATTTTTGGTCTATTATAGTGCTTAAAAATTACTATTGTATGCATAAATTGTGCATGATAGTTGTACATAATCTTTTAGGTCTTCAGAGAAAGAGAAAATTTACATGTCTAGTTTGTGGTCCAAAGATGAAATCTCATCATTTAAGAAGTTGAAGAAAATAGGTGTTTGATGAGTTTAGGCACTTTCTCCATAATAATCATAAGTATTGAATTACTGAAAAACATCTTTTTAATGGGAAAGAAGAGACATCATCAACGCCACGAATAATGACACTTGATCTATGGAAGTTGGAATATGATTGACTAAATCATTGAGGTAATGTCTAGTTTTTTATTCAAAGTTTAAAATTTGTATTTTGATATTGTCTTATATTTACTAATGATGTAATTGATTCTTTTGAAGGTCATCAAGGCATCAATGACCAACTTCCTAGAAGAATAAAAAGTTATCTTACTTAATTTAGTAGGTTACTATACTATAAGGATCTCCCAATCGTGCATTTGTTTGATGCTATGCATATTGGAAAGAATGTAACTGAGAAACTATGGAAAATGTTTGATGGAAGGCATGACAGAAAAAAAATTGCCAACATGTGTAATGACATTCATGAATCCAATCATGCACTAAAAAATTTCATTGAATCAAATAGAAATGTAGATTGCATAAATACAAGTGCCCTTCCTTGGTTATTAATGGAGCAATAAAGTGATGCATTAAAAAAAGTCGTAAAAAAAAAAATCCAATAGGATTTGCTGCAAAGATAAGCACTCTTCTATCAAAGAAAGGTGATTTTGGGCGAGGGTTGAAAATGCATGATTGGCATACCTTCATCAAGGTAAGTTATGTTCACTGTTTACAATATAATTTAAAAATTGAATGTACTACCTCTAAGAATTTGGTATAGCTATGATACCAAATAAGAATTTGCCTTAGGGAAAAATCACCCATGATCAAAGAACTCAAGCACAAGCACAATAGTAGACCAACAAGGTATGATCAGAATAACAATATCCAAAATTGATTTATTGTCATTCAATGTTCTATTATGTACATACACACTAGGAGTGCCTAAATATAAAAGTCTCTGGAATGCTACTAGAATACCTAGGAGTTAGCATGCTAATAAGTCTTACAACCAAGAACATGTCCACTAGGAGTGGATTATCCTTCATTAAGCATAAGAGTAAGTGTGATGATGAGAGGATAAGCCTAAAAGGGGTAGCACATAAAATTATTTTGTAGACACTATGTGCTAAATTCAGAGTGTGTATAATTGTGTTGTCTACATGACAACTCAATTAATTATAAAAACTCTAGTGCTGTAGACACCATGTGCTAAACTAGAGTTGCTTACTTTTGTGTTGTCAACATAAAAACTCATAAAAGTATGCAAAATTCTAAGTGTCAATCTAAGAAATAATTAAATAATGCATTGAACTAAGTAAACCTAACTAAAGAGTAATAAGTAAATAATTATTTACACCAACACGCCCCCTTAAGTGAAACTTAGGGAAATGCACTTAAGCTTACAAAAGCTATGATGAAAATGCAAGATGGGTCCCAGCTACTAGGCCATGTTAGGTACCCATGTACATAATGCAATGCAATCTCTCATAAAGAAGAGAAAGAGGGAAAACCTCGTGGGAAAAAATTTTCTCCAAAAAGAGAGATGAAAAATCAAGATGCATGGATGGATGGAGTAATCAAGACCCCCCCATTATGACATACATCAAGTATATACAATAGAGAAGTAGAAGGACAAAACACCATAAGAGGAAAAATTCCCCCCATAAAAGAGAAGAAGGAGACAAGGTAGTCCCCCCCCTCCCACTAAATGTAGAGTGCCAATCAGTGATAGCTGATCCATGACTACTGAATAATGTTCCTCCCCTTTGGAAGAAACAATATCATAGGTACAATAAGATGCTTCCCCTATGTGTAGAAATAATCTTGATGATAAATGGTGTCTCTAAAACCTACTCAACTATCTCTATGTTGATATTAACTATCGCCCCTTCCAATGTTGCTAAAAGGAATGAGTGTAGTTCTAGCAAGGATGGATAAAAACCTCATGGGAAAAAAATTCCCCCAAAAAGAGAGATGAAAAATCAAGATGCATGGATGGATGGAGTAATCAAGACCCCCCCATTATGACATACATCAAGTATATACAATAGAGAAGTAGAAGGAAAAAACACCATAAGAGGAAAAAGTCCCCCCATAAAAGAGAAGAAGGAGACAAGGTAGTCCCCCCCCCCCTCCCACTAAATGTAGAGTGCCAATCAGTGATAGTTGATCCATGACTACTGAATAGTGTTCCTCCCCTTTGGAAGAAACAATATCATAGGTACAATAAGATGCTTCCTCTATGTGTAGAAAGAATCTTGATGATAAATGGTGTCTCTAAAACCTGCTCAACTATCCCTATGTTGATATTGACTATCACCCCTTCCAATGTTGCTAAAAGGAATGAGTGTAGTTCTAGCAAGGATGGATGTAGAACATGTCCCAAAGAACAAAATGTCTCCTTAAATGATAAAGAGATCTCCTACAACTACTATACATAAGGATCCATAATCATATCAACCTGTGAAGACTGATCATGTAGAGAATGAATAGGAGGGTCAGAGTGAGTCCTCATGACAATTGAAGAAGATTTTGCTTCATTAAAGAGGAGATGTATATCATAAAAGATGTCTCCCAAATTTTCTATGTGTGACTCCATGAACAAACTTGAAATATCTGTCAAGAAGTCATCCACTGATGCTAGAGCTAGAAGACAAGGTGTACCTTATTGTGTTGAAGTACATGAACCTATCATTGTGGCAATGGATGAAGTATTCACCTCAACAAAGAGAAGATGAATATCATCGATGTTTCCCATGTCTTCAATGTGAGACTCCACATGTTAGTGTAGTTTTTTATTTTTTCTATTTTGCTAGGATTTTCCTACACTTTTAATAATCTCGCTTAGGTTAATAAAGCATGTCTTATTAGGTGAATGGTTGTGAGGTGTCACCTTCCTACATGTGAGCATCCATTAGCTATCTTGGGAAGATACTTTGCTATCTTTAGTCCAATAGATGGTTACTCCTCATTGGTTGGTGTTGCCACCTCCTCCCTCTTCCTAGCCTATATAAGCATACTACCTGGCTTGTATTTACATCTCTTGTTTTTGCATCCTCTTAATGCTATTTTGCTTCCAGTATTTGCATTACTCTCTTGGAGACTAACTCTATGATGCTATTTTGATTTTGTATCATTTGCATTCATAGTTTAGATATTTACTCTTTGCACTAGTTTTCTGGGTTATTAATCTTTTCAGATTCTAACATGGTATCAGAGCTTTTCTATGTGCAAGAATAGATTTTAGTTTCCTTATTTGAGAGATTCGGGGGGGCAAATAAACTTTATTGTAGTTTTTTGAAAAATGAAGTATGCTCTTCTCTTGCATCTTTGGATGATCCTGAGAATCAGAAAAGTTTTGACAAAAATAATTTTTCTCTGGGGTTTCAATCTCAAATCTGACAACCAACTTGCATATTTGGAGTTTTCAATCAGTTTTGCAGGTTTCAGCATGCCATTGATGGACTTAGGAAGCTGATCCAACATTTGCATGTCATATTTTGGTTGCTGGGGTTGTTTCTTGATTTTTGGAGCCATTTTTTTACTGTTAAAGGCATTTGATTTACACTACAGCAACATCTTCTGTACATCATCAAGGAAAATACTTTCTGGGTTTTGTTCGCAATCCCAAAAAACTATCTGGGTATCTTTTAGATTTTGCATGCAAGCTGTATATTTTTCAGAATTGAGCATGCAAAGCTATAGCCATACCCCTCTCCGTTGGCAGTCGCAGATTTGAATGCAATTTTTCTTCAAATCAGGAGATCAACAATTTTTCGGAGCATTTTCAGTCCAAACGGACGCCACCATTGAATCTGGAAGGCTGTTTGCAGTCTGGATTCATATAAAACTTGTCATTTTTGGACACAGGGCAATTTTGGAGATTTTTTGAAGCCTCCAGGGTCGCTGCTGTACGGACAAAAAATGACATTTTTAAAAAAATTCGCAGCTCCTCCGCCGCCCCACCTACGCGCAGCCCGCAGCGGCCGCAGCAGGCAACGCCGCCCGAGCTCCTCCGCGGCTCGGCCGCCTCCAATCCGCCACCCTGCGGCCACCTCCGCCGGCAGCTCCGCCGCCCTGCGACCGCCTCCCTCTGCCCGCCAGCTGTGCATCTCCATCAACGATACATCAGCATCTATAGCTACTGCGAGGGTGACACGTGGCCTGGGCTCCACATGGCACCTTGCCACGTGGACCCGCCACGTCACCCCTGCCACGTCGGCTTTGCCACGTGGCTGCCACGTGGACCTGCAATGTGGCATGCCATGTGGCACTCTTTTTTGCTGTGACGGGCTACAGGCTGTCAAATTTAATATCGGGTACTGCTGACGTCAGCATGACGTCATCCTGCATCAACACCTTCTTGCACCTCTCCTAGGGTCATTTTGGACCTACCTTCGATTTTTTGGCCATAACTTTTGCATACGGAGGTATTTTTCTGATCCAAAAGAAGCGCCGGAAAGCTGGTTCTGAGACGGAGATGGTGGTATAGGTTTTTTTGAGTTTTGATGTAGTTTGGTTGCCTATTATGGCAGTCAAAGCTATATGTTCTATTTTGCACTCCGAGAGGCGTATCTTGAGCTTTCGATCTCCGATTTTGGACTTCTTTATATCATTGGAAAGCTCTTTCTGTTCTCTTTCCATTGATGCTGGTCATTGTTCTAGATTCTATTCCAGACACATCCTACTCAATCTTTTGCATTTTAGCATTCTGGTGGATATTTTGTTTGTTTCAAGTCTGGAGATCGTTTTGTTGCTTCAGTTGCTTCGTTTTGGGCTTTACCTTCTGTTGTTTCAGCCTTATATTTTTTTGATCATTGTTGATATTGATTGTAAGCATCCTTATGCAACGCATTGAGATAAAGTGCCACTCTTGTGTTTCGGGATCCTTTTCATCATTGTGATTCATTGTACTCGCACTATTATATAAAGTGCCATGGGAGGGATAGTTGTTTGCCACTTATAGGCCCTCTTTCTCTAATTCCTCATGCAGTGTCGACGACACATGCCTTTATTTGTGTTTGTACCTCACTCTCGATGAGTTTGGCTCCTGTGTTGTAGGAGATTTTTGGCCCATCTTTTTAGCTGCCTGTCACCTCACCTACCTTAAGGGGAGGTTATATTGTTGTTCTATGCTTCTTTGGTTGATGGTTCGTGCCTTCTATTTCCATGGAGGTTCCTTTGGTTGATGGTTTGTGCCTTCTATTTCCATGGAGGTTCTATAGATCAGCATTTTGATAGAGTTTTGTGGTTCTTCATTCTTCAGTGATGCTGCTTCTTCATGATCACTCCTTGTTCCTATTTTAGGGGACAATTTCCCTAGCGGAAGACTTCTTCAGTTCTTCACTAGGTTCTTACCTCTTTTTGGGGGAGGGTTTTTCCCATGTGGTTTTCTCTCTTTCCCCGCTTTTAGAGGTTGCATCTTCTTGCATTGTACTTGGGTACCTAACATGGCCTCGTTGCTGAGACCCATTTCTACATCCACCTACGCTTCGCTTATGGTGGGGTGTTAGTGTAGTTTTTTATTTTTTCTATTTTGCTAGGATTTTCCTACACTTTTAATAATCTCGCTTAGGTTAATAAAGCATGTCTTATTAGGTGAATGGTTGTGAGGTGTCACCTTCCTACATGTGATCATCCATTAGCTATCTTGGGAAGATACTTTTCTATCTTTAGTCCGATAGATGGTTGCTCCTCATTGGTTGGTGTTGCCACCTCCTCCCTCTTCCTAGCCTATATAAGCATGCTACCTGACTTGTATTTACATCTCTTGTTTTTGCATCCTCTTAATGCTATTTTGCTTCCAGCATTTGCATTACTCTCCTGGAGACTAACTCTATGATGCTATTTTGATTTTGTATCATTTGCATTCATAGTTTAGATATTTACTCTTTGCACTAGTTTTCTAGGTTATTAATCTTTTCAGATTCTAACAAAACAGACCTACAATATCTAGAAGGAAGTCATCTCATGAAGCTAAAGTAGGAAGAAATGGTGTTTCCTATTGCACTGAATTAGAAGCATTTACGGCTGGTACTAAATAATTAGTAGAAATAGGAGCATCAGGAGGTGTCATCTCATCTAGAGAGGATGTAGCTATAGCTGGAGGTAAAAGATCTTTTGGGAATGGAGGAACGTATGGATCTCCATACATCTCCCAAAGATAGATCCAAATATCATATAAATCAATTGACTTCATATCATCGAGTGAATCCATAACCTCCATATTCATAGTAGAAAGAGGGCATGAAAAATGATGGAACCATTGTATGAAAGTCATTTCCCATATGGCAATACATTATGCTCACTAAGATAAGTGAGAACCAATTCACTCCATTACTTATAGTTTTGTGTTGTCAAGGTAATTAAATCTTCCTCATCCATGATGTACTAATCAATGTACCTCCTAAAATGCAAAAAGATAATAAACCTCCCCTAATGTATGATTTGGTGCTTTATAGATAGTGCCTATACAATAGGCCACTTGTCAAAAAGTACAAGGTGGACTTCTAATTTTTCTATTTACAACTACCTTTTGAGGTTCAAATCTATCACTAAGCACTGTAGCTCAGATGCACAATAATTTTGAAAAGTAATCAAAGAAATTCAATCCAAAAAAGGCCCTAAGTTTGAAAGTGATATTTTTGTCCACACAACCCTATAATATGATTGTAGATTTGAAAAGTAGACAAAAAATTAAGCACTTTAAAAACAACAAAACCTAAAAATGTGTCTAGATGAGCCCATACAGAGTGTTTGAAGTTGTAAAATGTAGTATTAGATAGGTATAATCACCAAAATATGCAATTTCTAACAAATCCCTACACCAAAATCAAAAAAGAATAGCACCACTAAAGAGTTTAGGAAATTCTACCCAAAATTTAAAAAAATTGCACCTAATTTGGAGTTTGAATGACTAAGTTATGGCCTCTCAAAGTTGGACTATCAAATCAAAAATAAATTTATGGAGGGGTCTGGATAGCAAAACATTGGGTTAAAGTCAATGATGAAATGGCCATTTTAGTAGTGTTATTTGGCCTTGAAATGATGGTTAGATGACCATCACATTTAGGCTCGTAAAAAGTTGATGTCGGTGAAAAAGGCCACCTAGGCTAATGTGGGAGGGTCGTACAGTACATATTGAATGCATCTGTATAGATTTTGATGATGTGGCTCTATGTGTGTGCTTGTGTGGATGTCATACTATCCTACATGGATGCTTGGTTGTTATTGACAAGAGATGCCACAAGGACTCTAGGTTTGACATGTGGCAGAGCCTTACTATACACACGACAGTATAGGTTGTTGCTGTGTGGAAAAAATGTATATTGGGTAGAAGTTCACTACGTGTAGTAGCTTGTTAGTTGCAAAAAAAGACACCAGGGAAGGAGTTCAAGTGACAAGAGTCACCAGTAGTGGCACCGAAGGAAGATAGAATGCCAGAGTTTTCAAAGTGCAGGCCAAAGTTTAGCATGGGCATTGGAAAGTATAACGCTAGCCAAAAACAATGGAAAGGTCATCAAAGACTACTTTGGTGGGGCCAAAGAATAGTTATAAATGCTGAGAGTTGTTGTGAATGCTATCAAGGACCGGTCTACTACTTGTTGGTGGTCAAGATTTTGTGGGAATTATCCCACATTGACTGCGCACAAAACTTTATATGTTTTTAAAAGTGTGGGCATCGTAGCATATGGTAACAAGCATCTTCCAGAGTTGAAATTACAAAGGCTTCTAAGTGTGGGCAAGGCTGCTTGCCGTGAGAATCATGCCAAAGGTTTGAATGAATACCACCTAGTTTAAGGTGAGCCGAAGGTGGATTAAGTGAGTCTAATTAAACAAAGGAATATTCCCTATAGGGTCTGGGTCTCCCTGCTTGGTTCCTATAAAAAAATTTCTTTGTAGGCTAAATAGGATGAAAAAAAATTCAAAAAAATTCTATCCAAAAATTGTAGAGAATAAAATGCCAATTTGAAATAAATTGTAGATCAAAAGAATGACCATACTGTACTTGCAAATTAGGCCTTTGGGTGCAGGTTTGCAAAAAAAATTGCCTCAAATTATACTATGGCCTAGAGTAGGCAAATTTATAGTCAATTTTTACCAAATTGATGTTCCAGATGCAATGGCAAGGTCCTTTTAGGCTCTAGACACTCCCAATGACTATAATACTCTAGATCTAGGTTGAGGTGTCCTCAGAGAGGTAAAGAAAAATCGGTCTCCAATGGCTATGTGAAGAGAATTTTCCTCAGCTCTGATACCATGTAAGAATTTGGTATAACTATGATACCAAATAAGAATTTTCCTTGGGGAAAAATCACCCAAGATTAAGGAACTCAAGCACAAGCACAACAGTAGACCAACAAGGTATGATCAGAATAACTATATCAAAAATTGATTATTGTCATTCAATGTTCTATTATGTACATACACACTAGGAGTGCCTAAATATAAAAACCTCCAGAATGCTTCTAGAATGCCTAGGAGTTAGCACATTGATAAATCTTACAACCAAGCATATGTCCCCTAGGAGTGGATTATCCTCCATTAAGCATAGGAGTAAGTGCAATGATGAGAGGGTGATTCTACAAAGGTGTAGCATGCAAAATTATGTTGTAGATACTATGTGCTAAATTAAGAGTTTGTATAACTATGTTGTATACATGACAACTTAGTTAATTATGCAAATTCCAGTGTTGTAGACACTATGTGCTAAATTAGAGTTGCTTGCTTCTATGTTATCAACATGCCAACTCATAAAAGTATGCAAAGTCCTAAGTGTCAACCTAAGAAATAATAAAATAATGCATTGACCTAAGTAAACTTAAGTAAAGTGTAATGAGTAAATACTTATTTACACCAACATTACCTATTGCATTATTTAATAATATATTGAAATGATCATATTTTTTAATAATTGTAGTACATCCCACCTCTATCCCTCCCACACTAGTTTGATAATAGTATTAAACAAGTTATATATGATCTTGGAAAATACATGAGGTTAGACGTGTTTTTTCTTATATTTATATAATTTTATTGCATGCTGAATCTCTTTTAGGTGGTTATCATCTAAAGAAATTGATAAAAAAAGATATAAAATATTGGAAAAGAAAAATTCTATAGGTTATGTGTGAAATGAAAAAGTTTCTACCTTCAACATTTTTCAATGCTCTAGAACACTATCTCATACATCAAGTTGAGGAGATTGAATTGTGTGGACCTATACAAACTAGGTTAATGTGGATGGTTGAGAGACACTTGAAATTTATGAAGGGCTTGGTTTGATAAAGAGAATTTCCTAAAAGTTCTATGGTAGAGGGATATATGGTATACTAGACCATGGTGTACATTAGTGAATATCTTCTAAAGTTTGTAGTAAATATCTATGTAGATCACATTTGGGATCCCAACTCTAATGACAAATTCAAAGGAGAGTACTCATCGGGGAAAGGTAGATTGAGAATAGTGAGAGGTAATTATAATTTTTTTTCTATAGTTTATTAATTCTTATCCACCATCAATATATATATATATAAGTTGTTTCTAACTAGTCTAATTGTTTTCTTTATAGTTGGTCATGAGTGGGATGCACTACATTCATATATTACAAACAATCTTAATTGGATGATGATATAGATTGAACAGTCTCAAGAAAATGGTCACTCATTAACATGGAACAATGTTACATCATTGGTTAAAGAAGCTCATCATAATGGAGATCCTAATGTTACACCAATGGTACTTGATCTAGTATATGACTTAAGAGATACAAAGGTATGCAGAAGATTACTAATCATGAGTCATAAGTTTGATATCAACTCATAGACCAATGCAAATAATCTTGATAGTTTTGAATAATTGCAGGTCAAACAACACAAAGCTATGTACTATGATGGTTGTAAATTTTTTATAAAAAAGTCAGCTGAAACAAAGAAAACATGTGGTTTTGGGATAAGTGTTATTTTTGTGGTCACCAATATTTTGTCTATAACTGACATACATCCTCAAAAATTTGAAAATTGATACTATGGACTTTTGGATGATATACTTGAGTCTGACTTTAATTCAATCAAAGTAGTTCTATTTATCACAAAATGGTACAAGCTATGGCTAAATCAAATTGGTGTTGATAGGACTATTATTGAACATGATAGTGGATTTAAAATGATTAATACAAGGTCATTTGAGGCCAATCGAAGATAAGCCCTATGTTCTTCCAAGTCAATGCGAACAAGTGTTTTACTTTGGAATTCTACACAAACCACATGATCCAAGAGGAAGGTTGATAAAGTATAATATGATGGAAGAAGAAGATATTAGAGAAGCACAAGATGAAGTAAATGATTATCACGAATGACTATTACCCAATGATGTAGAAGAAGAAGAGGATGGTGATGATTCTAGTCATGCTAACAATAATGGTGATAATGATGATGATGCTGATGATGATCATGATCATGGTGATGAAGATGGTGATTATCATGGTGATGATGGTCATGATGATGATAGTGATGAAGATGATGATGGTGATGAAGATGGAAATGGTGACGATGATGATCAAAGTGACAAATATGATGATGGTGATGATGATGATGACATAGATGAAGATGATGATCAATTAAATGTCTATCTAGGTAAAATCAATGTTAATTATGATGGGGTCATGTACGATCAATTTTTTCTTTCAAAACCATATGTGTAGATATAAAAATGTTAAGTAAAACATGTCAAATATTTTTTAAATATACACATTAGTTACACCAAATTTTTGGCTAGCTTAAGATAAATGATTTACATATATAATATACTTTATTATTAATATTTTTTTTGTAAGTCTATTGCTTTCATTTCACTACTAATTTCTAAGACTTACTAATCTTTTTCACAAGACAACATAGATAGACCACCACATTGCATAGGTGGGGATGCACCATCCCACACACCATTAATGCTTGGTATGATGAGAGCCATAATGACATTGTGTGTGACAACTTGTCATCCACTATCTATATATATTTCTCAATAAAAGCTTGTAACTCAAAAGCCAAACATACCATGTTACTCTCAACTTCACTCGATAGAGTCCATGACCCAACCTTGCTCAGTAGAGAAGTCAATTTGGCAATAATTATTACCTATCTTGTTGATGATTCTTTGTATCTTGAATAATAATATGAATCTTTACTTCCTTTCAATTTTGGAATTGTTTAAGATGTGACCTTGAAAAGAAAATTCTAGTTCTTCCTTAAGAACTTAATTGGAAATGGTGGAGTCATCCACTTCTTGAGTGACATGACGGTCATCACTTGAACTAGATTGCTCAGTAGATTTGGGTATCCACTACTATCTCATCTGCTTCCTGATGCAATATACTTTTTCTTTCTTTTCATTTTCAATTCTACTCGTATTCATGCAATTCTTAGCTATATGACCAAGTTCAGTACATGTGTAACATCTTATGGTGGTATCCTTTCTTCTCATGTGATGTCTAACACAATTCATACCAATGTGTCCATATTCTCCACAATAATGACATCTACACCAAGCATTGTAGTCCCAACCAAATATTGCCTTCACTAATTTTTTAGCTAGATTGAATAACTTAGATCTGCATTTAGATTCCTTGTGACCTTGTCTCTTGGATTTGTTACACTTACCCTCAAACTTTGGTTTTTCTTTTCATTCATTAGCTTTATGACCATGCTGACTACAATTGTAGCATTTTCCAATGAATTTTTCCTTTCCATTACTCCAACATTTATTTGATGTATGACCTTTCTTACCACAATAATTACATGTAGGTCTTTGATTCCTTTGAGCACCTTATTTGGAGGATTCACCTTCTTCTTTGTATCTAAGTGTGGCCTTACCCTTTTTCCTAAAAAGATTTTGCTCACTTTTCTTATTCAATTGATCCATGTCTGCTTGGAATTTCATTATTCTTTCATTTAATTGAATTTCAAAATTTAGATCAACTTTCATCCTTTCATTGATTTTCTTTTCAGAATTTATGTCATTCCTTAACCTTTCATTTTAAGATCTTACACTCATGATTTCTTCATTTGCATTGGAGAGTTTATTAATAAGATTTTCTTATTGAAGGGATTGATTTTGAATTTCATTGTTCCTTACCTCCAAGTCTTCTTTTTCCTTATTTCTTTGTTCTAAGATTTCACACAATCTTATTCACTGAATTTCTTATTCTTTTTTCAATTTTCTTACTTCTTCTTGCAAGGAGCCATTATTTTCTAGGAGTGATTTGATTGCATCATTTGCTTCATCTGAACTACTTGAGGGGAGAAAATCTACAATCTTCTCTTCAACATATTGGTGGTCATTCATCTAATTTGCAAGTTCCTTCCTTCTTTTTAGGGATTGGGAGAGATGCTCTTTTGCTTTCTTGAGTTGAGCTATGGCCATCTCTAGATCTAAATTTTCATTGTCAATAGCTTTGTCAAGTTTGAATATCTCTATTGTCCTTGATCTTTGTTCAAGCTGTCAAACTTTATCCTGAGAACCACAAAGCTTTGATACCAATTGTTGGAAATATTTAAGACTAGCTAGGTTACTGAGAGGGGAGGAATGAATCAGTAACCTCAAAACTTTTAACAAATCCAAAACTTAATAGCATAATCCAATTACCATTAATGGATCTAATCTACTACATGCATGAGAAACTGAAAGCATAAGACACTTTGAACACAATATTTGGTGACCCAGAAACCTTCCAAATAGAAAGTAAAACTGAGGTGGGGATGATACCCACAAATATTTAGTACTATAGCATAAAGTCGGCCTATTAAGGCTTACAATGATCACTTCTAATGATCTTCCCTATTAGGAGTAATTAGGACTGCTAGGTCCACTTTGTTAGATATTTTACAAACATACAATGAAGTATGCACTCAGTAAAGAGATTTAAAGAAAAGATTATTAAGTCTACCCTGTTAAATGATTTGATGTTGATTCACCTATTGGGATGAAATAGTAGATCTCTAACTTACAAATGAATTGCTGATTGAGATCCTTGAAGTATTGATCACCTCTATGTGATAGATGTAACTCTGCTACTCCTAATATGGCCTTGCAATACACTTTATTCAGCTGCTAATTCACATTCACATTATCTCATTTCAAAACATTACTCCCTTGGATATGATACAATACAATACATATATACCAATCGAATTCACATGATTACAAGGTTGGCCAATACACAAGTTAATACCAATATTACAAAGTTAACCCAGATGTAGATACTAGGGTTCTAAAAACTAACTTGGTGAACTTTTGATACACAGTGTCCACTGTGATTACTTGGCATTGTCATGCACTTGGTGGAAGTAGAGGCTCAGTCCATACTAATCACTTCAACATAGTTTTTTACTCAATATATACTAGTGACTCAATAGATATAGTGTCACTTGATAGAAACTAAATTCCACATTTACCATGCTTGCACTCAGTAAACACTAATTATCTCATCACTTAGTTAACACTAACTTCACTTCTAAAGAACTAATGACTTGGTAGACACTACGAAGCGTGGTAACCACTAAACTGCTCGGTAAGAACTATTGGACTTCACACTGCTTGAATTCACTTGGTGACCATTAAACTGCTTGGTAGGAACTGTGAAGCTTGGTGACCACTGAATTACATAGAAAATATTGGAGACTATTCAAAGAGCTCAGTAACCATACAAAATTTGAATAAATGTTGTCACTAATAAAAAACTTGACTTAATGCCAATAGTTGTCACTTTCCTCACCCAGGTATTCAACTTTAAGAGTCTTCCTTAAGAGTGACAAAATGTTGACCCTTTCTTCTATGAGGTTGAGAAAAAAGGCTAGAAAATGTGATGTAATTTTCATGTTGACACAATACCTATTCTCATTCTAAAAAAAATCATACCCCCAGAATCATTATCACAACATGAATAATGAAATCCACAATGGGCACAACTGCATTACAAATTGATAGGAGGTTTTCATCAAGGATGTTTCCTAAAAAGGCCTTCTGGTCCTCTTCCAATTTACATGTCAGGTGAATTAGAGTGACCATCTTGATTCAAAATTTATGAAATAATTAACTATAGAACAATGACTACATACTATAGAGAAATGACTACTAGTCTACCACACCAAGTAAACCAAACTAAAATTTAACGAGCACTATAACTACCATACTAGTGACTACCAAAAATGAGATGAGAAATGACAAAATAAGAAGCTCAATTGCCTATAAATAAGATGAGTGGCTAGAAATTTCTTTGATCTTAACCCTAGTCCCTAAACATTTTTCCTTTTAGCTTTCAATTTAATTATTTCAAATGATTAAATCTTTGCAGATCTTCTACATAAATGCAATTTTGTGCCAAAAAAGTTATAATTCATGTAGATTTAATGGAAGAGGGAATGTCACTAACAATGACACAAAGTGGGATAGGGTCAAAGGAGACGTGTCATCATTTTGGATACTTCACTAAGGTTGAGGCTTTATTCAAGATGTTTGGCCCAAAATAAACTTGCAACCATTGATATATAATCATTGGATGATAGTTTGTAGATGGATATTACACATCTATATTGGAGATATGACATGTTATTTGAAACATTTCTAAAAAATCCATTACTTAAGATATCAATTCATGCTCGCATGAGTACTCTGTGCTAACTAGTAAATACTGACTAGAAAATTAAATTACAATTCACATGAATTTGGAAAGTAATAATTAAATGCATCATCTAATTATTGTAAAATAACTAGAGCTAAAAAGAAAACACCATGTTGCTAAAATATCAAAAATAAATCCTAACTAAATTGATAATATTTTGTGTAAAACTTCTTTTATCATTCAAAACATCCCAAAAGCATTGAATTTCTAGTTTTTCTATTCCACCACATTTGCAATTTGTTCTTCAAAATTAGCAAGGGCAGGAACCATTTCAACAAACATCACTCAAAGGTCTATCTTTTCTTGCTCCTTTTCCAACTCTTTGATGGCATAATTGGGATTAAGAAAGAGAACTTGTGAAGTTGCAATAAGCCAAATAGTAAGATCAGTTTCTCCCCATCCACCTCCATAATCATATCTAAGTTGACAATAGGGCTTGGATTTTCATTTGATGATCCTTCTTCTATAGGGAGGGCCATTTTTGGCAATCAACTATGTTTCTAATAATGACAACAACTAACCAGGATGTCTATAATTTAAAGAATTTTTTTTTACTAGATTCAATTATTCTATATTTATGCAATAGGAGATTCCACATGTATGTTTCATTCTATAGATACCTCAATTTCTTATCATTATTTGATTTAATACTAAGCATAATCTTTTGATAATCTGACAATGGATTTAAAAAACATACAATTAATTTATAGCCACTATTTAATAAGTAATCATGTCATTTTATAGCACATTTTCCAATGCATTATATATTTTTGTCACTAAATGGGAAAAATCACCTAATCCAACATATATTTTTCTACAATAAACACAAAATTTTCCTAATACAATATATATATTTTCCAATAAATGAGAAAATTCACATTATACGATATTTTTTTTTGTCACAAGGGATAAAATCACCTCTTAAATTATATTAATTTTCTATCACAAGGAAACAAATTGCCTTGATTTTATGAAATTTTACTGTGGTTGGTGAAAAATCGCATAAAATTTTAATTTTTTCCTCTATGTCAAGAAAAACATCTCCAAAAGAAAAGAAAAAAGTCCCCTGAAACTAATGTTAGATTTGTCACAAATTTATATATTTTTCAAGGAGGGGATTTCTTAAAGTTATCCTTGGTTCCAACAAGGTCCACATTAGGTAACTAACTACATAGAAAGAAACAACATAGGCCACAAGGGTTTCCCCAAGAACAAGAAATTGGAACAAGAAATTGAAATTATTTTTGGTTGATGCAAGATTGCCAAAGAACCCAATTTTCTCTTGCATCAAGTAACGAGTTGTAAGGGGTTATAAGGGGTCTTTAGGGGTTCTAGCATAGATATTTAGTGCATCTTATGCCCCCTTAGGATCTCTTATGACCCCATAGGACCCCTTATTTCCCATTATGATGCCTTATCATACATTAATGTATTTTAGAGACTCAAAGGATATATTAAAATATAATAAGGGTTGTAAGGGGTCATAAGTGGTTTTTAGGGGTTGAAAGATATATTTGTGAGTGGCTCTTTGAGCAATTTTGTATCAACCAAAAATATTTCTTATTTTTTGTACTAGTATGTAGATCGTGAAGTAACCATTATTGGATTTTCTTTTGTGTTGAGTGCAATTTATTGTTGGATACAATTGATTAATTATGTGTTGTCTTTGATGTTACACAAATGTCATAATCATTATCAGTCAATTTATGCTGAGCTCACTCAAGTAGTGAAGATAGTTCTTTGTGTCTATCGAGCATTCTTGTGTTTTCCTAGTTTAGAAGGCAGTGTCTACCTAGTTCACTCGAGCATCAAAGGAAAAATTGTAGAAAACAAGTGTTAATCGAGCTCACTCGGGCATCAAAAGAAAGTTGGATGGAACTAGTGCTAACTAAGCTCACTCGAGCATCAAAAGAAAGTTGGATGGAACCAGTGCTAACTAAGCTCACTTGGTTGCCAAAGGATTTTCGTAAGTTTGCATTGTTAACCAAGCTTCTATTGGTTAACAAAGGAAATCTTTTTATAGTTATTTCCTACCAAGCAGGGTCAGCTAACGAAGGATTTTCTTATTTTTTTGTATTAAGCTTAATTAACTTATCTATTGATTCCAACTGACTAAGGTGATAAATATTGATTATTGTAAGTTGTATTTGAGCCAGCTTGACAAAGTGGAAGGTATATGTAGAAGGTCAAGTTGTGATTTCAAGAGTGTGTGAAAAGTGCAAGAGAATGTGTGAATTATGATGATATGATTGAAGATCTATTGATGAGAAGAGGAAATGAATTTGAAGGATAAGAAAAATATCCTTGTGGTGCAACAAAACCATATTTGATCAGGAAGGATCAAGTACAAGTCAAAATAGAGATCTAAAATCAAAAAATTAGTTGTAGTCAAATCAGGTCATCTCATTGTTACTCTCTAACCATTGTAGTAGTTATCTAAATCTCCTAATAGAGTTGGCTTAACAGCTATTTAAAAATCCTCTAACAAGGTGGCAATTCCATTGAATTATTCTCAAGACCTCAAACTAGGCCACTCCTAATAGGGTGATTAAATGCTTCAATAGGGTCACACCTAATAGTGTATTTTGTAACCTTTAATAGGGTTGGCTTCTAATAGGGCTCACTTTAAAAGAGTGTAAATCACTAATTAGTTGCTATTGGTGGTTTTTTCTAAATTTGGTTTCCATGTTAAATCCCAATATCAAATGTGTTCATGTTATTTTCTTTATGTGTTTGCAACTAAGTTAAAGTAATGGTTATCATAAATAACATCTAATGGTTTATATGTTAATCTTTTATCAAGCTAATCTAGTTATTACTGAGTTACAACATTTTGTGTGTAACTGAACTTCAATAGTATTCAGTTATCTGTTTGCATCTTGTACTAACATCTAAGGTATCTGGGATTTATTTTTGTAGTAACTAATTCACTTATCCCCTCTCAATTAATCCTCTTATATTTCCAACAATTGGTTTTAGAGCTTTTGGTGCTTTTAGAATAGGTTTCAAGGACCTAAACTAAATATTAGGATGTCTTACAAAAGAGAGATTCCCAAGTTGAACAAAGACAATTTTGCAACATGGCAAGCACTTATGAGATTACATCTAGCTACCATCAGTGATCCAGGTTGCAAGTATGTTGATGGTAAATACAAGACTCCCACTAGAACATTATCAGTTGAAGATGTTTCTGGAAAGAAGAATCATAATATCATAATGATTGGTATTAAATATACTCTCAGTTATGCTGAATTTGATGAGGTAAAAGATTGCAAAAGTGCTTTTTCAATGTGGAACAAACTGAATGATATCTATGGAAGAGATGACAATGTAAGAAGAGCCAAAGTAGAAGGCCTTAAAGGAAAACTTGATCAAATAAAAATGAGAGAAGATGAAAATATTTAAAAATATGTGGAAATGATCAAGGCTAGTGTAAGTGCAATCAAAGCATTTGAAGGAGACATTAAGGAAGAAACTATTGTAAATAAAATACTCAAAACTCTTCTTCCCATTTATCCAATTAGAGTATCTGTTATTCAAGAAATGGGATGTGATCCAACTAATATGATAGGTTTGGATGCTTTAGTTGGAAGATTAACAACTTTTAAGGTAGATAATTATGATAACTATGTTCCTACTTCAAAGAATATTAAATTTGCATTCAAAATCTAGACAATCAAGAAGTGGAGAAGATGGATCATTAGAAGAAAGTTCATACAGTAATCTTGAAGTTGCTAAAGCCCTGCTTGCAAGGAAGTATTCCAAAGGAAGAGGAAAGTACAAAGGTAAAGCTCCTCTGATATGCTTTTCTTGTGAAGAAATTGGTCACATTGTTGCTAGGTGTCCAAACAAGGAAATTAAGGATAAGAAGCAAAGAAACAAGGATAGAAGCAAGAAGGACTTCAAAAACTACAAGAGCTTCAAGGACAAAGGTAAGAAATCTTGTTTCATAGCTAAAGATTCTGATAACAATGAAGATGAAATGGTTTATATTGCTATGAAAGATGAATCTAAGGATGAAGCAGAAAAGATGGTACTTATCTCTCATATTAGAAAAAATGATATATGGATTATTGATAGTGGTTGCTCACATCATGACTGGTGACAAAATTTTTTTTGAGGATATGGAATATTATGATGGAGGTAGTGTAAGATTTGGAAACAATGAACCTTGTAACATAAAAGGAAAAGGATGTATCTTGTTGACTAAAAAACTTGTGTATGATAATGCTTATTGGGTTGAAGGCCTAAAGCATAATCTACTAAGTGTGGCACAACTGAATAACATTGTAGAATTCATTAATGGATAAGACAAACTACTAGATGGGAAAGAAAATTTGGTTGGTTTACAAAAAGTAATCTATTTTATCTTGATCTCATTGATTGTTCATGTTTTATTTCTCAAGTAGAGGAAAGTTGGTTATGGCACAAGAGGCTATGTCATGTGAATTTTGATAATTTGGTTAAGATAAGTAGACATAAAAGAGTAAGAGGTATTCCTAGTTTGAAGAAGTTAGACATGGTTCTATGCAAGAACTGCCAAATTGGTAAGATGGGAAAGCCAAGCTTCAAAAGCAAAGACTATCAGTTAGAAGAAGTCTTGAAAATTGTTCATACAAACTTATGTGGACCTATTGGAATAGAAAGTTATAGTGGAGAAAATTTTTTTATTCTCTTTGTGGATGACTACTCTATAATGATGACAAGTAATGCATCTAAAATAAAAATTAAAAGCCTTTCAAAAATTCAAGTGGTATCTAGCAAGAGTAGATAAAGAAACTAGAAAGAAGTTGAAATGTATAAGATCAGACAGAGGTGGTGAATGCATCTCCCATGATTTCAATAATTTCTGCATTGAAAGAGGAATCAAAAGACAAGTATTTGCCCCTAGTACACCACAATAGAATGGTATAGTAGAAAGAAGAAATAGATCTATCATGGATTGTGCAAGAACCCTGATAATTGAAAAGAATGTTTCTCTCAAATACTAGAAGGAAGCTATCAACACTACAGTTCATACCTTGAACAGAGTTTAGTTGAAGAAACATTTAAAGAAGACACCTTATGAATGATGGTATGGCTACAAGCCTAATGTAAGTTACTTGAAAGTATTTGGTAGAAAATGTTACATATTGAAAGAATCTAGAAAAAGAAAATTTAATGTAAAAGGTGATGAAGGCATATTTCTAGGATACTCCTATAGAAGTAAAGCATATAGATGTTTGAATTTTTCTTCTCACAAAATCATAGAAAGTGCACATGTCAGAATTGATGAATTTGCAGAAAAGAGTGAAGAAGAAAGCAATAAAGAAACTGCAGATTATAGAAGATTTGTTTAATATGAACTTGGAACCCTTTGAAATCCATCTAAAATAAAAGAAGCTTCAATTCTTGAGTCCTCAAAAACTCCAATAGTTATTGAGTTATAGGTAGTGCAACCTAAGCTACAAGGACTCGAGTCACAATCAAAAGCTATCGAGCTAGTTCAAACCAAGCCTGATGGACCTGAGTCACAGACAGATAGACCCAAGCTTGAAACTAAAATTCAAGAAGAACATGGTGGAACTCATTCAAAGACCAAGGAGATCGTGTTAGCAAGATATGTTAGAAGACATCATGCACCTGATCAAATCATTGGAGACAAATTAGATGTAACAATGACAAGAAGCAAATTAAAAGGTACATGTTTACTTGTTGAATTTAAACCTAGAAGTGTTAAAGATTCTCTACAAAATGAAAGTTGGATCAAAGCAATGAATGAAGAGAGAAAGCAGATAGAAAAGAACAAAAATTGGACTCTTGTTCCTAGACACAAGGATAAAAATGTAATTGGTACAAAATAGGTATTTAGAAATAAGTTGAATGAAGACGGTAACGTTTCAAGAAATAAAGCAAGATTGGTATCCAAACTCAAGAAGGTATTGACTATGGTGATAGTTTTTCTCTTGTAGCAAGACTTGAAGGTGTTAGAATTTTACTAGTATATGCAACAAATAGAGGATTTAAAGTATATTAGATGGATCTTAAATCTACATTCTTGAATGAAATTCTTGATGAAGAAATTCACATTGAGAAACCAAAAATTTTTGTAGATCCTAGCAAAGGGTAAGTGCACCAAGTTGTGGTGCCAAAAGGGGGGTATAAGTGGATACCTTTTTCCTGAAATCAGAAAATTTTGGACTTCAACAAGAATTTGAAGATAGTTACGCTCAAAATTTTAAGATATGACAAACAAAAGTCGTAGTCCTTTGAATCTAGTTTCTAAACTACAAATTTTTATTCAAAATGGTTTAGCTTTAGGTCCTCAAAAAAGGGGGACACAAAAAGTGGTACTGTTTATTCCAAAAAAACATAACATAGTACAAAGTGTGGCCCCCCTAAAATTTTAACTTTTTTTTTGAAATTTTTTAATCACTCTAGTCAAAAGTTACCTAAAACTATGTAGTTTATCCCAGATTTTTTGGGTAATTTTATAATGTGTATTTTTTTTTTAATGAATTTTTAAATTAGACCCATCCCAAAAATGTGAAATATCTATGTGTTCCCCCTAGAAATGATTGAAAACTAATCTAAAATCAAAACTTCTTTTTTTCAAAATGTGTAGAATGGAGTCTAGTTTCTAAAAAACTAAGTTGTTGCAAAATTCGATGAATGAGCTAAAATCTGCAGCCCAATTAGTACATGGTGGTTTCTGACAAAAAATGAACATACATTCAAAAGAAATTATAGATGAAAGACTTAACATAGTTCAAATTAAAAATAAATTATATGGTTAGATAGCTGACACAGAGACCTATAATGTTATGTAACCTGATCTTATTGATACCCAACCATGAGGAATCTTGAAGGGGAGCACACAAGAAAAATAAATCATTTTTTATATGTTTGCTAGAAAACATGTCTCAGACCTGTTTATAAACTCCAAACCTTTGGGTTGGATCTCCAAGGCAAAACCAAGCCTTAGGCTTGGTTTTAATGCAAAGCTTTGAATAGCACGTGTGCCCTATAGCACACACACGCTATTAAAATGCTAGTAAATTTGAGGTAGTGCGCACGCGCTATAGTGCGCATGCACTATTGAGACCTAAATTGCAAACCAAAACCAAGAGAGAGCTAGGGGGGTGGGGCGAGGGAATGGCTATTTGTGTGTGTGAGAGAGATAGAGAGAAAGTAGGGGATGGGAGAGGGGAGAGAGGAAGTGAGAAAGAGTAGGGTTGGCAAAGAGAGTATAGGATGGGAGATAGAGGAAATGTGAGAGAGTAGGGGTGGCAAAGAGAGTACAAGATGCAAGAGAGAGGAAGTGTGAGAGAGAGAGTAGAGGTGGCAAAGAGAGAGTATGGGATGGGGGAGAGAGATTGAAAGTAGGGGATGGGAGAGAGAGGAAGTGTGAGAGAGAGTACAAGTTGGGAGAGAGAGATTGAGAGTAGGGGATGGGGGAGAGAGAGAGTAGGTGGTGGGAGACGGAGTGGGAGAGGAAGAGCGAGAGAGAGGAGGATGGGAGTGCATGTGTGTGAAAGAGAGAGAGTAGGGAATGGGAGAGGGGGAAGATAGAGTAGCTTGAGAGAGAGTAGGGGATGGAAGAGAGAGTAGGGGATGGAAGAGAGAGTAGGAGATGGGAGAGGGAGTGGGAGAGGGAGAGAGAGAGGGGGGATGAAAATGTGTATAAGAGAGAAAGAGAGAGAGTGTGAAAATGTGAGAGAGGGTAGGGGGTAGCAGAGAGAGAGTAGAGAGGGAGAGATAGAGAGAGAGAGAGTGAGAGAGAGTGAGAGTAGGCAGTGGGAGAGGGAGAGTGAGTGAGAGAAAAAGTAGAGGATGGGAGAGGAGAGAGGGGGGATGGGTGTGTGTGAGAGAGAGAGAGTAGGGAATGAGAGAGGGGAGAGAGAGAGGGGGGATGGGTGTGTGAGAGAGAGAGAGAGTAGGGAATGAGAGAGGGGAGAGAGAGATAGAGAGAGTAGGGGATGAGATAGAAAGAGAGTAGGAAATGGTAGAGGGAGTGGGAGAGGGAGAGAGAGGGTGGATGGAAGAGAAAGAGATTAGGCAATGGAAGAGGGAGTGGGAGAGGGAGAAAGAGGGGGGATGGAAGTGTGTGTAAGAGAGAAAGTAGGGAATGGGAGAGAGTGTTAGAGTGTGAGAGAGAGTAGGGGTGGCAAAGAGAGAGAGTGAGAGTAGGGGATGGGAGAGAGAGAGAGAGAGAGAGAGAGAGAGAGAGAGAGAGAGAGAGAGAGTAGGTGATGGGAGAGGGAGTGGGAGGGAGAGAGAGAGGGGGAATGGAAGTGTGTAAGAGAGATAGAGTTGGGGATGGGAGAGAGTAGGCAATGGGAGAGGGAGTGTGTGTGTGAGAGAGAGGGGGGGAATGGGAATGTGTATAAGAGAGATAGAGTAGGGGATGGGAGAGAGTGTGAGAGTTTGAGAGAGATTAGGGGGTGGTAGAGAGAGCTTGTACAAGATGGGTGAGAGAGAGAGAGAGAGAGAGAGTAGGGGATGGGGGAGAGAGTGAGAGAGAGTAGGGGATGGAAGAGAGAGAGTGAGAGTAGGGGATGGGAGAGAGAAAGTAAAGAGGGAAAGAGAGTACTTGAGAGAGAGAGAGAGAGAGAGAGAGATAGTAGGTGGTGCAAGAGGGAGTGGGAGAGGGAGAGAGAGGGGGGATGGGAGTTTGTGTGACAAATATAGAGAGTAGGGGATGGGAGAGGAGAGGGAAAGGGGGGATGGGAGTGTGTGTCTATGAAAGAGAGAGAGTAGGGGATGGGAGAGGGGAGAGAGAGAGTAGGGGATGGGGGAGAGAAATTAGGCAGTGGGAGAGGGAGTGGGAGAGGGAGAGAGAGAGAGGGGGAATGGGAATGTGTGTAAGAGAGACAGAGTAGGGGATGGGAGAGAGTGTGAGAGTGTGAGATAGATTAGGTGGTGGCGGACAGAGCTCATACGGGATGGGAGAGAGAGAGTGAGATTAGGGGATGGGAGTGTGAGAGAGAGTAGGGGATGGGAGAGAGAGAGAGAGAGTAGAGAGGGAGAGAGAGAACTTGAGAGAGAGAGATCTAGTAGGCGGTAGGAGAGGGAGAGGGAGAGAGATAGGGGGGATGGGAGTGTGCGTGACAGATGTAAAGAGTAGGGGATGGAAGAGAAGAGAGTGGGGGGATAAGAGTGTGTGTGTCTGTGAAAGAGAGAGAGTAGGGGATGTGAGAGAGTGTGAGAGTGTGAGAGAGATTAGGGGGTGGTAGAGGGAGAGTACGGGATGGGAGAGACAGAGTGAAAGGATGGGAGAGATAGAGTGAAAGGATGGGAGAGAGTGAGAGAGAGAGAGTAGGGGGCGGCAGAGAGAGAGAGAGTACGGGATGGGAGAGATAGAGTGAAAGGATGGGAGAGAGTGTGAGAGAGAGTAGGGGATGGGAGAGAGTGTGAGAGAGAGATGGGAATGGGAGAGAGAGAGAGTAAGAGTAGGGGATGGGAGAGAGAGAGTAGAGAGGGAGAGAGAGAACTTGAGAGAGAGAAATAGTAGGTGACCTGGGAGAGGAGGAGAGAGAGGGATGGGAGTGCATGTGACAAATCTAGAGAGTAGGGGATAGGAGAGAAGAGAGAGGGGGGATGGGAGTGTGAGTGTGTGTGTGTGTGTGTGTCTATGAAAGAGAGAGAGTAGGGGATAAGAGAGAGTGTGAGAGTGTGAGAGAGAGTAGGGGGTGGCAAAGAGAGAGTACGAGATGGGAGAGACAGAGTGAAAGGATGGGAAAGAGTGTGTGAGAGAGTAGGAGGTGGCAGAGAGAGAGAGAGTACGAGATGAGAGAGATAGAGTGAAAGTATGAGAGAGAGTATCAGAGAGAGTAGGGGATGGGAGAGAGTGTGAGAGAGAGTTGGGGATTGGAGAGAGAGAGAGAGAGTAAGAGTAGGGGATGGGAGAGAGAGAGAGAGAGAGAGAGTAAAGAGGGAGAGAGAGAACTTGAGAGAGAGAGAGAGATAGTAGGTGGTGGGAGAGGGAGTGGGAGAGGAGGAGAGAGGGATGGGAGTGTGTGTGAGCGATCTAGAGAGTAAGGGATGGGAGAGGGGAGAGAGAGAGGGGGATGGGAGTGTGTATCTGCAAAAGAGAGAGTTTAGGGGATGGGAAAGGGGAGAGAGAGAGTAGCCCAAGAGAGAGAGAGAGAGAGTAATGGATGGGAGAGAGGGGCAGATGGGAGTGTGTGTAAGAGAGAGTAGGGGATGGGAGAGAGTGTGAGAGAGAGTAGGAGGTGGCAGAGAGAGAGAGTAAGAAGTGGGAGAGGGAGGATGGGAGTGTGTGTGAGAGATCTAAAGAGTAGGGGATGGGAGAGGAGAGAGGGTACAGAGAAAGTAGATATGAATCAATATTTATTATACGTTGAAATCAAATATATGTACTCACAAAATCAATTATTTTCTTACTGCCAACAAATAGTCACTCTGTAAGTCCACCTCAAATGCTCGTGGACGATCAGGCATGACAAGACCCTACAACAATTCAATAAATATAATCACTTATAAATAACATTATAAATTTTGAGATTAACTATTATAAACAACAACTAAAACGAAGAAAATTCTTTCATACCTCCGTTAGTGGCTATGAGCTAGCCACAACTGCGGCCACTCCACTATCGATAGACTGTCGCAGATGAGGAGGTGTGTCCGACATCATGAGCTGCATGTCATACAATACACGTTATATCTAACATGAAACATGGAATAAATATAATCAAATGAATTAAATTAACATGAAACAACTGTACCTATGTGAAGCTCGTATGATGTCTCTGCTCTGCATCTGTGGTAAAGGTTGAGGGTCCTATGGAGAACTGATGCACGTGCATATTTTTTTTGGTCAATCCTTAATATGATTATGTAATAAATATATGTATTAATTAAAATGATTAAATTGATACATACCTCAGGACTCGTTGAAGGGACAAAAAATGGGCCTGGAGGATCGCTGCTAGGCCCAGGAACACTTTGACCCTAAATTTTGAACAATGTCAATAAATCTTAATTAATTAATCATTCACTATACGTATGAAATGTGATCAAATTAGTAATTTATATGTGTATCAATGCCAAATGTCTCGTTCAGGAACTGATCGGTGACAAGCCCATCATTTGCACCATCTCCGACATGAGTGCCAAATGTGCATAGGGATCCGCATGAAGTGCACATGTGACCATGACGTATAGAAGGCTCCCCCTCAACTAATGGGCTCGTGGAATGGATGAGGGTCTACGTCAAAGCATTAATGGTCCCTAGAGTGCTGGCCTCTACATGCTCCTTCACAACTAAAGGAATAATCACATGCTCACGTTGTAGATGGACCAAAGGTGCCCTAACTACATTAGGGTCACGACGTGCTTCGGGCCTCTCAAATGATGACCCCACACCTCTACCCTAGGAGTCTAACATATCAAAATAATTGGGGATCTCCCCAAGGATAAACTCACAATATAATTTCTTCAAAAAATACATGGGGACCTCGTGATTGTTGCAAGGAGGGGCATCAAAAACCATCCACCATCTATCCCAAAAATTATTTCTAATAGCATCATGTATGCACCAATGGATGGGGAATCATTTAGTACCCTCTTTAACAGTATTTTGCTCACCGGGTTTTCTAAATAATGCACATATACTACCTTTTGGTATTTCCTTTTTTCTAACATCTTCATATGAAAATTTATTTGCATAAAATCTTTTTTGTTCATCCCTCTCAGCCCACCAAATATCTAACTGACCACTAACTGAGGCTATCTGAGTGTTAATGGATTCAAGGGATGATGCTAATTGAGCCCTCATTGGATTGGTTTTTCCGGATTCTTTCAACCGAGCAATGATTCCTTCTAATTGAGTTTTGCCTCTCTCTATTTCATTTCTTATATTTTCTTGTGTGCCTGGTGGAGGTCTTGCAATTGGTTCGGGTTGTGGAATTTTTTCTTCTTCTTGAGGAGGGTTTTGGTTTTGGGGTTCTTGAGGGTTTTGATGTTCTTGTGGATTTTCTGGTTGATTATGAACATTTCTTGATAAAAAATCAATTGAAATTCAAATAAATAAACAAATCTAAATGAAATTTGTAAAAACCCTACAAAAGAATATAAAAAAATTACAAAACAATATGAAAAATATATCAAACAATGCAAAGTTAGGTTTATATCACTTACGGCGTCATCGTGGGTGCACTTGTGGTCTTGGATTTTGTCGACGAGGAGGCATTTTGGCAAATCGTGGTGCAAATGTTGAGTCTTCAACTCGCGTATGCACTGCTCACTGTAGGAGTAGAAGAAAATGCTGATGAAAATGATGGGCTATGGGTTTGCAGCCCATCATATATACTTTTTATTTATTTTTAAGCATGTACGCGCTATAGCACGCACGCGCTATTTAAAATAGGAAAAAAAAATTTCCTTGTCACCTTTTTGGCACCACAACTCGGTGCATATGCCCCAAAGGAGACATGGTTTGCAAACTACACAAAGCATTATATGATCTTAAGCAAGCTCCTAGAGCTTGGTATAAAAGACTCCATAATTACTTGGTACAGATTGGTTTTCAAAGAACTAATGATAATAGTAGTTTTTATATCAAGGAAGGACTAGACAAGAAAATTGTGTTAGCAAAAATATTTGTTGATGATACTCTATTTACAAGAAACAATGATTTATGCAAAGCATTCTCAGAAGAAATGAGTAAATAATTTGAGATGTCCATGTTTGGTGAAATAAAATTCTTTGTTGGATTGCAAATATAGTAGAACAAGAATGGTATCTACATCACTCAATCTAAGTATATCGAGGAGATACTAAAGAAATTTGAAATAGAAGATTCATGACTAGTTGGAACACTTATGTCTACTAGACATAAGCTTTCCAAAAATGATGATTCTAAAGAAGTAGATAAGACCAATTACAAATCAATGATTGGAAAATTACAGTATGTAGTTCACATAAGGCCTAATATTGCTTTGGCAGTTGAAATAGTGGCAAGATTCTCAACAAGTCTCAAAAAAAATCACATGATGGTAATCAAGAGAATCATGAGGTATCTGAAAGGTACTAAAGACTATGGTTTATGATACAAACTTGGAGGCAATCTAGACTTGAAAGTATTTACTGATGTTGATTGGGCAGGAAGTCTTGATGATAGAAAAAATACTAGTGGTGGAGCATTCTTTCTTAGCAAAAGACTAGTATCTTGGATAAGCAAGAAGCGAAATTGTACATCTCAATCCACAACAAAGGTAGAATATGTAGCAGCAGTAGTCAATTTCTCTAACATTGTTTGGTTCAAACAACTATTGGAAGGAATGAAGGTAGAGATCAAAGATTCAATTGTCATATGTTGTGATAACACTGGCGCAATCAACATATCAAAGAATTCAGTTATGCATTTCAAAACAAAGCATATTGCTATAAAATATCACTTCTTAAGAGAATTGGCGCAAGATAGAGAAGTTAGATTGGAATATGTGAATACAAAGGAATAGATTGCAGACATATTCACCAAGTCATTACCTAAAGATGCATTTTTGTATCTAAGAGGTAAGCTAGAGGTCATTCCCCTATCTGAAATTCACTAAATGTAGTTTAGTGAATGCATCAACCAAAACCTGTTGAAGGTCAATCAATTGGTGTAGAATTGGCAAGGGCATATTGCAGATGAATCAGTACTTAAGGTACATTGGTATTTACATAAGCTATTTTCTTTGGCATGTGTTGTCGAAGAGGGAGAAGTTTACTATCATATCTTTGAAATTTCTTTGGAACAAGAATAAAGTTAGAAACTAGAGAGGGAGAAGTCTTCTAAAGAAGAAGTATGCTGAAAGAGGGAAGATGCTCTAAATGAACTTGGTAATAGCTATTACAGACATAATTCAGTGAAAGGAGGAGCTCATATTGACAGAGGGGGTTCTCAGATCTAAAATCTAAAATTTTATTGTGCTATGACATATTGTGTTGCTATCAATGCCAAAGAGGGAGATTGGTGGATACAATTGATTAATTGTGTGTTGTCTTTGATGTTACACAAATGTCATAATCATTATCAGTCAGTATATGTCAAGCTCACTAGGGTAGTGAAGACAATTTTCAGTGTCTACTGAGTGTTCCTGTGTTTGCCTAGTTCAAAATGCAGTGTCTACAGAGTTCACTTGGGTGTCAAAGGAAAAGCTATAGAAAGTGAGTGTTAACCGAGCTCACTTGGTTGCCAAAGGATTTTTATAAGTTTGCAGTGTTAACCAAGCTTCTGTTGGTTAACAAAGGAAATCATTTTAGAGTTAGTTCCTATCGAAGAGGGTCGACTAATAAAGGATTTTCTTATTTTGTTGTATTAAGCTTAATCAACTTATCTATTAATTCCAACCAATTAAGGTGATGAATATTGATTATTGTAAGTTGTATTTGAGCCAACTTGACAAAGTGGAAGGTATAAATATAAGGTCAAGTTGTGATTTCAAGAGTGTGTGAAAAGTGAAAGAGAATGTACAAATTATGATGATGTGATTGAAGATCAATTGATGAGCAAAGGAAGTGAATTTGAAGGATAAGCATAATATCCTTGTGGTGCAACAAAGACATATTTGATCAAGTACAAGCCAGAACGGAGGTCTAAAATTAGCAAATTAGTTGCAATCAAATTAGTTCATCTCATTCTTACTCTCTAACCATTGTAGTACTGATCTAAATCTCCTAACAAAGTTGGCTTAACAACTATTTGCAAATCCTCTAACAAGGTGGCAATTCCATTGAATTGTTCTCAATACCTCTAAATAAGCCACTCCTAATAGGTTGATTAAATCCTTTAACAAGCCTAACAATGTGTTGTGTAACCTTTAACAAGGTTGGCTCCTAATAGGGCTCACTTTAGAAGAGTGTAAATCAGTAACTAGTTGTTATTGGTGGTTTTTTCCAAATTGGGTTTCCACATTAAATCTTGGTGTCAAATGTGTTCATGCTATTATCTTTATGTTTTTGCAACTAAGTTAAAGTAATGGTAATCACAAATAACATCTAATGTTTTATATGTTAATCTTTTACCAAGTTAATCCAGTTATTACCGAGTTACAACATTCTCTGTGTTTACCGAGCTTCAACAATATTTAGTTATCTGTTCGCATTCTGTATTGACATCTAAGGGATCTAGAATTTATTTTTTTAGTAACTAATTCACCCCTCCCCTCTCAGCTACTCCTCTTATATTTCCAACATTTATATCATGTCAAGGACCTATTCTAGATCCTTTTCCTAAGTGCACAAATTCTTAGGTTTCATCTACTTCTATTTTTGTATCATTCTTTGTGGTCCCTATTTTCTTTCTATTTTCATCCAACGTATTGTGTTGTTCCAATTGGCATGAGTTTCTGTTGATTATGTAGCTTCTTGCATAGTTAGGAATTGACTTTTAACATGTGTGTGGACCTACTTTTAAGTGCCCATGATTTTATATTGTTTCGTGCATGGATTTTTTGTTTACTCTTCCATTTTTGGACCTATATTGTAATTAAATGCTTGACTAGCTGACTTGTGGCTTAGCTAACTATAAAAGAAACTTGGTTAGATGTAGGAAAGGGAATTCTTTGAGAGTTAGAGGATAGATGATGCAAGTTGAGACTCTAATTTCATAAATTCACTTGTATTTGGTTACAACCTGGAAGTCCTTATAGTTGGGCATGTTGTGGTTTCTTTATATGTGAAGTGAAATAATTTCACCTACAAATATGATGCATCTAGCCTTGTATTGTCTAGATGGTTTCAATGAATAATGTTTATCTTTCATGTGTAACTCTTAGAAGGGGAGTGTTGGAAAGTTTAAGTTGAGTTTATTCCATATATTTTCCCATGGTTTCATGAGTCTCACCATTCCCTTGCATCACTCAGAACCAATTAAGACACCTTGGGATCCCTTAACTTACATTAATGTATTATGGGACCCTAAAGGACCCCCATTACCCATTAATGAATCATCAAAAATCTATGATAATATATGGTAAGGGGTCTTAAGGGATTAGATAGGGTCCTCAGATACAATAAGGGTGCTTAGGGGTCTTAATCAATTGTAATGGGCCATATGATATATTAAAGGATCGTAGGGTACAAAATGGGAGCTAAGGTCTCTCTCTCTCTCTCTCTCTCTCTCTCTCTCTCTCTCTCTCTCTCTCTCCCCTTTATCTCTCTCTCTCTCTCCCCTCCATTATCTAGAGTTTTGATAGAGAAAGGGAAAATGGAGAGAAGAGATGGTGAGAGGAGGGAGGTTATATATTGGGTAATTAAGAGGAGATATATATGAGAGAGAGCATGAGAGAAGGGTGAGAGAGTGAGATACATGAAGTAGGGATAGATGGTAGTTACGGTAATTTCATATGGGAAGGGAGATGGGATAGTGGGAGAAGGGGGAGGAGAGAGATGAAGTAGTCAGAAGGGAAGATATATCCAATTTAGGGCTTGATGAGGTAGGAGAGAGAGGAGAAGACATTAGACCTTGACGTAGTTAATTCATGTAGAGTTTATCCATTTGATCTACACTAAATAGACCAATTTTTTTCTAATTGATATTCTAGATCTCTTAAATACCTTGCACATCAAGGTGTATGTTAGTTAACTTTGTAAATTGTAGTTATGTTTTTATAGAATTATTGATCAAGATATATAGTACATGTATTATTATAGATATATGCTTTAATTTTTAATAATATAACTATATTACTATTAAATATAATTATTAATATTAGATAATATTATTAAATTTTATTAACTATAATAATTATTTACACTAAATAGACCAATTTTTTCTAATTGATATTCTAGATCTCTTAAATACCTTGCACATCAAGGTGTATGTATGTTGATTTTGTAAATTGTAGTTATGTTTTTATAGAATTACCGATCAAATTAAATTAACTACAATATCGACAGTACATAATGATTGTTATTATGTCGACTTCAAGATTATGGTTATGTTTAGCTTCCCAACCTCCTCTCAGCCCATAAGATGACTACAATAAGACTTCATCATCTATGCTGGATTTAGGTGATGACATTTTGAATGCATTAGTCAGACTTGCTGAGTCACTCTATTAATGGAAACTAACTGTGATGCAAACTACCCAGCATTGCCCAAAGTCAGCGAAAAAAACATCATCTGATCTCATTCCTAATTCCTACTGTTGATATCTACGGGATAAATTCCTTCTCCCACTCCACTAATGCGACCATTCAACAAATACATTAAGCCTCAGGATGTGACATAGTCATCCAGTCATTTTCTCAGCTATTTTGTAATTAACATCCATCCAAAAACATGGTAGAAAACAACTTACTATCTGCTTTGGGCACCCGAATTTCTGTTTTCAATTTCCAGCCAACAGCAATTAAAAATAAATTCAATCCCAACTCTGACCAACATCAAACGCAAATAAATACTTGTATGAACTGTGTTCAAAAACTGCCCAAGATGTGTGAGAAGAATTGGAGGAAGAGTTAAAGAGCAATGCAAAGGTGAGGAAAAGCGTCCTCTTCCATCTGCTGCCATGAAAGGTTTTGCTTCAGTCCCATTTAAGTGGGAGGAATTTCCCGGCAAGCCCAAAATGACATATTTGAATGACCCACCTGTTTCCTCCTCCCATTGCAGCGCATATGTTGCAGCAATTCCATTCAAATGGGAGGACAAGCCCGGAAAGGCAAAACCTTATAATTCTGAACCAAACCCAATTCCATCTCTAACCGCATTGAGCCCAAAACACCCCAATTCCACTTATCCTCATCATGGTTCTAGAAAAACTTCACCAACATCTTTGCCAGAGAGGCTTCAAGCCATTTCACAAGTGAGTTTGTGCAAGCAAATAGAGATTTACCCTTCCTTGGTCTTTGTTGATTCCTCCAAGAAGAGGGACTCATGGGATAATATGGTGGAAAATATTAAAAAACATCATGGTGATGGGGGTCATAAGGGCCTGACGTTTCATTTCATTCAGCCTAATGTTTCTGATGTGCATTCTCTTGGTTCGAGTATTAAACAACATCAGCTGAAAATGTATGACTCTTTTCCTCCCATGCGCTCATTTGAAGAGACCAACACACAAGTTTTTGTTGGAAAACATGGGGGACATTCCAAAAGGACTCGATTTCCTCAAAAAGGGCAGTCCGTCTGCAGGGTAATTCCATGTTGCCAATTCTTTGAATGTTTAGGTTTCTTTTTCTTAGTTAATGCAATTTGTATTCTAACTGGCAATCTGTGTGGTTTTGACAGTGCAATGCATTCCATTCTAGAATAGAGGAGTAGCTCTGTGGAGACGATGGCGAAGCCCTTGCAGATAATAAATATTGTTTGGTTGTTTGCCTCAGTTTTTACCTTCGTGAGAGCCATCTGTGGCGCTTGAAAAGTGAAACATTACTTTCAGAAGAACTAGGGTCTATTTTAATTTCTTCAAGCTTTCATAAAAAATAGGATTTGTGTACTTTCTCCGAGCTCTCATAAGAATCCCGATTTGTGTACTTTCTTCAAGCTTTGATTCCTTGTACTTAAGGATAAAGGTCACCAGAAATAAAGAGCTGTTAGATCTTATATGATTTTTCAACCATTTCATATATGTTGTTTATTAAATGCAAGTTTGTGTATATCTAAGTTTTCTTTCTTTCTTTCTTTTTCTAATAAAAAATGGATGATGTCATTAGATATTTTATTAATGTTAATAATTAGTTCAATAATTTTAAAAGGAAATAACTAGTAAGAAAATCTTGTTTCATCGTTGCATTAACAAAAGGAAAAGGCTACTCATCTAGCTAGATATACTCATGGAATATTAGATTGCAACATGACATTTCAGAAATGGGGGTTGAGAAGATATCATCATTCTAAAAATCTCCGAAATCACTGCCAAAATAACTCAAAGTCAAGCCTCCCAAATGAATTTAGAGGAACAACACCTATGATCCAATCTCTGACACCCTTGCTTGAAGATTGGCGACCACCATCAAAAAATGCTTATGCTCCAATCACATTCTCAAATCATACTAACAACCTCCATATTCAACATGCTTAAATGTTCATGCGAGCCAATAAATTCCAAAGGGTGTAAGAATCCATGTGAAGTCCATCACATCCCTAGCTTGCAAGTAAATCTACTACATGATTACCTTCGTGGATGATGTGAGATATATGAACATTTTCAAAAGAGTCGATTAAATTCCACATTTGATGCAATATATATGCAAGCTTCCAATTATGTAAGGTCCTTTCAATACAAATATTCAATATAACCATAGAATCACCTATAACATGCACCTTTTGGAAACCACCTCTCTTTGCAAGTCTTAAACCTTGTAGTAGTGTAGCGGCTTCTACAATTTTAGTAGTTCCCTAAGGGATGGGAGAAGATTTAATAGCACTCACTCCACCTTGATGATCACAAATGAAAATGTCATTACTCGAAAAACCTAGGTTTCCTCTAGACACACCATCAAAATTGACTTTGACAAAACCATAAGCTCGAGAAGACCATTTAACTCAATTTTTGTCAATGCTAACAACAACATTCCATTGTGGGACTGGTCTAAAAGGAATCACAATTCCATTCCATTTATTTCACTAGTTGACCATCCCATGTTGAAAATAAAAAAATGTACTTAATAGTTACTAGATTGGCATTAACACTTCTAAAATTGATTTTTCAATGCCCTTCACCACTTCATTGACAAGGTTACTCTCTTTATGGAAAATTCTCTTATTCCTTTCCCACCAGATAGCCCAAAGCACCAAGGTAGGAATACATTTCCATATACAATGAGATAAAGAAGATGAATGTAAAACCGACAAAGATTGGAATAAATCCCACACTGTAAAATTTAAAGGCATACTATAGTTTAACTTATTAAGTACAAATATCCAACAAGTTAGCAAAACAACAATTTAGGACACAATTGAAGGGTAGAGCAATAGATAACTTACCAATTCTAACACTAGTGAGGATCCTATATTTCAAATCTAGCCACTCAAAACACCTAGCCTTAGGAAGAACATACTTATTTCAACAAAAAGAGAAAGCCTATTGAATGGACTTTGAACTCTAAATTTGTTGCAATAGTTTATACCCTTCTTTAGTTAAATAACTTCCATCTCTTGCCATTACCCAAATTAATGTGTTCTCTCTATTAGACAAATAAATCTCCCTTTCCTTGAATATTTTTCAAAGAGACTCTTTTTGACTCTCAGATAAGGGTAAATCAATAGGATCTTTCCAGTTTACTTTTTGTGAAAATCTATCCATAGAATCCATGTAATCCACAATTTTAACACCCCACCACTTACAGCAAGTATCAACTAGGAAATTCAAACTAGTTAAATTCAGATGGCACTACCATGATTCATCCCAAAACTTAATTTATGCACCTTTATGCACTTCCAATGATATATATTGCAAGATATATATTATTGTGCTAGATCTCTAGAAAACATCATGAAGGTCTACACTGTTGAGCCTTTAGGTGGATCAAGAATGGTGCAAATTTATTTTGGGTTCATGTTGTCTAAATAATTTTTTTGCATGATCATGCACCATTTCTCATATGGTTTCTTGTACATCTACCAAATTAACTTCCCACCAAATGCTTTATTTCGTGAGATGTAAGTCATGAATCCTCGTCCTCTGGGCAATCGCTCTAGTTTGTGTCATGTCTTGTAAGTATATTAGTAGGATCTTATGCTCCTTAGACAAATGTCCTTTACACAAGAACTCCTTTATCAAATTTTTAATTCCATTAACAATTGAAGGAGGAGTCTTAAGAATTGCAATATAATAGTTTGTTATGGCAAATAGCATCACCATTACCAAAAGAATCATTCCTACCAATGAAAACCATCTTTCTTTCCATCCTAAAATCCTACTCTTTATTCTTTCAATTATAGTTGTCCAATAATACACTCTATTATTTCCTATAATAGGAGGAAGTCCTGAATAAGATGATGACAATTGCTCAATTGGGAATCCTGAAATGTTAACGATCTTGCTAGCTATACTTTCATCAACATTAAGAAAGAAAGTCTTTGATTTCTATGCCCTAACTTTTTGAACCTAAATAGATATATAAGAATCTAAAGTATCTTTAATGTACACTTCTTCTTAAATAGACATTTTTTGTAAATAATAGTCTGTCATCTACAAATAAAGAATGCATAATAGAGATGGAAATGCCTATAATTTTCACTCATTTTCAGACACCAAGAGCATGTTTGGACTGTATGCTTCTACTTAAGGCTTCAACCATGATAATAAAGAGAAATGGAGCGAGGGTGTCACCCTTCCTTACCCCCTAAGAGGATTGAAAGAATCCCAATGATACCTCATTGATAATAACTAAAAACCAAGCCCTTGATATACAATCTTTTATCTACTTACCCTAGTCCTTAGAAAAACCAAATTTACGTAACACCTTAAAAATAAACTAACATCATAGCCTATCATATGCCTTCATCATATCCTTTTTAACCACAAAACTAATAAAACAATTTGTATGAATAGATTATAGAGACTCATGAGCAACTAATGCACCTTCCATTGTTTCTTTATCTAGTACAAATCCACCTTGCTACGGAGAGATAATATATGGAATGAATTGGTGTAACCTCATGCATATAGATTTACTAAAAATATTATCCACAAATATTTCATAAAGAAATGGAATGAATGTCTACAGATGTCCTTTGGGTCTACACTTTTGGAAATATAACAATATTTGTTGTATTAAAATATCTTAACAGGGCATTTCTTTTCTTTAACTCTTGAATGGCCTCTAGGAGGTCACCCCTAATAACATCCTAACATCTTTGGTAAAATAATGTAGTAAAGCCATCTGGTCCTAGAGCTTTGTTAGGAGGAAATGAAAATATTTCCTTATGCAATTCAACAATAGTAAAAGGAGCCATTAACAATTTGTTGTCCTGATATATTAAGAGTGTTGGGATTCTCTCTGGTACTTCTTCGACTCTATACTCCAAAGCCAAAGAAGAAGAGGTAGAAAATAATAACTTAAATAATCTATTCCCTTGTGCTTGAATACTGTCCACATCTGATATGATATTTCCATTAATACTAGATCTTCAATCGAAAATATTGAGTGTGTTGCCCAATTTTGCTTATATAAAGCATGAAAGCAAGAAGTGTTTTTATCCCCTTATCTAAGCCATAACTCCCTAGACTTAAGCCTCCAGTAATCCTCTTTACTACAACATAATCTAGCCCAATTTTCTTGAATTTTTTGTTGTTCCAAAAATAATTCTATCAACATTCCATGATTGATAACACAATGATTAATATCATGTTGTGGTTTCACAATGCACCCCACATTTTGTTACTCAAAATAGAAAACCCCCTAGTTTTCATATTTCCCATTGAGGCTTCTAGTTTGAAGCCCCAATCATTTTGGACCCTCCCTTAGGCCAAGGTCAAACTTGGCCTTCAATCAGGTGTAGTCAAGTAGGAGCAAGAAGCAAACAATATGAAATAGAGGGGTAAATGTTCATCTCTAAAAGAGGTGCATAGATGTGCACCCTCCTGAGGTGGGCACTTGCACACCCCCAGAGGTGTACACATGCGCACCCCATCTGGCTTTGCATCTCCATCAAAATCTATAAATAGACCGTGACCCCTCTCTTACCTTCATTTACTCTCGCTCTCTCCCCAACATTACACCTCCACACCCTAACTTTGTGTGTTGATCCACAACTTTGGTCCCCTTGAACACTTAAATCACTGAGGTAGAACATCTCATGAAGGTGTGCACATGTGCATGCCTCAAATATGTGCATTTGTGCACCTCCAAACAACCTTGAAACTAAAAGAAAAAACTTTAAAGAAACATGGGCTGAGTTCAAGAAGGTGTGCAGAAGAGCACCCCCATGAGGTGTACATGTGCGCACCTTTGCAAACCAAAAAATATATTAAAGAGACTAAGACTTCCCCCTTCTCACATAGTTAGGTTGTACATGTGCAAAGTTGCACACATGCACACCTTTATAGGATGCACATGTACGTTGGTGTGCAATTTCACACTTAGCTATTCTAAGGGCTAACTAAGTACACTAGCACACCTATAAGGATGCACTAGGTGCACTAAAAGGTAGAATAGGCTATTCTGGGGGGGAAACTACATTTTGGCCTATTCTATCTAGTTTTTGACCCATTTTTTTGTCAGTTTGATTCTCATCATGCTAATAAAAAGGCATCATCATCATCTTCTATGGTTGAGAAAATGGCACCAAAACCCATTTCTTTTAAATACCAATAAGTGCCTAAGAAATCAAGATTCCAACATAGATCATAAATACTAAATTGGGCCAAATAGACTGGAATTCCTTTATGACCATCTACAAAAAACTAAAGGAGAGATTAGTGATGATATTTGATTTGATCTATTCTAGATTGGTGAATGCAACATCACATCCCACATTAGTTCAATCTGTCAAACTAAAAATGATAGTGGTGGAACATTATGTGATTGAGGAAATGGTTGTAAAGAGCATCACTAGAGAGATAGTGCTAGACCTCTAACCCCAAAATATTGAGAAAGTATTCCATCTTCCCAAAGTGTATCAATACCTTCAAATATCATACGATGGATCAAAGAGGTGGTACAAAAAGAATAAGAAAGAGGTGAAAGAACTAGTGTAGACCTCATTTTTGATCGACATGAAACCTCTAGGTCAAAGAGTAGGAAAGGTGGATATGACCAAAGGATATATGAAAGATGAAATTTGATACTCAATTTTCCTCCTTACCAGAGTAATGGGCCTTCTTGTAATAGGTCATCTACAAACATGGATGGTTCACTTCATTGAAACCATAGGGACTGCAAAGATGTCAATTGATTGGGCTACAATCCTAAGAGACAACTTGGATAAATAGTTAGTCGCAGTTAAAACTGATCCTCATTTCTACATGACATCATACATGGTGTACTTGCTAGTGGCTAGAACAACTGACTATCTAGGGTTGTACAAAAAGGGAAGCATGCAAGATAAAAATTCTTGGCCCTATGTGGTATACCAACAACTAGTGAAAAATAATCTCCTACTATAATGTGTGGAATATAGAGTGCTCAATGATGGATTCATTTTTTCCATCATTCAATTCATTAAAGGAAATTGTGTGAAAAGAATGTTAGTAGAGGCGACAACATGAATCACTAAAATAGGAGCCTACTACATTCAATTCAAGAAATTCACATATCTTCGGGTAACTGGTACTCTTCTATGCCCCCAAAAGATCCCAAGATATCCTTTAGATCAATTGTTACTCATAGAGATAGCCCACCAACTCACTTTTTCTTATGATAGTGGGGAAACAACATAAGAAGTCATAGGTTTGGTCGATCACAATCGGAGCATTTGAGGTAAAGAAAAAGTAGGACATTGCTACCTTTGATTAAGAATGAGATAAATGTCCCTTGGAAGGATACAACTCTCCTTGCCCATGCTTTGACAACATTGGGATGTTACAACATCTCAGAGGAAAAGAGTTTTTCCATGTCAAATCTCTAGAAGATCATTGGACAAACACAATATGAGACTATGATGTCCTCATAAGGAACTATTGTAGGATGAGTCTATATCTAATAGAAAATGTGTTGAGAATGAAGATTCCTTTGAAGGTCATAGAAAAGGATGCCCCGAAAGTCATGGATCCTTTGTATAATAGAGATAAAGTCTATGATAGACCAATCATGAATGTAGAGATAAGGTGAGAGGAAAATGATGACATAGATGCCTCTGCACTGGTGTAGTTGCTGCATGTAAAGGGACTCTAGTTGGGTGGCCCATCAAACTAACAAGGGAATGGATCAAGAAGCCATTTTGGATGGATCTAGTTCCCCAGGCCATACCTATACAAGCCATAGGTAGGAATCAAAAGGTAAAGGTGATAAGGTCACCATACAAACCTACTCTACTCAATCCCCAATAAGGCTATAAACAATATATCAACATGAGCAAGAGGTTGAGTACTTTGAGGAAGATAAGGGAAAGAAGATGAAAAGGGTATCACCTAGAGCAAGGAAACAAATGGTTGATATCCAAACAACTCCAGAGCATGCACAACTAGATTTGCAAAAATGAGATGAGAAATGATAAAATAAGAAGTTCAACTGCTTATAAATAAGATGAGTAGCTAGAAATTTCTTTGATCTTAACCCTGGTTCCTAAAGATTTTTCCTTCAACTTCCAATTTAATTATTTTAAATAATTAAATCTTTGCAAATCTTCCACATAAATGCAAGTTTGTGTCAAAAAATTTATAATTCATGTAGAGTTGATGGAGGAGGGAATGTCACTGACAATGCCAAGAAAAGGTATAGGGTCAAAGGAGATGTGTCATCATTTTAGATACTTGAATAAGGTTGAGGCTTTGTTCAAGATGTGTGGCCCAAAATAATGTTGGAATACTTTAGAATAACTAGGGGGGTGAATCAGTTATCCAAGGTCCAGATGTATAAATAAAACTTTTCACAACTTAGTGAACCCAAAAACACTTATACTCATGCATGCATCCATAAGATTATGCAATCACTAAAACTTATAGGTTACTATCAAATCAACTTACAGAAATGTAAAGCATGAAACATAGAAGATCCATTAACACACTTGACACAATGATTTATGTGAAAACCCAATTTGGGAAAAACTACTACTAACATGCTAGTCTTTTCACTCTTTTGAAGTGATGCTCTATGAAAGGCCAACCTTGTTAAAGGTTACAATACACACTATTAAATGTGACCCTATTAAAGGATTTTAATCATCCTACTAGAAGTGAGCCTTATTAGAGGACTTTAGGCCATTCACTTGGAATGCCATTCGGTTAAAGGATTTACAAATGACAATTAGGTCAATCTTAATCCAAAGGATTTACCCTAGATAGATACAATTGTTAGAGAGTAATAGTAAGGCTTTGATCTAGTACAACTTACAACTTCACTTGCAGATTATAGATCTCTATTCAGTCCTTAATTCTGCTTGGCCTTCATACTTTGTAGCTCTAATAGCTTGTTCACCGTTCAATCATTTATCTCCTTAAGCCTTCTTGCTTAACATGCCATCATAGACTCTTCTCTTAGGTCATTAGATGAAGCAAAAACCTTGACTCCTTGTCTCCCTTAGGTTCTCATGCATGAAAAATCTTGCTTCATGACCAACCATTCCTATAAATAGGAAATTAAGATATTTTATCGCTCATTTTCCATAATCCAATTTAGGGTTCAGATGGATTAGGTATGGTACAATGTATCTACCCCATATCTCATATATCTTCTAGAAAATTCTCCTATAATCCATTTTGAATTCACCTAAAAATGGTTTACATTAAATTATGTGCCACCAACTCATCAACCTTATCTTCCACCTGGTTCACAAACTTTAAGAAAATAAATTTGACAACTCAAATTAATCGAATCCACGATCTTTTAAATAATGCAGTAACTCAACATTATCAACCTTCTGATGCTTGGCACATATTGCATTGCTCAACATCCACTATGAAATTACTTGGCACAAACTAAAGTTTATTGGTGCTTGGCATCAACTAAACTTTACTTGGCATCAATTATTTTGCTTGGCATACACTAGAATGAACTTTTACTCGGCTCCAACTAATTCTATGTTCAACTTGTACTAACTTTTCTTGGCACCTACTATGCACTCAGTCAAGCTTGGTAGAAATTTTTTCTGTAACTTGTTCTTCTAAACTTTCTAAGTGTAATCAACATTTGTAACCTTAAGTAGATTATCAATACATCATGTCATCACTATCTTAACTGATTTTTTTACTTTATTACATAATCATAACTCAACCTTTCCTCTAGGTGCTATTGTTACATCTTTTGATCAAATCCTCCTCATCAATCAATTTAGTCATAGTACATGAATCTTATAAGAAATTATCTTACTAGAAAATAGCAGGTTTGACATCAGTGACAAAATAATGATTGAAACACATAGTCTTCTTCAAAAATCTTCCTCTTTCAATCCAGGTCAACACTATCTCTCAATGATGATCTTTTCAATCAGATCTCAACAATCTCTCTTTTTGGCATTGATGGAAAACCAAACTAATCAACCAAATCAACCAAAAGGGAAACATCTTCTTCAACCAAACTAACTAGGTTAAAATAATAAGACAATACCATAAAGAAAACTTGTATTGAAATCTCTCCCTCTATCAACAACTTCCATCTTCTGATTAGGTTACAAAATTCTTTCTTATATTCTTCTCTATCTCCTTGACAACAATCTCTTGATATTAAAATCTCCCTTAGTAATTATACATATTGGCTTGATCCATCTCCCTCTTGATCAATAAATCATAATATTGATCAAGATTATTATCTCCCTCTTTGATAATAATACCAAAGACATATACCAAAAATTTATCATCTTAAGCATGCAGATATAAACTTTGTTAGGCTTTTTCAGTTTCTCCCTTTGCCACCTTTCTTGTGATTGTTTTGAAGTTTCAACTCTGTGATTACTTTAGGCAACTCCTAAAGTAAGATCCTCTACATCAATGTGTAACATATAAACACCAGCTTGTTTGATCTAGGGCACTCCTTTTGTTACTTAGATAGCCTTTGATAGGGGTATCACCCCCGACTTACCTCTTAGATACTCATGAGCATCCTTAGGTAATGGTTTTGTGAAGATATCAGCAATTTATTCTTTTATGTTAACATATTCCATCTTCACCTCTTTATCTTGAACTAAATCTCTCAAGTAATGATACTTGATTGCAATGTGCTTTGTCTTTGTGTGCATCACTGGATCCTTTAATATATTGATAGAACTTGTATTATCACAATTTCTATGATTTCTTCCATCATTTCTTTGAGTAGTTTTTTGATCCACACAATGTTTGTACAATTTATGGTAGTAGTATCATATTCAACTTCAATAGTAGATCGTGAAGTACAATTTTGTTTCTTACTAGTCCATGTAACTAGTCTCTTTCCTAAGAAAAATGCTCCTCCACTGGCACTCTTTCTGTCATCAATGTTTCTAGCCCTGTCAGCATCAATGTAGGTTCTCAATTCAAATTTTTCATTCTTCTTGTAGTATAGACCAAACTCTTCTATTCCTTTCAAATATATCATTATTCTCTTCATTGCCATTAAATGATTCTCCCTAGCATTAGTAGAGAATCTTGCAACTATCCCTACAGATAATGCAATATTAGGTCTTCCATGTACTACATATTGCAACTTGCCAATCATAGACCTATACAATTTTTGATTTACCTCAACTGAATCATCATTCTTTGACAACTTCTGTCCTATCACAATAGGTGTACTTACTAGTTTTGAATCCTTCAATCCAAAAGTTTTCAATATTTCCTTGACATACTTTGACTAAGTGATGTATACACCATATTTCATCTGATATACTTGCAAACCCACAAAAAATTCGATCTCTCCAAACATAGACATTTCAAATTCTTGCTTCATTTGATTTATAAAATCCTACATAAAGCATCTTGACCTCCAAATATGATATCATCGACAAATATTTTAGATAACAAAATACTTTTTCCTTTCTCTATCGTCATGTATAGATTGTTGTTATCATCAGTCCTTTCAAATCCAATCTTTACAAGATAATTATGAAGTCTCTCATATCATGCTCTTGGTGCTTGTTTCAAACCATATAGAGCCTTGTGTAGTTTACATACCATATTCTTATTGTTAACATCAACAAAACCTTCTAGTTGTTCTCTGTAAACATCTTCCTCTAATATGCCATTTAGAAATGTAGATTTAATATCCATTTGATAAAATTTGAATCCTTTGTATGCAACATAAGCAAGTAGAGTTCTTACTCCTAATCCAGCAACAACAAAAAATGTCTCTCCGTAGTCAATTCCTTCTTCTTGTTCCTTGCAAACTAATCTTTCTTTGTTCCTTGTAACTTCATCATTTTCATCTAGCTTGTTTCTAAATACCCACTTGGTATCAATCACATTTTTATCTTTTGGTCTAGGAACTAAACTCCATATTTTTTTCTTCTCTATTTGTTCAATCTCTTCTTCCATGGCTTTATAATGATCGTCATCTTCTAATGCATCTCTTACTAATTTAGGTTCCTTAATTCTCAAAAAACATGTATCACTTCTCAATTTGTTTCTTTTCATTGGTCTAGCATATTTATCTCTAATGATTTGATTAGCAGGATGATGTATTTTGACATACTTAGACAATCTTGGTTCAACTCTTGTTCCTTCATTTTGTCTTTCAACTTCAGAATCATCGTGCATATCTCTATCAAGTAATTCAACATCTATTTCATGTATACTAATCTTAGAATTTGAATGTATATCCACTTCATTCTGTAACTTGACATTTGAATCTAGTTCAATTCCTGAATGCAACTTGGCATTCATGGCATGTGACTCGACAGTCACTATAACTTGTTGATTAGTAACTTGATTTGCAACATCTTCTTCAGTAAACATACCTTCATAAAAGTATAAAAATGATTTGTATTCTTTTGGGTTTTTCATAGGTTCAGCCTCATAAACTTTTTTATATTCATCAAAATTCACATTTGTACTTTCCACAATTTTGTTAGTGTTAGTATTTAGAAACTTGTATGCTTTACTTCTTGTGGAGCACCCTAGGAATATACTTTCTCCACCTTTTGCATCAAGCTTACCATTCCTAACATCTTTGAGAATGTAACATTTACTTCCAAATATCTTAAAGTATTTTAAAATTGGTGAGTATCCATACCATAGTTCAAAACATGTTGAATGAGTACCTTTCTTAATTTGCATAGGGTTCAAGGTATAGATAGTTGTACTTACAACTTCTCTCCAATATTTCAAAGCAAAATTCTTCTCCATCATGAGTGTTCTAGCACAATCCATTATAGATATATTCCTTCTTTTAGCTATTCCTTTTTGTGGAGGGGTTCTAGGGGTTGATGTTTGCCTTTTGATTCCTTTGCCATTATAGAACATCTCAAATTCATTTGATGTGAATTCTCCTACTCTGTCATATCTCAAATGCTTCAAGCTTTTACCTATTTCCTTTTGAACTCTTGATAAGTATCACTTAAATATTTGAAAAGAATCAAATTTTTGTTTTAGAAACAAAACTGTCATCATCCTAGAATAGTCATCAACAAATAGCATAATGTACTTATCTCCTTTGTAGCTTTGCACATTAATTGGTCCATACAAGTTAGTATGAACAATCTCTAGTATTCCTTTAGAGGTATAAGTTTTACTCTTAAAACTTGACTTTCGCATCTTGCCTAACTAACATTGTTTGCATATTACATTATCAAGCTTCTTCAACTTAGGTAAACCTCTAAATTTCTTCATGTTATTGATACTAACCAAGTTATCAAAATTAACATGATATAACCTCTCCTGCTACAACCATGCATCATCAAAATTTATAACAAGACAAGTAGTATCCTCTATGTTAAGATATAATAGATTACTTCTAGTTTGATCACCCTTTCCCATCAATTTCCCATTTATGTCATATATCTTAGAAATCTTGTTTTCAAATTCAACCTTACATCCCAAATTATTCAGTTGCAAAACACTCAACAAATTATAGTTAAGTCCTTCAACATAATAAGCATTGTCACATAAAATTTTGTCTGAGTATGATAGAACCTTTTCCTTTTATCAAACATGGTGCATCATTACCAAATCTTACACTATTTCCATCATAGCAATTTAGGGTAATGAACTTTCTTTTGTCTCTAGTCATGTGAAGTGAACATCTACTATCAATGATCCATCTATCATTCTTGTTCACACAAGTCACAAGAGTAATTGCCTCATCTTCATAAGATTTTTCCTTCATTGCAATATACACCACTTCATCATCATGTTCATCATATTCATCCTCTTTAGTAATGTAGCAAGACTTCTCATCTTTGTCTTTGTAATTTTTTTTGTCTTCATCTTTTCTACTCTTGTATTTGTCACCACCTCTGTAGTTCTTCTCTAGACATCTAGCAGCAATATGACCAACCTCATTGTAGTTGAAAAAAATGATGGGTAACTTACCTTTGAACTTGCCTTTACCTTTGTGGAACCTTCTTGCTAGTAGTGCTTCAAGTTGTTCAACATCCTCCTAATCTATATCATTGTCACTAGACACATACTTCTTCTTTTTTTTCTTCTTCTTCTTCTCATCAGGTTCCTTTAATGACACTTTAGCTTTGAAAGAAGATTCAATATTTTCAAGTTTGTAATTATCAAAGTTAGATAGCTCAAAAGAGTGAGTCTACCTACTAGACCTTCAAGTGATAGCTTATTCCTTGGAATACATCTCAGTTCTTGAATTGTAGAAACTCTAATAGCATAAATGGGTAACAATGTTCTCAAAGATTTGCTTAAAATGGTATCATGATCTAGTTTGTCATTTTTTCCTCTTATTGCATTAACTATTTCTTTTATCCTTTCAACATATTGAGCAATATTCTCATCTTCTTCTATTCTCATTTCATCAAACTTACCTCTGTGGCTTTCAACTTTTTCTCTAAGAACATTGGTGTCTTCTCCATAGATGGTAGCTAGGGCATCCACATTTTCTTTGCTCTATCAGGACTTTTGATATCATTAAATCTAGCATAAGTTAGGGCAAAGGCAATCTCCAACACTACCTGGTTGTGCTCTTTCTTCTTCCTCATATCTTTAGTAGTTAGGGCACAGTAGGATCAAAATGCTCCACAGAAATGGTAGATTATGCATTATCTCCAAGCCTTCCAAGGTGTAGCTTCATCAAACTTTTCCATGTAGGAAATTTATCTCTATTGAGCTTGGGTACTTCTCTTTTTGACATCTCAATCTTTGTGCTTCTAATACTTTCAAACTAATTCTCTTAAGTAGATGGGTCTGATACCAATTTATGGAATACTTTAGAATAACTAAGCCGGGGGGGTGAATTAGTTATCCAAGGTCCAAATGTATAAATTAAACTTTTCATAGCTTAGTGAACCCATAAGACATTTATACTCATGCATGCATCCATAAGATTATGCAATCACTAAAACTTGTAGGTTACTATCAAATCAACTTATAGAAATGTAAAGCATGAAATATAATAAAATCGTCAACACACTTGACACAATGATTTATGTGGAAACCCAATTTGAAAAAAACCACCAGTAACATGCTACTATTTTCACTCTTCTAAAGTGATGCCCTATGAAAGGCCAACCCTATTAAAGGTCACAATAGACACTATTGAATGTGACCCTATTAAAGGGTTTCAATCAACCCGTTAGAAGTGAGCCTTGTTAGAGGACTTTAAGCCATTCACTTGGAATGTCACTTGGTTAAAGGATTTACAAATTATTGTTAGGTCAACCTTAATCCAATGGATTTAACCAAGACTGATACAATTGTTAGAGAGTAATAGTAAGGCTCTGAACTGATACAACTTACAACTTCACTTGTAGATTATAGATCTTTGTTCAATCCTTAATTCTACTTGGCCTTCATAATTTGCAACTCTGATAGCTTGTTCACCCTTCAAGCATTTATCTCCTTAAGCCTTCTTTCTTAACATGCCATTGAAAACTCTTCTCTTAGGCCATTAGATGAAGAAAAACCCTTGACTCCTTGTCTCCCTTAGGTTCTCATGCATGAAAACTTTTGCTTCATGACAAGCCATTCCTATAAATAGAAAATTAAGATATTTTGCTGCTCATTTTCCATCATCAAATTTAGGGTTTAGATGGATTAGGTAGAATACAATGTATCTACCCCATATCTCATATCTCTTCTAGAAACTTCTCCTAGAATCCATTTTGAATTTGCATAAAAATAGTTTACATCAAATTTTGTGCTAGCAGCTCATCAATCTTATCTTCCACCTGGTTAAATTTTTTTAAGAAAACAAACTTGCCAACTTAGATTCATCAAATCCACAATCTTTTAAATAATGTAGCAGCTCGACATTATCAACCTTTTGATGCTTAGCACATACTGTGTTGCTCGGCATCCATTATGAAATTACTCGGCACAAACTAAAGTTTACTAGTGATTGGCATCAACTAAACTTTACTTGGAATCAACTATTCTACTAGGCATACACTAGAATGAACTTTGAATTGGCCCCAACTAATTTTCTGCTCGACTTATACTGATTTTTCTCAGCACCTACTATCCACTTGGTCAAGCTTGTCAGAAAAAATTTGTGTAAGTTGTTCTTCTAAACTTTCTAAGTGTAACCAGCCTTTGTAACCTTAAATAGATTATCAATATATCATGTCATCACTGCCTTAACTGATTCTCGTACTTCATTACACAATCATAACTCAACCTTTCCTCTAGGTGCTATTGTTACATCTTTTGATCTTATCCTCTTCATCAATCAACTAATTGATAGTACTTGAATCTTATAAGCATTTGTCTTACCAACAAGTAATAGGTTTGACTTCAGTGAAAAAACAATAATTGAAACATATAGTCTTTTTCAACAATCTCCCTCTTTCAATCTAGGTCAAGAATCTCTCTCAATAATGATCTTTTCAATCAGATCTCAACAAATAAACCTTCAACCATTGATATGTAATAATTGGATGATTGTCTATGTATGGATTTTACACATCTATATTGGAGATATGACATGTTATTTGAAACATTTCTAAAAAGTCCATTACTTCATTTATCAATTCATGCTCGCATGAGTACTATGTACTAACCAGTAAATACTAACTAGAAAATTAAATTACGATTCACACAAGTTTGGAATGTAATAATTAAATACATCATCTAATTATTGTAAAATAACTAGAGCTAAAAAGAAAACACCATGCCACTAAAATATAAAAAATAAGCCCTAACTAAATCGATGAATCTTTGTGTAACACTTCTTTTATCATTCAAAACATCCCAAAAGAATTAAAGTTCTAGTTTTTCTATTCCATTGCATTTGAAATTTGTTCTTCAAAATTAGTAGGGCCAAGACCCATTTCAACAAACATCACTTAGATGTCTATCTTTTCTTACTCCTTTTCTAACTCTTTGATGGCATCATTGGAATTAAGAAAGGGACCTTGTGAAGTTGCAATAATCCCAATAGTAAGATTGGTTCTTTCCTCATCCACCTCCATAATTGAACCTGGGTTGATAACAAGGCTTGGATTTTCATTCGATGATCCCTCTTCTATAGGGAGGCCCAATTTTGGCAATCAACTACGTTTCTAATAATGACAGCCACTGACCAAGATGTTTGCAATTTAAATAATTTTTTTGACTAGATTCAATTCTTTCATAAATGCAATAGGAGATTCCACATGTATGTGTCATTCTCTAGATACCTCAATTTCTTATCATTATTTGATTTGATACTAAGCATAATCTTTTTATAATCTAACAACAGATTTGAAAAGCATACAATTAATTTCTAGCCAATATTTAATTAAGCATACAAGGGATAAAATCACCTCTTAAATTATATTAGTTTTCTATCACAAGGAAACAAATTGCCTCAATTTTTTGAAATTTTAATATGGTTGGTGAAAAATCGTATTAAAAATTAATTTTTTCCTCGACGTCGAGAAAAACATCACCAATAGAAAAAAAAAGTCCCCTGAAACTAATGTTGGATTTGCCATGAAGTTATATATTTTTTAGGGAGGGGGTTTCTTAAAGTTATCCTTGGTTCCAACAAGGTCCACATTAGGTAACTAACTACACAGAAAGAAACAACATAGGCCACAAGGGTTTCCCCTTGATTAAGAAATTGGAACAAGAAATTGAAAATATTTTTGGTTGATGCAAGATTGCCAAAGAACCCAAGTTTCTCTTGCATTAGGTAAGGTGTTGTAAGGGGTTATAAGTGGTCTTTAGGGGTTCTAGGATAGATATTTAGTGCATCATGTGCCCCCTTAGGATCTCTATCATCCCATAGGACCCCTTGTTTCCCATTATGATCTCTGTTATCATATATTAATGTATTCTAGAGAGTTGAAGGATATATTAATAGATAATAGGGGTTGTAAGGGGTCATAAGTGGTTTTTAGGGGTCAAAAGATATATTTGTGAGTGGGTCTCTAAGCATTTTTGTATCAACCAAAAACATTTCTTATTTTTTGTACTAGTATATAGATCGTGAAGTAGCCATTGTTGCCTTTGCTCTTGTGTTTTGTGCAATTTATATCATGTCAAGGACCTATTCTAGATCCTTTTCCTAAGTGCATAAATTCTTATCTTTCATTTGTTTCTATTTTTCTATCATTCTTTGTGGTCCCTATTTTCTTGTATCATCATCCAACATAGCATTTTGTTCCAATTGGCATGAGTTTTTGTTGATTATGTAGTTTCTTGCATGGTTAGGAGTTGACTCCTAACATGTGTGTGGACATACCTTTAAGTGTGCATGATTCCATATTGTTCCTTCCATGGATTTTGATTTACTCTTCTAAGCTTGGACCTATATTGTAATTAAAAGATTGACTAGCCAACTTGTGGCTTAGCTAGCTATAAAAGAAACTTGGTTAGATGTAGGAAAGGGAATTTTTTGAGAGTTAGAGGATAGAGGATGTGAGTTGAGACTCTGATTTTATATTTCACCTATATTTGGTTGCAACTTGGAAGGCCCTCATAACTGGGCATGTTGTGGTTTCTTTATATGTGAAGTGAGATAATTACACCTACAAATATGACACATCTAGCCTTGCATTGTCTAGGTGGTTTCAATGAACTATGTTTATCTTTCATGTGTAACTCTGAGAAGTGGAGTGTAAGAAATTTTAAGTTGAGTTTATTTCGTATGCTTTCAAATGGTTTCATGAGTCCCACGCTTCCCTTGCATCACTCAGAACCACTTAAGACCCCTTGGGATCCTTTGACTTACCTTAATGTATTATGGGAGCCTAAAGGACCCCCATTACCCATTAATGAATCATGGAAAATCTATGATATTTTAATATATGGTAAGGGGTCAGATAGGGTCCTAAGATACAATAATCATGCTTAGGGGTCTTAATCAATTCTAGTGGGCCCTATGATATATTAAGGGATCCTAGGATACAAAATGGAAGCTCTCTCTCTCTCTCTCTCTCTCTCTCTCTCTCTCTCTCTCTCTCTCTCTCTCTCTCTCTCTCTCTCTCTCTCTCTTCTAGAGCTAAGATAGAGAGAGGGAAAATGGAGAGAAGAGATGGTGAGAGGAGGGTGGTTATATATTGAAAGCGGGTAATTAAGAGGAGATATATGTGAGAGATAGAACATGAGAGAAGGGTGAGGGAGTGAGATACATGATGTAGAGATAGTGGGTAGTTAGGGGGAATAAATAATTTCATAGGGGGAAGGAGATGGGATAGTGGGAGAAGGGGGACGAGAAAGATGAGGTAGGCAAAAGGGAAGATATATCCAATTTAGAACTTTATTAGGTAGGAGAGAGAGGAGAAGACATTAGACCTTGATGTAGTTAATTCATGTAGAGTTTATCCATTTGATCTACATCTAAAAGTAAGTATGTCCAATTTCTTATAGCTTAGGAGATTTCCTTAGAAGGTAGAAACAATTTTGAACATGTTTATTTAATGCTTGATGTAGTCATGATTTTATTGGTGATACTAATGATTCTTACAATTTCAAGGACATATTTAGGATTGAAAAAATATTAGTCTGAATAAGGTTTAATGTGACAATTTAATATTTAGGATTAATGAAGATTATAACAAGGAGTGTGATCTTGATGCTTTATCTTTGAACCTTGTTGTAATAATAGGCGTATATTACATATTATTATTATAGGTATATGCTTTAGTTTTTTATGATATAACTATATTATTATTAAATATAATAATTATTTACACTAAATAGACCAATTTTTTTCTAATTGATATTCTAGATCTCTTAAATACCTTGCACATCAAGGTGTATGTTAGTTGACTTTGTAAATTGTAGTTATATTTTTATAGAATTACTGATCAAATTAAATTAACTATAATATTGATGGTACATAATGATTGTTAGTGTTTTGACTTTCAAATTATGGTTATGTTTAGCTTCCCAACCTCCTCTTAGCCCATAAGATGTCTACAATAAGACTTCATCATTGATGGTGGATTTAGGTAATGACAGTTTGAATGCATTAGTCAAACTTTCCGAGTCACTCTATTAATGGAAACTAACTATTATGCAAACTACCCAGCATTGCCCAAAGTGAGTGAAATAAACATCATCTAAGCTCATTCCTAATTCCTACTATTGATATCTATGGGATAAATTCCTTCTCCCACTCCACTAATTCGACCATTCAACAAATACATTAAGCCTCAGGATGTGACATAGTCATCCAGTTATTTTCTCAGTCATTTTACAGTTAACATCCATCCAAAAATATGGTAGAAAACAACTTACTATCTTCTTTGGGCCCTTGAATTGGGAGCCAATAGTAATTAAAAATAAATTCAATCCCAACTCTGACCAACATCAAATGCAAATAAATACTTGTATGAACTGTGTTCAAAAATTGCCCAACATTTGGAGGAACATTTAAAGAGCAATGTAAAAGTGAGGAAAACTGTCCTTTTCCATCTGCTACCATGAAAGGTTTTGCTTCAGTCCAATTTAAGTGGGAGGATTTTCTTGGCAAGCACAAAATGACATATTTGAATGAAAAAGTCTAGAAAGGCAAAACCTTATAATTTTAAACGAAACCCAATTCCATCTTTGACCACATTGAGCCCAAAACCCCCCAATTCCACTTATCCTCATCATGGTTCTAGAAAAACTTCACCAACATCTTTGTTAGAGAGGCTTCAAGCCATTTCACAAGTGATTTTGTGTAAGAAAAGAGAGATTCATGGGATAATATGGTGGAAAATATGAAAAAAAACATCATGGTGATAGGGTTGGTGATGGGAGTCATAAGGGCTTGACATTTCATTTCATTCAGCCTAATGATTCTAATGTGCATTCTCTTGGTTCAAGTATTAAACAACATTAGTTGAAAATGTAACTTTTTTCCTCCCACAGACTCATATGAAGAGACCAACACACAAGTTTTTGTTGGAAAATATGGGGGACATTCCAAAAGGACTCGATTTCCTCAAAAAGGGTAGTCCATCTATAGGGTAAATTCTATGTTGCCAATTCCTTGGATGTTGTTGGTCTAATTTTTCACAATGCAGAAATTATGGAAAAAATTTAGTGAAAAATCATTTAAATCTTAAAATCTTTCAAAATAGGGTTTTGTTTCTTATATTTTGAAAATTTGAGGTTGCCCTAGGTCATGTCCTAGTCTTTGTGTTATTTGAATTCTATCATTTTCTCAAGGTGTGTCATTGTAAATTTTTGAAAAAATCCTAAGTGTAAGAAACCTTAATGCCTTATCTTATTTTACCCTAGTTTTGAAAACCTTTGAAAATTATTTTTCAGAAAAAATAGTTTTAAGGCATATCACCCTATCCTAAGGTTAGGCTTACACGAGCATGTCTTTATTAAAAGCCTTGTTTTAAGTCTTGTTGACCATGTTCTATTTGTGTTTGGATCTATATTTTATTGAGGAATATCCTATATAACAAATATTTCTCATGACCATTGATCTTATTCAAATCAACGGGAACCGCATTCCAGTAATGTTAAGATACAAGGTTTTTAAACAATGTGAGCATGAGCTTTGGTGACACATAGAAAGGTCGAACCATGAATTGTTAGTAAGTGCTACGGTGTACCAAGCTATAAAACAATTGCTGATATGTACTGCCAGTTATGTAAATAAAGTGTTTCCTTTGCCAGATCAACTAAATTTTTATTAAATCGTAGATCCTTCAAAGATTGACGGCTGGTGCATGCTTGCATTAAGAAATTTCTCAAGAAATAAGGAATTTAGATATGCACCTTTACATCGTGCATCACAGTGGGGCTAAGGATTAAGGGAAAATGCTGAGTCATGCCATGTTGTATTACACATATGCCCAAGTGGAAGTACTTTTTTACAGGCATGAAAAGTTTTAGAAGTTAGTGCAGTAGTTAGATAGGTCAAAGCACAAGAGTTTAAAGCAGTCATTTCATTGGCCCAAGTAGATGAAGTGACCGTAAAGTGCAAAACTTTTCTTACACCATTGATCTTGTCTTGATCAAGGAAGGGTGCTTGCTTGCATTGAGAACTTGAATGAAGTTTAAATAAAGTGGGTATGCACCATGCAGACATGTGTCCATGGTGATGTCATTATTCCCAGCTCAAAAGGATTAAAGGATATAAGCAATTTCACCGTTGATCTTTCAACGATCAATGTCTAGTGCAATCTCACAATATGGAGATGCTCATTCAATAAGGAAAGAAGGAATGCACCAGCTTGACATGTGGAAAGAATGATGTCAAGTACTCATTCACTCAGAAGGTGATATGGGACCTGCTTGCATGGATTTTGTCAGAAGGTACAAACTCACATGGAGACTTCCTATTGGTTACAACGGCTAACTAGGCCTTAGTCAGCTGTAAATTTGTGTAGTCATTGATCTTGTCTTGATCAACGATTAGCGCTTACCCACTATTTTAAGATGCAAGAAATTTAAGGAATTCGAGTAAGCCTTAATGCGACACTTGGCCCCACTCCTAAGGACATAAAGCTTATTACTTTTTTGAATTAACGCTGTCTAATCTAGTGAAATCTATGGATAAAATTTAAAGCTGATTGCAATTTGGAGGTAACGGTTATTGAGAGTTAAATATGGCACAGAGCTCATTCATTTGATTTCAATTCTTGAATATAATCTACAATTTCACCATTATTTGAACTATAAAATTGCAAGAAATTAACAAAGCATAAAGAAGTTTCAGAGCCAAGGCACATAAATTTTATCTAGCGATTCAAAGAGTTGCAGTGGGAATTATATAGAGAAGAAGTGCAAATTTTAGTAGGTAAGTACTCTATAACTCCAGAAAACCAAGTATCTGTTGTATAAATTTTAGGGTTTTCTCGAAATGCCCCCACAAAAGGAATTCTGTGGGCAAACTGATTACTTGAAGAGGTTCGTGCGTGATGATTTCTTGGAACACTTCTCTTTGTCAGTAAATGAAATAACCAAGGGGAGGAAGCTCATTCCAAAACACTCTAGGGAAATTGTAGATGAAGGTTTCTATGACAAAGAAAATTGGGTGAGGGATGCACAGGTATCTATGAAAGGTTTAGAATTGTTTAGAAAATGGTTCTCAGAAAGGAAATTAGACACCCCCATGAGCAATGTCTGGGATTTTGACATTGGAAGGTTCATAGTCCACATAGTTTTTTTTATAGTGATTTGCTAAATGACCTAGCTAATAAGTATGATCCTATCACTGGATGGGTCAAGAACCATGTTGGGCTAAATTTTTTAGATTTTTCCCTAAATTAATTAGAGAGTTTTTCCATTTAAACCCTAACCACGCTGTGCATGAAAAAATTGACATGGATGATTTGCAAGCAAGGTATGATGCCCAAAGAATATACTTGAGAATAGGGCCATTGCAAGAGCATGCTACCAAGGTTGATACACTGTCTGTAATTACTACTAGCACACCTGAGCCACTAATGAGAAGACATTTTAACCAAAGGGCTCAAGAATTATATTTTTCTCTTTGCAAGATTTTTGGAATGGATGAAGCATAGCATATCCCAAGTTCCATTGTTCTCATCATGGCTCAAACTCTTCAATTTGGGATGAGCACTATCCTTGATTTTCCTACTCTCCTTGCACAAGAAATTCAAAATGGATTGGTGGGGATAGCACAAAGGAAAGTAAGGAAACCATTCTACTGGTATTCATTGCTTATGTATGTTTGTTTACATAAGGGATTTACCTTCTTCTCAAAGGGTATGGAATTGGAAACAACCAGGGATGGAGAAAGGAATCTAGTTTAGCTATGGAGTGTGGATATGACATTAGAAGCTAGAGATGCTAGTTTCATTAGGTTTGATAGATATTTTGCATCAAAGCTTAGGTTACTCTTGAGAGGAGACAGCCCTAGGATTCCACAAGCACTACTAGAATTGGTTAGACCCAAGGACCATGCAAAAAGGCTACTTGTCAGTCATAACTGGGGGGATATAATCCCTTACAATGTGTCAATAGTAATAAGAGTATATGGCTTCTTGGGAAATCCTCATGTTCTACCTCTCCATGTGCCTTTAAAAATAGGGATAGCAAAATTGTTATGGCAGATAGGCACTATTGATGAAAGAGATCTGCCAAAGAAGGGTACATTCCTTCCAATTGTTACTGTAGTGCATGATTTTGCTTTTGTAAAGAAGAAGGAGTTATGCCTTATAGTTGGCCCAAGACTATAGTTAGACGTATCTGTCATAGGAATTTTCTAGCCTTAGATGCATTGGTTTGGTTTCATGGTCATTTTCAAAACTATTAAATATGGAGCCAACAAAATGGTGACTTTGCTAGGGAATGCACTCTATGTTGTCATAAACCAATATATCATTTAAGATCTGTGTTTATCTTGGGTAGAGTTTGAAGTAAGCATTTCATGCTAAAGTTTCCTATGGTTTTGGAAAGATATTTGCACTTTTCCTAGATTATTAGTGAAGTGGTTGTGATCTATCGAGAAATTATTCCCATTTTGGTAGAGTGGATGGTGACTCAAAAGGTTTTAACTAGTGTCAAGATTCAAGGAATTTATTGTTTCAAAATATGGAAAAGAAAAATACATGGGAAAATGTGAGGAAAAATCCAAGAATCAAATTACAAACTTATCTCCCTCCTAGAGGAAGACAAAATTGAGCTATGAAGGGAAATTAGATGCAGAAAGGAAGCTATTCATAGGAGCAACTAGTAGGGAAAGATAACATTCACCATTCTACTATTGAAAAGATTCTTTTCTCCAAAGGTCTGAGATCTCACCCAATTTTTTCTGATGATGATTTTTATAATACCCCTGAAATGATATGTCAAGAAAAGGTTGTGCAACCACATACATTTGGTCTTGAGGATAGGACTAGTAATAGTATTTTTCAACATAGTACAAACCCTTTCATGTCAGATTATTCCCCTTAAAAGGTCAGACCTAGACACTTAGAACCTGAAAGTTTTAATGATGAGGAAACATCTGGGTATAAATTCACTATCCCTGATCCTGATGAGAATGAAAACTTGAAAGCACAACTTGCTAAGAAAGAAGCTATAAATAGGAGATTTCAAAAGTAAAGGGAAGAAAAGATCACAAAGGCTTATGAAGAAAAGCAAGAATTACTTAGGCAAATCACTACTTTGAAGAAGAAAAATGAGATAGCAGCTAGTGACGTCCAGCCTAAGATTGTGGGACACGTTGAACAACTTAAGAGGCAAGAGAAAATTTTTTTGGAGACTCTGAAAATGAATCTATAGGGACCTGTAATACAATAGATTAGGAACTATACTACTCTTGAAGCTGATAACAATAGAGTAAAAAATGTGGAACCTGTTGTAGGTACTAAGGACAAGGGAAAGAAAAAGGAGATTGGTATTAAGATCAATGAGTCTCTGAAGACAATTCAGATCCATGATTCTATGTCACTCTCTAATATTGAATTGGAAAAGAGAAGGAAAGAAAGAGATGCTTTAGCTAAGAGATTGGAGATTGTTGAAAATGAGGTTTCTATAGCTGAGATCAACAACAAGATTAGGTTCTTAGAAAATACCAAGAAGTAGTCTACAACTATGCCTAAAGATGATGATGGATCTAATGATGCAAATCAAAATACTACTAAGGTACCTGTTTCTTTCTTGTCTTCATCTTCACTAAAAGTATATCTTAACAAAGTTGTTGGTGATGCTAGCACTAGTAATACTATGAATAATACTGAGAAAGACAATGCTAATCACCCCAAGATTGATTTACAAAGAAGACCTGTTCAATTAGAAGGCAATAGGCAAATATGTTTTGATGGAATCCCTAGTTTTCCAAATCCTATCCCATAAGAAATGAGGAAAAGATTGCCTAGATTTGATGGAAATAATGTTATTTCTTGTGAGGACCATCTGAGAAGTTTTCTTGATATGATGAGTGATTATGAAGTTGAAGTTGAAGATGTCATTATGAAGTTGTTTGTTCAGTCATTAACTGAAGATGCTAGAGAATGGTTCAAGAAACTTCCTGAATTGTCTATTGTTGATTGGAAAGATATTGAGTATTGTTTCAAAGAGAAATATGGTGACAAGAAAAATTAGAGCTATATCTTGAGTGAATTCAATAATATTAAGAGGTTGCCTAATGAATCTGTTACTAAATTTAACACTAGATTTCAAAAAAGGATGTATAAGCTAATGCAAGCCATGTGAATTGATGACAAGGTATGTCTAATCACTTATCTAAATGCTTTTTATGGTAAAATGGCATACCAACTTAGGGATAAAGAGCCTAGGACTTTAAGAGATGCTTTTAGGATTGCCATTAATATAGAAAATAATCTAAGGATTTTAGGGAGATTAGAAAGAAAAAGAGATGATCCTAGATAATTTGGGAATAAGCAAAATAGAAAGGAAGAAAATAAGGCCATAGGAGGAAAAAAGCAAGAGCCTAGTGAAGTGAGTTAGATTCTAAATGCTATAAAAGGTCTTAACCTTCCTCAGATGAAGAATGATAGGAACCCCACTGATAATAGGGTCCCCTATCAATCAAATTTAAATAGACAAAATAGGCTGCAAAATTTCCCCTATAACACTACTTGGAAGGATGGTTAGCCTAGTATCCCTCCTTCCAAGAACAACAACAAAAAGGTGACCCCTGATCCTTTGTCAAAAAATTCTATAAATTTGGTAGATGATTTGTAGTTTATTGTTGAACCTACATGGTGTTTTGCATGTCAATTACCCCATTCCCCTGAATCTTGTGTAGTAGCATTGGCATTCCCAGGAAATCAAACTGCAGTCAAAAAGTGTCATGAGCAAGAAGAAAATAATGATGATGTAGGATGCAATATGTTTGAATCACATTATTCTGACTGTGAAGATTATGACAGAGATGTGTATGACCAAAGACAATTTCATAATGTCATACAATAGCAAGTATTTTTTGATGAAAGTGATGTGGAGGACAATGTGTGTAATATGGTAAATGCAAAGGAAGAAGTTAACACTAAGAAAACCTTCTAGGGAAGAAATTGACCAAATTACCGCTGATATGATAGCACATGTTCAAACTAGAAACATGTCTCAGAGAGATGAATGTGATAAGGTGGCTAGTATCTTCATAAAATGAACTGATCCTAAAAAAGGAGAAATTGTGAAACCTAAAAAAGCTCCTGCTGTGAAGGTTAAAATTACTAATAGAAGGTAGGGACAAAAGAACGGAGGAAATCGTAAAGATATGGAGTTCTCAAATAATGTCCCCACAAAAATAGATGAGAAGGTATCAAAGATCATCACAAAACATGATAAGAGTCATCAATATGCTCTAAACATTTTGGATAAATCAAATGACAAAAGGAGTTTGACTAATGATAATCCATCTAATTCTTCTATAGCTATGCTTGCTATTTTATCTTAGATTACTGTTAAGGTTCCTCTATCTGAATTGCTAAGAATTCTTGAACACCAAAATAAAGCTATAGCATGGTTGGGAAATACTGATGTAAAGGTAAGTCAGGATTGTAATGAAAATCATAGTCCCAAAGAAAGCACTAAAGAAGAAGTAATGGACAATGAAGCCCAAGGAGTTGTCTCTCAAATTTCTTAAATGTTTTTGGATAATTCTATAAATCAGTGTTGGGGAAATGTTGAACCATTTTTCTTAAGCATTTTAGTAAATGGTAAAACATTAAAAAATTGCATGATTGATTTCGGTGCTTCCAACACTATGATGCCTTTTGAAATAATGAAGGAATTAGGTTTAAAGGTGGATATAACTCAAGGAAGATGTTGTGCTATGGATAAAAGAGAAGTGACAGTCATAGGCACTATAAACTCTTTGCCATATAGATTAACAACTTGCCCTGACAAAGAACTTACTATGAGTGTATTGGTTGTTGACATTCCACCTCAATATGGCATGTTATTATCAAGAAAGTGGAGTGTTGCTATGGGTGGGAGTCTACAGTGTGACTTTTCATTTGCTACTTTTAATATTCAGGGAAACCTAATAAAAGTAAATAGGGAGCCTAAGAGTATATACATGATAGAGGAAGATGACAACATGACAAATTTTGTGGATACAGATATTAATGCATTCAGAGCTGAGGTCCTGACTTTGAAAAAATCTAAGCATAAATCTTAGATGGAAATGGAAGTTAACACAAAAATAGACAAGGGTGATCTATGGACTATGTTTTTTGATGGTGCATGTTGCAAAGATGGATCTAGTGCAAGCATTTTGTTGATATCTCCAGCATGGGTAACATACAAATTTTCCTTTACTTTAAGTTTCCCTTGTACTAACAATATAGAAGAATATGAGGCATTGTTGTTAGGCCTTAGATTAGCTCATAAGCATGGGATAAAGTGTTTACATGTTGTAGGAGATTCTGAATTGGTGGTATCCCAAGTAAGAAATGCTTATGTGTCAAAGAATAAAAGATTGAAATAGTATAGAAATGCAGGGTGGGACATGATTGAATGTTTTGATGCATTTTGGATTATTTGGAAAGATAGCACAAATAATAAAATGGCAGATTTATTGGCAAACATAGCAATAAAACCTAATGATATCACATTTGTGGGTGTGTCTAAAATTGAGATTCAAACTAGACCTTTTGTCCCTGATAATGTTCAAAACTGGCAAGTGTTTCAAGATGATAAGGATGTTCTAATATTTTTAAATTTTGAGGATATGTTGTCAGGACAAGAAATTGATTGTGTAGCTTATGTAGAAAATGTAAATGGAAAAGATACAATTTTTGGGCAGGAAGTTGTACAATTGAAGACAAACAAAATTCCAAAGGGTCTAGTTGTTTTAGAAACTATTTTTGACAACAGAGATAGGTCACAAATGGATATTAACAGGTATAATGCCAAGGATTTAGAGGAGGTGAACTTGGAAACTCGAGAAACACCTAAAAAGGTATATATTGGTAAGAAATTGCCTCCTAAAATTAGGAAAGATCTAATAGACCTGTTAAGGAAGTATAGACATGTGTTTGCATGGTCATATGATGATCTAAAGGCCTATAGGGAAGATCTCTTTCAACATGAAATCCCTTTGAAACGAGATGCTAAGCCTTTTAGACAAAACCAAAGGCCAATAAATCCAACCTTGGCTGCCAAAATGCAAGAAGAATTGATCAAGTTAAGAGATATTGGGATTATAAAGCCTATTAGACATTCTTCTTGGGTATCCAATCTAGTATCAGTAAGAAAGAAAAATGGAGATATAAGGTTATGTGTTGATTTTAGGAATCTCAACATATCTTCATTAAAAGATAATTATGGTTTACCCAATATGGAAGCCATGTTGCAAAGGGTCATTGGTTCAGAATTGATGTCCATGATGGATGGGTTTTCAAGATATAATCAAGTAGTTGTCAAAGAATTAGAATAGTTTAAGACTACTTTCACTACTCCATGGGATACTTATGTTTATGTCAGGATGCCATTTGGGCTTACCAATGCTGGGGCTACTTTTCAAAGGGCCATGGATGTAGCTTTTGCTGATATTATTGACAAATTTCTGGTTGTCTATCAGGATGACCTTACTGCTTATTCCAAGGATGAAAATGATCATTGTATGCACTTAGAAAAGGTATTCATCAGAGCCATTAAATATGGAATATCTTTAAATCCAAGGAAATGTAACTTTGGTGTCACTGAAGGAAAATTGTTAGGACATCTAGTTGGCAAGCATAGAGTGAGGATTGACCTTGAAAGGGTAGAGGCAATAGATAAGATTTAGAAACCCAAGAGTGTTAAAGGCATCGAGTCATTCTTTGGATAGATCAATTTTCTCAGGAGAGTTGTGACAAATTTAGTAGAGATTAGTAGGCCTATATAAAGAATGCTATAGAAGGGAGCTGAGATAAAATGGGATGGTGAACCTAGTATTGCATATCAAAAAATTAAGCAAGCTATTAAAGATGCCCCTGTTCTCAGAGCTCCTAATTATGACAAACTAATGCATATATTTTATTTTGCCTCATTTCACATTGTTGGTACAGTACTATTATAGAAAAATGAAGAAGGTTATGAGCAACCTATTGCATTCTTTAGCAAGTCTTTGTAAGCAGTAGAGCTTAAGTATGACATCAATGAAAAATAGGCATATGCACTAGAGAAAGGAGTTAATGCTTTTAGATGTTACTTAGTGGGAGCTACTATCATTTCTTTTGTTCCTACTACTACTGTGAAGGAAATCTTTTCACAACAAGAGATATCTGGCAAGAGATGTAGGTGGATTAATAGGATACAAGAATTTAATATTGATATTTAGATTACCAAATTGGTTATGGGTCAAGGTTTGGCTAAATTGATGATAGAAGCTAATTTAGAGGCAAACCAAATTAATCAACTTGATGACAGTTGCAAAGATAGTCTTTGTGATATGGATATCTCTGACTGGTACATAGACATAATTTATTATTTTCAAAACATGAAATCTCCATCAGAGTTAACAGATAACTAGAAAAGATCCTTAAGTTGCAAGCTATAAGGTATGTTATAGTACAGGTTCAATTATGGTGGAGAAATATGGAAGGGATACTTTTGGAGTGTGTAGATGAAAGTGAGTCTAAAAGGATCCTAAAAGAAATGCATGAAGGTGTATGTGGTGATCACTATATGGCAAAAACTATTGCCCATAAAATCATAAGAGCTAGTTTTTTGTGGCCAACACTTTTTAGAGATGCTCATGAATTTGTGAAAATATGTGATACTTGTCAAAGATTTGGGGGAAAGTTGAAATTTTCTAGAAATTTACCACTAAGACCTATAGAAGTACAAGCACCATTTCAACAATGGGGAATTGATTTCATACGTGAGATTTCAAATAAATCTAGCGGTGGACATTCTTGGATCCTAGTGGCTACTAATTATTTCACTAAATGGGTGGAAGAAATCCCTACCAAGAATTCAACAAGAAAAGTGGTGCTCAAATTCATTTTAAATAATATTATAACTAGATTTGGTTGTCCATAGAAGATAATAATTAATAATGCTATGTGTTTTAGATATGATGAGTATAAAGAATTCTACAAGAAATATGACATTATAGAATATACATCCTTGCCTTATCATCCTCAAGGGAACAGCCAGGAAAAATCAAGTAATAAGAGTATATTAAAAATTATCAAGAGGATCTTAGGAGAAAACAAGAAGGCTTGGGACTCAAAGTTGCCATTAGCTCTATGGGCTAATAGGGTTACTGTGAAAAAGGCCATTGGATGTGCCCCATTTGATTTGGTTTATGGCATATAGGCTAGACTTCCACAAAATAACCTAAAGGAGATGTATAAATTTGTTCAACTATATGAAGATGACATCATTGATGAGATACAACTCAGAATGGATGATATTTTGAAACTAGAAGAAACAAGGAGAGTCTTCTATTCGAAATGTCAAGTTACAATCACAAATGAAGCACTTATATGACAAAAGAGCAATGGAGAGGAACTTTGAAATAGGTGAAATGGTACTGATGTGGAATGCTAGATTGGAAGATAAACGAAAGCATGGCAAATTTGAGCTAATCTAGCTTGGCCCATATAACATTTGTGATAAAAATGGAGAAGATTCATATTTTGTGAAGGATTTAACTGGAGGTATTCTTGAATTTCCAGTTCATGGACAATTCTCGAAGAGGTACTTTTCTTAAAAAAATCTATTTTTCGTGAACAATAGTTTTAGGGTTCTTGGTTTTCCTATACATTCTGTATATTTTGTAAATCCCTATAAATAGTCTCTTTGTAAAGTTTGGTTTCTTGTTTCTTGTTTTTGTGTGTTGGTTTGTGCTCTCTAAAAAATTTGTCATCCATGTACCAAGTATGTGGTTTTCTCTCCCAAAGATTCTGAATTCTTCCATAGACTTAGGTAGTCTATCATCCCCAGACAGAGTCATTGTTGGTCTGATTTTTCACAATGCAGAAATTATGGAAAAATTTAGTGAAAAATCATTTGAATCTTAAAATCTTGCAAAATAGGGTTTTGTTTCTTATATTTTGAAAATTTTAGGTTTCCCTAGGTCATGTCCTGGTCTCTATGTTATTTGAATTTTATCACTTTCTCAAGGTGTGTCATTGCAAATTTTTCAAAAAATCCTAAGTGTGTAAGAAACCTTAATGCCTTATCTTATTTTACCCTAATTTTGAAAACCTTTGAAAAAAAAATTTAGAAAATTTTTTTTTAAGGCATATCACCCTATTCTAAGGTTAGGCTTACATGAGCATGTCTTTATTAAAAGCCTTGTTTTAAGTCTTGTTGGCCATGCTCTATTTGTCTTTGGCTCTATATTTTATTGAGGAATATCTTGTATAACACATATTTTGCGTGACCATTGATCTTATTCAGATCAAACGGAATTGCATTCCAGTAATGTTAAGGTACAAGGTTTTTAAATAGTGCGGGCATGTGATATGGTGACACGTAGTAAGGTGGAGCTGAGAATTGTCAGTGTGTGCTATAGTGTGCCAAGCTATAAAACAATTGCTAATATGTACTACCAATTATGCAAATAAAGTGTTTTGTTTGCCATATCAATTGAAGTTTTGTTAGACCATAAATCCTTCAAAGATCGAGGGTTGGCCCATGCCTGCATTAAGAAACTACTCATGAAATAAGGAATGTGGGTATCTACCTTTGCATCGCATGTCACAGTGCAGCCAAGGATTAAGGGAAAATTTTGAGTCATGCCATGATGTATGACACATATGCCCAAGTGGAAGTACTTTTGTTATGAGCACAAAAAGTTTCATAAGTTAATGCAGTAGTCAGATAGATCAAAGCATGAGAGTTTAAAGCAGTCATTTCATTAGCCCAAGTAGATGAAGCAATCATAAAGTGTAGAAATTTCCTTACACCATTGATCTTGTCTCGATCAACGAAGGGATCTTGCCCACATTGAGAAATTGAATGAAGTTTAAATAAAGCGGGTATGTGCCATGCAGACACGTGTCCATGGTGATGTTATTATTCCCAGCTCAGAAGGATTAAAGGATATAAGTAGTGTCACCATTAATCTTTCGAAGATCAATGGCTGACGCAATCCCACAATATGAAGATACTCATTCAATAAGAAAAGTGAGAATGCACCAGCTTGACACGTGGAAAGAATGACGTCAAGTGCTCATTCGCTCAGAAGGTGATATGGGACTCGCTTGCGTGGAGGTTTTCAGATGGCATAGACTCACATGGAGACTTTCTATTGGTTAGAACAACTAACTAGGCCTTAGTCAGTTGTAAATTTGTGTAGTCGTTGATCTTGTCTTGATCAACGATTAGCGCTTACCCACTATTTTAAGATGCAAGAAATTTAAGGAATGTGGTTAAGTGGTAATGAGACATGTGGCCCCACTCCTAAGGACATAAAGCTTATTACTTTTTTGAATTAAAGCCATTCAATCTACTGAAATCTACGGATAAAATTTAAAGTTGATTGCAATTTGGAGGTAATGACTACTGAGAGTTAAATATGGTACAGAGATCATTCATGTGATTTCAATGCTTGAATATAATCTACAATCTCACCATTATTTAAACTATAGAACTGCAAGAAATTAATAGAGCATAAATAAGTTTTAGAGCTAGGGCACAAAAATTTTATCCAGCAATTTAGAGAGTTGTAGTAGGAATTATATAGAGAAGAAGTGCAAATTTTAGCAGGTAAGTAGTCTATAACTCCAGAAAACCAAGTATCTATTGTTGCGTAAATTTTAGGGTTTTCTCAAAATGCCCCCACGAAAGGAATTCTCTGGGAAAATTGATTATTTGAATAGGTCCATGCATGATGATTTCTTGGAATAGTTCCCTTTGTTAGTAAATGAAATAACCAAGGGGAGGAAGTTCATTCCAAAACACTCCAGGGAAATTGGAGATGAGGGTTTCTATGATAACAAAAATTGGGTGAGGGATGCACGGGTATCTATGAAAGGTTTAGAACTATTTAGAAAATGGTTCTTAGAAAGGAAATTAGACACCCCCGATGAGCAATCTCTGGGATTTTGACATTGGAAAGTTGACAATCCCAATAGTTTTCTTTGATAGTGATTTGTTGAATGACCTAGCTAATAAGTATGATCCTATCACTGGATGGGTCAAGAACCATGTTGGGGTAAATCTTTTTAGAGTTTTCCCTGAATTAATTAGAGAGGTTTTCAATTTAAACCCTAACCATGTTGTGCATGAAAAAATTGACATGGATGATGTGCAAGCAAGGTATGATGCCCAAAGACTATACTTGAGAATAGGGCCATTGCAAGAGCATGCTACTAAGGTTGGTACACTATCTGTAATTACTGCCAACACACTTGAGCCACTAATGAGAAGACATTTTAACCAAAGGGCTCAAGCATTATATTTTTCTCTTTGCAAGATCTTTGGAATGAATGAAGCAGAGCATATCCCAGGTTCCATTGTTCTCATCATGGCTCAGACTCTTCAATTTGGGATGAGCACTATCCTTGATTTTGCTACTCTCCTTGCACAAGAAATTCACAATGGATTGGTGGGGATAGCACAAAGGAAAGTAAGCGAACCATTTTGCTGGTATTCATTTCTTATGTATGTTTGTTTACATAAGGGATTTACCTTCTTCTCCAAGGGTATGGAATTGGAAACAACCAGGGATGGAGAAAGGAATCTAGTTTAGCTATGGAGTGTGGATATGACATCAGAAGCTAGAGATGCTAGTTTATTTAGGTTTGATAGATATTTTGAATCAAAGCTTATGTTTCTCTTGAGAGGAGATAGCCCTAGGATTCCACAAGCAATACTAGAATTGGTCAGACCCAAGGACCATGCAAAAGGGCTACTTGTCAGTCATAACTGGGGGGATATAATCCCTTACAATGTTGCAATATTAATAAGAGTATATGGCTTCTTGGGAAACCCTCATGTTCTACCTTTCCATGTGCCTTTGAAAATAGGGATAGCAGAATTGTTATGGTAGATAGGCACTATTGATGAAAGAGATCTGCCAAAGAAGGGTACATTCTTTCCAATTGTTACTGTAGTGCATGATTTTATTTTTATGAAGAAGAAGAAGGAGTTGTGCCTTATAGTTGGCCCAAGACTGCAGTCAGATGTATCTGTCATAGGAATTTGTTAGCCGTAGATGCATTGGTCTAGTTTCTTGGTCATTTTCAAAATTGTTAAATCAAGAGCCAACAGATGTTTAGGTTTATTTTTCTTAGTTAAAGCAATACACAAAAATTGCTCCCCAAATCACATCAATTTTAGAGCTATTACTCTTCTAGTCTATAATTTGTATTCTAACTGAAAAATATCTATGTGGTTTTTACAGTGCAATGCATTACATTCTAGAATAAAGGAGTAACTCTATGGAGATGATGGTTTTGATAGTTTAATTATGATCTGTTATTAGGGTACCCTTTTCACTTTATTGAAAAGAGCTCATCTACAAGATATACAATAAGGTTTATGGTAGGCAAGATTCATCAATAGTTTTTACCTTTGTGAGAGCCATCTATGGTGCTCGAAATGTAAGACATTACTTTCAAAAGAACCAGGGTCTATGTTAAAATCTTCAAGCTTTCATAAAAAATAGGACTTGTGTACTTTCTCTAAATTTCATAAGAATCTCAATTTGTGTACTTTCTTCAAGCTTTGATTTCTTGTTCATAAGGATAAAAGTTACCAGAAATAAAGGCTCTTAGATCTAATATGATTTTCAAGCATGTCATATATGTTGTTTATTTAACTATGAGATTGTATAGATCAATTTTTTTAAAACTAATAAAAAATGTATGATGTTATTAGATAGCTTTTCAATATTAATAATTAATTTGATAATTCTATAATATTGGCATTAACTATCCCATGTGAAAAATAGAAAATTGCACCTAACAATTACTAGATTGGCATTAACACTTCTAAGACTAATTTTTCAATGCCCTTTGCCACTTCATTAACAAGTTTACTTTTAAAGTAAAATTTTCTTATTTGTTTTCCACTAGATAGCCCAAACGACCAAGGCAGGAATATATTTCCATATACAATGGGATAAAGAAGATGAATGTAAAACTGGCCAAGATTGGAATAAATCCCACACTGTAAAAGTTAAAGGCATACTATAGTTTAACTTACTGAGAACAAATGTCCAACAAGTTAGCAAAGGAACAATTCAAGAGTAGGTGATCTATATCTTATATAACTTCATTTCATAGAACACAATTGAAGGGTAAAGCAATAGATAACTTACCAAGTCTAACACTAGTGAGGATCCTGTATTTCAAAACTAGCCACTCAAAACACCTAGCCTTAGAAAGAACATACTTATTTCAACAAAAAGAGAAAGCCCAATGAATGGACATTGAACTATAAATTTGTTGCAATAGTTTATACCCTTCTTTAGCTAAATAACTTCCATCTTTTGCCATAAGCCAAATTAATGTGTTCTCTCTATTAGATGAATAAATCTCCCTTTCCTTGAATATTTTTTAAAGAGACTCTTTTTGACTCTCAGATAAGGGTAAATCAGTAGGATCTTTCTAGTTTAATTTCTATAAAAATCTATCCACAGAAACCATGCAATCCACAATTTTAACACCCCACCACTCAAAGCAAGTATCAACTAGGAAATTATCTTGTTGAAGACTAGTTAAAGTCAAGAGGCCCTACCATGATTCATCACAAAAAATAAGTTATGCACCTTTATGCACTTCCAATGATATATATTACATGATATATATTGTTACACTAGATCTCTAGAAAACATAATGAAGTTCTGCACAACAAAGCCTCTAGGAGGATATAGAATGGTGCAAATTCATTTTGGGTGCCTATTTTTTAAATACATTTGTTGCATGATCATACACCATTTCTTATATATTTTTGTGTACATCTACCAAATTAACTTCTCACCAAATGCTTTATTTTTGAGATGTAAGTCATGAATCCCTTCCCTATGCGCAATCTCTTTAGTTTGTGTCATGTCTTATAAGTATACTAGTAGGATCTTATGTTCCTCAGAAAAATTTCCTTTACACAAGAACTCCTTTATCAAATTTTCATCTGGTTAATACTTTAAGGAGTCTATTGAAGTTGATGAAAGATTAACCCCACAACTCCCAAGAATCACCTACATGCAAACACATGTCATAGAAAGAGAGAAGCAAAAGATATGGAGGTTGGAATTCATAGTTCCATAGATGAGAAGTTCTTGTGTCAAGAAAAAAAAAAGATTTCTATTATCAAAAGTGAATGAATAAATTACATAGAGATCAATCCTTATAAAAGGAGATCAAAACCCTAATAGGTAAAACTTAGGTTACATGATAATAATTAATAAAAGAATTAATTATTATATGCCTAAAATTTAGCTTAAATAAACTAGAGATAATAAGTGAGTTAATAATTAAATCAACATAATTTTGATTAATAAGGCAATATCTTATTGCTCTAACACCCCCCTTAAGGTAAACTTAGGGATTAGCTAAAAACCTAGAAATTACCACTAAAAGTAAATTTGGGTCCCAACAATAAAGCCTAATGAGGTACTCAAGAAAAACCAAATCTTTGTAAAGAGGAGAAATAAAGAAAATGAAATGTGAAAAACCCTACTCCAAAAAGAAATGGAAAGAATCATAAAGAACATGATTGAAGCATGAAGCTGCAAACACTGTCAAATTATTGATTTGAAGAACATCCACTGTATAGAACATGACTAGGTAGAGAAGTGCAAGTTTGAAGAGATAATCAATCGAAGATGGAAGGTATCTTCATGGCCTCCAAAAATAGGAATGAAAGAATGTCTATATGGTAAATGATCCATCTCACTGAAATGGATAGGTATCCAACCACAACAATCACCTAATACATAGCATGAAATTGGTGATCTTAGATTGGTTTTGATAATTGAGTGTCAACCCACTTAAGTCATTAACTAAGATCATGCCAAACTAGTAATGCACGTTGAGTATGATATGTATATACAAGAGTGTACCGAGTTGAAATGAGTTTCGAGTCACTTATGTGCCAAGTCACTCAAGTGGTGAGAAAATAATACATGCTGATTGATTCAAATACCAAGCAAATAGTAGATGTCAAGTAGTTTAGTTGTCGAGTTAGAAACATAATTACAGTATGTGGCGAGCATCAATAACTTCAAGTGCCGAGCAACACATATTGGACATATTTTTTTGTAATTGTGCAAAAAACTATGTAAACCATTTTTCAGCTGACCAAAGGATAGAATATGGTATTTTGAAGATAAGGAAGAATCTGTATGCATATTTCCTATGTAATTACATTCAACCAATCAGAAAAGGGTAGGATTAAGTGAAAAAAAGGATGAATCTTAGCATAGATTCATACCTAACCTTAAGTCTTCTAGTCTTCTTAAGGAGGACAAAAACCTAAACTTCATAATGAACATGTAAGGAATTGAAGGAGAAGAGAAGTGAAGTTTCCATGCAAAAAGAAAGCATTCATGGAGACTTAGAAGATATATAGAGTAAATTATTGAATTATTTTGAGAAGAAAAAAGGATAGAGGATACAACATTGACATATTAGATCAGAGAGGATCAAGAAGGACACTATACAAATTTGATCTTTAATTAGGCTACCAGAGCTAATCATAAGATCTATGTTGAAACTTCTTAATAGGTGAGTTTAGTTAAAACTCTTAGGTTGAGTAGTCCTAACAGACTATTGTAAACCCTTTAAAAAGGTCACATTCCAAGTGGATGTTCATAATTCCTTTAGCCATGCACACTTGTAATAGGGTTTTGAAATCCTCTAACAAGGTGGGACTTAACAGTCCTTATAATTCTTTAACAAGGTAGGCCTTTCGTAGGGAAGATCATGTTTATGGTCAAACCATTGTAACCTTAATTGGCTACACTTTATTGCTACAGTAGTGAAGAATTAGGGGTGTCATCCCCACCCCAATTTTACCTTAATTTTGGAGGGTTTTTGGGTAATCATATCAAGTGTCAAATGTGTGATGTCTTATGTGTTTACATAATTTAGATGTATGTGCTTTACATCTTATTTCAAGTTTATCTATTAAATGCATGAGATGGATGATTGGTGAAATGTTTTATGGGTTCATGTTTTAACTACTAATTCAAACCCCCCCACCCCAAAAGTTTACCTTTCCTACTTGTAATTACAACAATTGGTATCAGAGCTAAGTTCTCAAAAGAAGAAGCTTTACAACTTAGAGGAAAGATCTTGAAATGGAAGTCTACAAGTTGGGAAAGACCATTAAGAACTAAGAGATTGAGATACATCTCATACTACATCAACTGAATGAAGCTAGAGATGCTTTGAAGAGTTCCCTAAGGAGAAGGAAAGAGATTTCTATAGCAAAAAATGACACAAATACAAATAGATTGACACCACAAACCTATTTGCAGATGGTAACTCTAGTGAATTCAATGCAAAAATTGCAAATCTAATGGAAAAGAATAGAGCACAAGCTGAAGAGATCAGAAATCTCAAGTTGGAACAAGAATCACAATCTATACTACTATGTGAGGTAACTAAACAAAAGAAGAAAGTTATAGAAGACAAGGCCATGATTGAAGAAGACAAAAGAATTTTGGCAAATAGATTGGAAGAAAAGTCAACAGAGTTATCCAGGATCTAAAACATGCAATTGGATACCTTAAGCCAACTGATGAATGCTCATCATGAGTTGAATGTCAAGGACATTGAAATAACCACTTTGAAGCTATAGAATGAACAACTACAGAATGAATTGAAAAGAGAAAAGGAATTTGTTGAAAGTTTCAACAAGCCAAATAAAGCCATAAAGTAATTTGAGAAATTACTAAAATCCCCTAGATCTAGTAGAGATACATCAAGATTGGGATATAGAAGTGTTGAAGAAGGAGAATCATCCAAAGCTGCTAAGAAGAGAAACAATAAAGGTAAGAACTCCAAACCTACTTATCATAGTTTTGGTAAGAAAGGACACATTGGCTCCTGATTTAACAGTATTTAAATAGCCAAGTATGTAAGGAAAGAATGCATCTATGGGAAGCTATCTCCAATAATGGACACACTTCACCAAGAACCTGGGCCAACTATAAGGCTATACTCCTTCTGCACTTCAGGCTCTACAAAACCTAGGCGGGTAGACCTATAGATTCTTTATATGGTACCATTTATCAAAGCATACACTGAATCTAATGTAAAGTAGATAAAAACCCTTAAATCTTCTATACTTACCCAGGAATCATAAGCATGAAATAGCTAAGAACATACTTCATGAAACTGGCGAACTAAGTGCAGGTTAACATTGAATAACTTTCAACATAAAAGGGAAAAATGATTTAATATGTTGATGATAGCAAGACCCAAGTATGAGCAATAGAACTTAATGATCCTATCTCTGATCAGTGCCTTATCTATTGGGCAATTAAATGAATCATAACCATACATCTCCTAGAAACCTCAGACATATTTCTACATCAAGATCCCTGATCTATCTTTCACCTTGTGAATAGACATCTGCTACAGAATGAATCTCATACTCAGAACATCCTATCACGAAATCTGCAAACCTTGTGACAAACACCAAGCAATTACATGGCTCTTTGTTCCATAAACAAGACATTTTAATCACATACATTTCAAAACAAAATGCAACCTAATTCATGCTCTTTGATCACAAATTAGAAGAAATAACAGATCCATAATCAGGAGACAAGATTCAGACTGAACTTCAAACCTTTGCTGCTCTTTATTTGCTTTCCTTGAAACCAAATACTTGAAATGTACAGAAAATAACTCATAAATCACCTAATAGACTAGAACTATCTACATAAAACATAAAATTCTATTCAATACCACAGAGAAATGTTGAGTGTGTGACTTTCATAGCCTGAGCAGAGCTCCAAGAACTGGAAATAGAAAACCAACCAACAACCTGTTTCAGAGAAGAAGAAAGAATATGTATGAAGAGGGAAATTCTCAGATTGAATTTTTAGTCGACAAGTGTACCCTCAGAATTCCTTCCCAAGATAACTAAAAGCTTCTCTCTACCTTCTCTCTGTAAATGAAAATCAAATCCTTTCATTTTGGCTCATAAAATATCTCAAAATGTAATGATGAAAGGATGTAACTGATTCTTGATACTAAAATGAATTCACCGTAAAAGTGAAAATCCAGTTCAATGTAACTTCTCGAATGTAAGAAAATTGCTTAAGGATGATTTTCTTCACATTTGGGTTCCAAAAGGTCTTCAGAACTGCCCTGTAACTGATTTAGATGCTCAAAGATTAAATCTGATTGTTCTGTTGCCAATACCTCAAATTTCACAAACTAGCCTATAACGTGAACCGGTGAACACTTGTGCATAATCTGACTCTAGAAATAGAAAATTCAGCTCTTCTTGATTCCGATGGTATATTGTAGTGCTAGTTTTTGATAAAAATTTCCCAGGTTATGCTTGTTTGAAGTTTCAAGCTTTGTTCACAGGTTTGCACATTAAAATGCCAAAATTGAAAAATTAAAAATAATCTATAGTTTGAACTATAGAATATTTAAGAACTAAAAACAAATTTTTCAAGTTTGATTGATTCAACTTGCACACTTGGGAATATTTTTGAATTAAAAATTTCCTTTTACCCTCCAGATAATCAGGCAATGCCACTTGTCAACCTCTGACTTGCTCTGACCATCATAACACCACGTCATCGAACACGGGACCCATTGCCACGTGTCATTTTCTCATTAACTCGCTATGCTATCGCATGAGCATCTCTCTCATAGCGAGTTAATAACCACCCTTAGATTATCCATGTGTCACAATTCCCTTTCATCTGAACTCATTCATCTTTTGTCAAATTTCTAAATTTTTTCGGTGATTCGCTAAGTCACTAGCCGAAATTTCTTAGATTTTTCGGCTAGCGACATAGCGCATAGCTAGATTATTGACTTATCCGGCACCTATCCCTTGCTGACATCACCCATCCTTTTGTTGCATGCTTATTGGTTCAAAATTTAATATTTGACTGCCTCCTGGCTGTCCACAGCGAGCCCTTCCTTGCAACCTCGTGCCTTCAAAAGGCTCTTACTTAATGCACTACTAAATGTGAGTAGACTTCTATTTAAATAACTAATGGCTTCTTCACCCCTTCAATGTGGGATTTATCATTCAAACGTATCTGCTCTACTACATTTTAACCTTTTTTCCATAGCATCTTTTGATGTCTTCATGTATTATTTGTGACCTACGCCTTGCAAACATGGAAGGAATGTTGCTTCAAAATTGAAGAAGAAAGGCCATTTTCTCCAAACTTGTTCCCACATAGTCAATCTGTTTGTGCCTAGTTCAAAAATTTGCAGTTGATGCAGGCAATCAAGTTCTTCAATCTCAATTGCTTCATCTTTTAGAAAAATACAGTTCCCTAAGCAATTAGGAAGCCTTCATAAACTATTTCTCTGTTGGTGGCAACATTTTCACAAAATTCATCTGCACTCAATAACTGATGAATATTTTGTATGGCTCATCCGGAGAAGGATCTTTGGAACACTCTATTAACTAGCAGTGACACCATTGACCTTGACAAGTGGTCATTGATTTGGGTATGACATAGCACTTTGAGCGCAAAGGACAATGTGAGCATCCCCTATTCTATCTGCTCATCCATTTACAAAGATGGCAGCGGCTGTTTCACTGTCAACAATTCATCAATAGGCAGAAAACTTGGATTCATCATGGTACCCTTGGAGGCCTCATAGATTGGGAAAGGAAAACTTCACCTTCCTCCACTATGGAATGTTGACTCTTATTGTCACAACATTTTCACATAATTCTTGAATCAAAATCACTCATCCTTTGTTGAATTGGCTCTCTCCTTCTCATACCACCTATTGTGGGTGTGGTTTTATAAATAAACAAGCAGCAAGCAGGGCCCCTCTATTAGTGCATGGGTGACTCCTCTCATTGGCGTGGCTTTGCTTTATACAAATGTCACTTCCTTGCATTATGTGGGTTCCTCTTATACAAGTTATCCTTTTTTTTTATGTGCCTTAGCTTTGCGTAGGTCTACTATGGATGGAGCTTGCATTTAAAAAAGACTGGGACTTTGTAGTTGAAAAACATAGCTTGGCAGATGTTTTACAATCTGTGCTTCCAATTATATTGTAACGTGGTGATGCATCCAGATTCATTTCTAATAGATATATTATATTTAGAATCCTCTGATTTGGAAGTCACACCTTTTACTCTAGAAAATCAAATCTAATCTTCAAGACATTTCTCTACCTAATTCAAGATCCACATTTCACATTCCATCACTGCATCTCCCTGAGCAATTTTATTTGTTGCATGGGCTACTGAATCGACTTCCTCCTTTTAGAGTAGCGGATTTGTTTGAATAGTGTCTGATCTCTTTTCAATGAGACGTTACTTCTTAAAAATCACAGACTCCCTCTTCTGCCTCCTCAAGCTGCACTTTTAAAGCATCCTTTTGATCTTTTATTGTTACTAATTCGGTGTTCATTATTCTATTTTGTTCCATCAAACAGTCTATCTCTGCTTTATGTGATGCTACTATTGAAGAGGCCTTGTCTTGTTTTTTATTCAATTCAGTTAATATCATATTTTTTTCATCTAAAATAGCTTGAAGATGATGATGCTCATCTATCTTTGCATTATCAGCTTCTTCAAGCATCTTTACTTTTTCAGAGAATGTGTTTAGCTTATTTATAAACTTCCTAACACATCCTTCCAAATGTTCCTCATCACTATAATTGGACAACTCTTCAAACCCTTTGTTTTGCTTTGCATATTCCAACATGTCTTATCGATTAGACAGAATTTAGCCGGGCCCCAAAAGCAAGTTCGGCTAAAAAAAATTCGTTCCCAGACAACTGAAACCTCAAACTGGCCTGTTAACCTTTTAATATCCACTGGAATTGATTGCAATCATTAATAGATCATTAAAATCTCATTTTATCATTTTCTACTAACCAACACCTTTGTGCCAAGAGGTTTGTTGACTACCTTTGAAAACTGATCTGGACAATTGACCAGGCTCTGAAATCTAACTCATTGAATCTCTATTCTGCATACTTGTACCCCATCAGATCTTGTCTCATGATGAAATTGGGGTCAAAAGATATTGGCCTCCAAACATGGCTACTTAAAATCACCTGCCAATGAACATGTCAGAATGCAAGAAATTGTGTTCGGTTTCGGCCTTGAAAACTAGGCAAATGGGCACTTGAGATTCTGGAAATTGGGGCACTGGTATATTGTCATGAGGAGAAAAAAATTCTATGATTTGGGCTCTTGAAAAATCATGAGGCATATTTGGCAAAGGTCTGAAGCTGGCTACTTGGATTAACAGGATAGGAAACATTGACAAGATAACAATTTTTATAAAGGGATTAACCCTGGAAAAGTGTGAAGACGGATTCGTCAAGACATGAAAATTGACACACTTGTAGTATTTTTAGGGTAGAATATAGGGGAACACACCATTTTATCCTACCAATCATAGGCACAAAGATATGACATCTCGAACAGGGCTCCCAATCAATCTGCAGTTCTGACTACCACTGAAACTTTAGAAATTGCAAATGGAATCGTGTTTGAAAACTGACCAAATGGATTTGTCATAAGCTCAAACCTGGAACACATGAAGTGGCTGACCCCTAGAATATGATGCAAAATGAATTTTATCATTTGGGTCAACTGGTCAAAATTTATAGTCTGTCAAACAGGGCTTCTCAGAATTGTGAACAACTAGACAACTGCACAAAATAGTAAATGACCAAATTTGAAGGGTTCAAAACCTAGTCAAATGGATTCAAAATGACTTGAAATTTGGAACATAGGTTATCTAGTATGGAAAGCAAACATATGAAAAGTGGTGGGTCATGAAACATTCTTGGGTAAAAGATATCCAAATGAAAATTGGGCCTCTGGTTGCTATTTGACACTTGGGCAGAATTGCAAAATTTGACACTAGCTCAAAATGGGACTTCGCAGAATGGTTCGAAATGCCAGTTTAACTTCATAGAACACATAGAGACACTAAATAAAAGGTGTTAGAAACATTAAAAACCTCTTGGGCCTCAGACTGACAACTAGGTATAATCTCATTTAAAAGCATTTAAGGGCTTGATTTCTCAATGGTACTAAAAATTGACCTTGCAATTTTTAGTCCCAACAGGACACACAACTTATCTATATAGGAGCAAGAATGCAAATCAGAATGCTAAGCCTAAGAACATGACTCACTACCACAAGTGCAACAAACGAGGTCATTAGGCACATGAATGCAAAACCAAAACCATGCATGCACTAAACTTTGAAGGACACTACTACAATTGTTAGAAGTATGGACATAGAGCTTTTGAATGTAGATACAAGTCCACATGGTCATCAAACAAGCCAACAAAGGTAAGAAGCTATGAAAAATCCTATAGCTAGGATTACAATGCAAGATATAGTTGTCACTATTTTTAGGAATATGCACATGTATCTAAAAATTGCATTAGGACTCTTTAGTGATAACTACAAGAGATGGTTGAGTCAAACCACATGTTTCAGCTGTCACAAGTCTGGTCACATTAGCAAGCATTGTCCAACTAGGTCCAAGGCACCAAGTTGTGAATTTGATAAAGGTAAAGGCAAGGTAGATGTTGAACACATCAGGAATGAGATGAACAAGACATGGAAGAAGAAATATGTTGGTCAAGTGGTCACACTTCATCAAAATGAGCAAATAAGAAGTATCTAGGATTGATACTTAAAGTGTATTGGATTATACATCAGTTCCAAAAGATATTAGTAGTGAAATTATTACATTAGCATGAATTAAGATGCAAAAAGTTGTGGAAAATTCAAGGTTAAATCTTCAAGTTTTCATGTTGATTGTTGAGCATGAAAAGTCTTTAGTGTATGCCAAGTGAAATACTAGTTAATGTTGAGTTGCTAGTCAAAATAAGTTAGAGTTGAGTCTGTAGTAGCTACCGAGTGAAGGAAGTCTCTATAGATGCCAAATGGAACAAAAATTGTGTTGATGCCAAGTTTACAGTTGTACAAGTACCAAGCATTAAATGTGAAGTTTTGAAGGGTATAAGGTCAATTTTCACCTATTTTCATCATTAAAAATTTAAGCAAGAGTAAGTAGAGTGAAGAGGCGATTCACAATCTAGTTTGAAGCATTTGCAAAGATCCTAGTGATGATCCAACTCTAGTTCACCAAATTTTTAAGGTATTCTTCATAACCTTAGTTACACAGTTCAAAATTTGTAAAACCTTAATTTGATAGAATGACTTCTAATTCAAATAATGTGAAGGAGAAAAAGGTTTTTGATGTCCAATTAATCAACAATGAAGTCAAACAACCAAATTTCAAATCCATCCTAAATTTTATCTATAAAAATGACTCATCAAGTGCTTTATCCATGATTCCACCCAAGGTCATAATGATCCAAGATGTGAGAAAATGTTACAACTGCAAAGTAGGAGGCATAGATGACATGGAAATAAGGTAAGCTTATGATAAGTTGTGTCAAAATGGCATCTTGAAAGAAAAATTTAATATTGTGGAGAGAAAGGGTTTGACCTATGCGCTAGATTTTTCTCATGGTTTTCAAAACTAAATGGATAAAAATAGTGTTGATCCCAAGATACATGATGGATTTCTATAGTTGGAAGGAGGACCAATCAAGATTTCAAAGAGAATTTTCTCATAGGGTGACTATTTATCCAACCCTAGATCGACCAAAGACCCTACAAAGTGACTCAAAGGAGAAAATTTAGATGTATGTGCTTTACATGTTATTTCAATTTTATCTATTGAATGCATGAGATGGATAAGTGGTGAAATGTTTTATGGGTTCATGTTTCAACTATTGATTCACCGCCCCCCCCCCCCCCTAGAAGTTTACCTTTCCTACTTGTAATTCCAACACAAATATTGAATACATAGTTCACTCCAAGCTAAGAAAGCAATAGAACCAACATAACCCCCCTATAATGTTGAGAGGTAAGACGTGAACACTAAAACTAAATGCAATATCTCCTAAAGAAAGAAGAGCTAGGAACATCAAGAGTGCAAATGAAGTACAAACACCTATAATGGTAGTGCCATTGACACATCATGGGGTTAATACCATGGAAGGAACACAATTGACAAAGGAAGATGGTAGATATGGCCAACATGAAACCCTCCAAGGAAATTTATAATATAGTGTGAGTACAACAAAACACAAAGATGTGAAAGATCCCAAAATCCAATAGAGTGACACTTTATCTTAGTGCGTTTGCAAAAATAATACAAAAGGATGTCAACGAAGATCAAAAGAAACATAAGATTGATACAATAGATAGTACAACCTATGAAAAATCATTTGAAACAATAAAATTGATCTCTAGAATAGAAACAATTAAGATATCTACCAAAATGCAAAAAATGCCAAAATTGAATGGGATGTGCTCAGAGCAAAAGCTAGAAAATAGAATGTCTCAAGATATGTCTCCTAGAGTGCAAAATAGAACTTATGAATTTGATAGCCAATATAGGTCACTAAACAACATCAAAAATTCAAATAAACTACACCATCATGATTGGCTTGGAACTAGCTTTCCGATGATATCTTGTTTACGAAAAACAAAGTCTGGATGAGCAAGTTACGACCAAAAAACCACATGTAGGTCAAAAAAGCATTGGAAGGACAAAATAGAAACAATTACCACATCAGGATCCATGCCAAATATCTCAAAAATGTGCCTACTAGTACCATAAATTACCTTGGGAAGCATGCCAATTTTTTATTAAAACTGTTTCAATTTGCATGCCAAAATTTTTAGTTAGCATGCCAAAAATCTTGATTTGCATGCCAAAAAATCTCAATTTATGCATCGAAAAATCTCAATTTGTGTGTCCATAAAATCTCAATTTTTGTACCTAAAATCTCGATTTCCATACCAAAAATATCAAATTGTCCCAAAATAATTTGATCTATGTGACAAAAAAAGAACATTATTGCCTTAAGAAATGTGCCTAATCTGGTAGCAATATTATTTTGCCTCAAATTCTAACTATGTCCAAATTGGATAAAATTTATATGAAAATAGGGGTTTTTTGGCACTCTGAGCTCAATGGTGAGGACCATTTGGGCTCAAAGTGGATTGAAAAATTGTAACGTCCCAAATCCAATACAAAAAAACTCTGAAAAATGAAACCCTCTGAAAAAAAAGTGCAGAGATCTAAAAGTCAAGCCAAAATTCTCATAAATAGAATAGGAGCATGAAGATATGGAGCTTTGGTACCATGTTGAAGTTGATGAAAGATCAACCCCAAAGGTCCCAAGAATCACCTACATGCAAACACCTATCATAGAAAGAGAGAAGCAAAAGCTATGGAGGCTAGAATTCCCAGTTCCATATATGAGGCATTCTTGATAAGCAAAAAGAGAGATTGTTATTATCAAAAGTGAATGAATAAATGACAAAGAGATCAATCTTATTAAAGGAGATCCAAACCCTAACAAGTAAAACATAGATTGCATGATAATAATTAATAAAATAATTAATTATTAAATGCCTAAAGTTTAGCTTAAGTAAACTAGAGATAATAAGTGACTTAATAATCAAATCAAAATGATTTCATTAATAAGGCAATATCTTATTACTCTAATGGAGTCTTAAGAATTGTAATATAAGAGTTTGGTATGGTAGATAACACCACCTTTACCAAAAGAATCATTCCTGCCAAAGAAAACCATTTCTCTTTCCATACTAAAATCCTACTCTTTATTCTTTCAATTATAGTTGTCCAATAATACACTCTATTAGTTCCTATAATAAAAGGAATTTCTAAATAAGATGATGATAATTGCTCAATCAAGAATAAATATTAATGGTCTTGGTAGCTATACTTTCATCAACATTAAGTAAGAAAATATTTGATTTTTGTGCCATCACTTTTTGCCCAGGGTAAATAGATATATAAGAATCTAAAGTATATTTATGAATAACAATGTGTCATCTTCAAGTAAAGAATGTGTAATAGAGATGGAAATGCCTGTAATTTTCCCTCATTTCTAGAGACCAAGAGCATGTTTGGAATTGATGCTTCTACTTAAGGCTTCAACCATGATAATAAAGAGAAATGGAGAGTAGGGGTCACCCTTCCTTACCTCGTGAGAGGATTGAAAGAATCCCATTGATACCCCATTGATAATAACTGAACACCAAGCCCCTAATATAAAAGATTTTATCCATTAACCCTAGTCCTCAAAAAAACCAAATTTACATAACACCTTAAAAATAAATTGTCATCATACCCTATCATATGCCTACATCATATCCTATTTAACCATAAAACTAAGAAAATAGTTTGTATGAATAGAATGTAGAGACCCATGAGCAACTAATGCACCTTCCATTGTTTCTCTATCTAGTACAAATCTACCTTTCTCCAGGGAGATAATATATGGAATGAGTTGGTGTAACCTTGTCTATATGGATTTACTAAAAATATTATCCAAAATGTTGCATAAAGAAATGGAATGAAAGTCTTAGATGTCTATGGAGTTTGCACTTTTGGAATTATAACAATATTTGTTGTATTAAAATATCTTAACTTGGCCTTTCTTTTCCTTGACTCTAAAATGGCCTCTGGGAGGTCAGCACTAATAACATCTTGACATCTTTGGTAAAATAATGAAGTAAATCCATCTAGTCCTAGAGCTTTGTTAGCATAAAATAAAAATACTACCTTATGCAATTCAACAATAGTAAAATGAGTTATTAATAATTTTTTGTCTTGATCTATTAAGAGTGTTGGAATTTCCTCTAGTACTTCTTCCACCCTATACTCCAAAGCCAAAGAAGAAGAGGCAGACAAAAATGACTTAAGGAATCTAACACCTTGTGCTTGAATGCCCTCCACATTCAATATGATATTTTCATTAATACTAGATTTTCAATTGGAAATATTGAGTGTGCTGCTCACTTTTGTATTGTTGAAGCATGAAAGTAAGAAGTGTTTTTATCTCCTTATCTAAGTCATAACTCCCTAGACTTATGCCTCTAGTACTTCTCTTTTCTACAACATAATTCAGCCCACTCTTCTTGAATTTTTTGTTGTTTTGAAAATAATTATGTCAACTTTCAATGATTGATAACACAATGATTAACATCCTATTGTGGTTTCAAAACACATACCCCATTTTGTTACTCAAAATGAGGACCCCCTAGTTTTTATATTATCCATCGAGGCTTCTAGTCTGGAGCCCTAGGGTTAAAGCACACACTTGTGTCACCCTTTTGTAAAGGAAAAGGCTAACAAAGGTATAACTATTCACCTTTAATGACATAAAATTTGTATTATTATTTTAAATTTGGAAATGAAGTAGACTAATGAAATGTGTAGAAATGGATGAATTTTAGGATTATAATTTTTAATAATTATTTGGAATAAGAATTGATATATTTTCCTAATTTTTATAGATATTTTTTTAGGTCCTGCCAAATTAAGTGTCTAGTTCCCACTGCAAAACAATATGGAAATAAACTTATTTCCCTTTGATGTCAGACTATGTTATAGATAACATACATATCTAGAACAATAAAAAATATAAAAAATTCTTTAGACCTATATTTTCTCTTTTATAGGGATTGAAATTTCAACTGACTTAAAATTGATAGTTTTCATCTCCCAAAGCATTTTTCAAAACAAATCTATTCTAACCATGAGAAAACTTATATATTCTAGAAGAGGACTCTCTCCTCTAGAATGTCATATAATTTTTAGATTTTTTTTATATGATTTAATATTTTTTTCTTTCTCAAAACTAACATTTTTCAAGTGTTAAAATATATGGTTGTGGAATTTTTTAATTACAATAAACTATATCTAATTAAAATACTATAAACTCTATAGGATAATATTCTTGACTCTGAGCTCTTTAAAATGGTGTATATATGTTATTAAAATAATATCATAAAAATAGTAATTGTTATTGAAACACTAATTTTCTAAAATAATTCTATTTCTTTAGTAATTGAATACAAACTTGTATAAAATATGCATTTAATAGACATTTCCAATTGGAAAAGTGTGAGACCATATATAACTTAGCTAGAATGAATTTATCTAGATCATATGTTTTAAAAAAATGAATTTTAGATAGAAATACTCAAATTCAATTGTTCTAATTAGTCAGCCTGAAAGGTGACACAACTTACTTTTACCCCCTGATCATTTTAGACCCTCCCCTGGGTTTAGGTCAAACTTGACCTTTAATTAGTAGTCAGGTAGGAATGAGAAGCTAAACATATGAAACAAAGGGGTAAATGTTTATCTCTAAAAGAGGTGTGCAGATGTGCACATCCAAAGGTGTAGACTTACTCACCCCCAAAGGTGTTGGAACTAGATCTTCATCGAGGTCTATTTATAGGCCTCAACCCCTCTCTTATGTTCATTCGCTCTTGCATCCTCCTCAATGTTGCACCTCTGAACCATGAATCCCTATACTACTACATAACTCTAGTCCCCCTACACACTTAAAAAACTAAGGTAGAACATCTCATGAAGGTGTGCACATGTGCACCCTCAAAGGTGAGAATGTGTGCACCTACACACAACCTTGAAATCTATTAAAAAAACAAATTTAAGACTTTAAAAAAATATGGACTGACTTCATGAAGGTGTGCCCAAGAACACCTTTGCAAACCAAAAATATTGATAATGACACTTAGACTTCCCCCTTTTCACATAGTAATGTTGTGTATGTGCAAAGTTGTGCACATTCCTACATGCACACCTTCTAGGTTGCGCATGTACACTGGTGTGCAATTGTGCACTTAGCTATTTTGAGGGCTAACTAAGTGAACTAGTTCATCTATAAGGGTGCACTAGGTGCACTAAAAGGAATGATAGAATATTCTTGGGGCAAAATTACATTTTGGTCTATTCTAACTAGTTTTAAACCTATTTTGTTGTCAATCTGAGTCTCATTGAGTCCAATTTTTGTGCCTTCTAATGTCCATAAGACTAACTTTTTATTCTTTTGTGTAGATAAAATGGAATCATCATCATCTTCCATGGCTAAGAAAAAAATATTGAAACCCATTTCTTTCAAATACCAAGGAGTGCCTAAGAAATCAAGATTCCAAGATGGACATGTAGAGATAAAAAATACAGAATTGGGCCATATTAACTAGAATGCCTTTCTAACCATCTGCAACAAACCAAAGAATAGGTTAGTGGTGATATTTTCTTTGATCTGGTCTATTTTGGTAGATGCAGCATCACATCCCACATCAATTCAATCTTCTAAACTAATAATGACATTGGTGGAACATTATATGACTAAGGAAAATGTTGTAAAGAGCATCACTGGAGAGATAGTCCTAGACCTCCAACCCTGAAACATTGAGAAAGTATTCCATCTTCCCAAGGTGGATCAATACCTTCAAATATCATATGATGGATCAAAAAGGTGGTACAGAGTGAATGAGAAAGAGGTGAAAGAACTAGTGCAAACCTTATTTTTTATCCATAGGACACCTCTAGGTCGAAGAATAGGCACGATGGATATTACCAAGGGATATATGAAAGATGACATCTGATATTTGATTGTCCTCCTCACTAGAGTAATGGGCCTTCCTGTAATAGGTCATCTACAAGCATGGATGATTCACTTTGTTGAAATCATAAGGACCACAAAGATGCCCATTGATTAAGCTACCATCATAAGTGAAAAATTAGATGTGTTGGAATAATTTTAGAATAACAAGGCAGGGGGGGTTGGGGGGTTGAATTAGTTATTCAAGGTCCATATGTATAAATAAAACTTTTCACAGCTTAGTGAACCCATAAAACATATATCTTCATGCATGCATCCATAAGATTATGCAATCACTTAAAACTTATAGGTTACTATTAAATCAACTTGCAGAAATGTAAACATGAAACATAATAGATTCATCAACACACTTGACACAATGATTTATATGAAAACCCAATTTGGGAAAAACCACCAGTAACATGCTACTTTTTTTCACTCTTCTAAAATGATGCCATGTGAAATTCCAACCTTGTTAAAGGTTACAATATACACTATTATATGTGACCCTATTAAAGGATTTCAATCACCCAATTAGGAGTGAACCTTGTTAGAGGACTTTAGACCATTCACTTGGAATTTCACCTAGTTAAAGGATATACAAATGACTATTAGGTCAACCTTAATCCAAAGGATTTACCCTAGACTAATACAATTGTTAGAGAGTAACAATAAGGCTTGATCTAATAATAACTTACAACTTCATTTTTAAATTACTGATCACTATTTTAGTCCTCCATTCTGCTTGGCCTTTGTCTATTTCAGCTCTAATATCTTGTTCACCCTTTAAGAATTCATACCCTTAAGCCTTCTTGTTTAACATGCCAATGTAGTCTCTTCTCTTAAGTCACTTGATGAAGCAAAACCCTTTACTCCTTGTCTTCCTTAAGTTCTCACACATGACACTTTTCTTCTGACCATCCATTCCTATAAATAGGAAAAAAATTTAGCCACTCATTTTCCATCATCCAAATTAGGATTAGGAAAAAATAGGTAGGATATAATTAATCTACTCCAAATTCTATATTTCTTCTAGAAACTTCTCCTTAAATCCTCTTTGAATTCATGTGAAAATTGCTTACCTTGAATTCTATGCCACCAGCTCATCAACCTTATCTTCCACCTAGTTCACATATTCTAAGAAAAAACACTCATCATCTTAGATCCATCAAATTAATGATCTTTTAAATAATGTAGCCAATCAACATTATCTTGCTTCTGATGCTAGGCACATACTACATTGCTTGACATCGTCTATAAAATCACTCAGCATGAACTAAAGTTTTATGGTGCTTGACATCAACTAAACTTTACTTGGCATTCATTATTTTGCACAACATACACTAGAGTAAAGTTTAACTCAAGTTGAACAGATTTTCTATTCATCTTGTAGTGACTTTGCTTGGCACCTACTATCCACTCAGTTAAGCTTTGCAGTTAAACTTTGTGTAACTTGTTCTTCTAAACTTTCTTAGTGTAACTAGCCTTTTTAACCTCAAGTAGATTATCAATACATCATGTTATTACTATCCTAGTTGATTCTTGTACTTCTTTGCATAATCATAACTCAACCTTCCCTCTAGGTGTTATCGTTACATCTTTTGATCAAATCCTCTTCATCAATCAAATAAGTAAGCTAGTACTTAAATCATATAAGTAGTTGTCTTACTATCAAATAGTAGATTTGACATCAGTGACAAAATAATGATTGAAACATACAATCTCCTTCTTCAACAATCTAGTCTCAAAAATCTCCCTCTTTGGCATTAATAGCAAACCAAACTAATCAAAAAAGCTGACTAGGTTAAAATATTAAGACAATACCAAAGAGAAAATAATTCCTTGTGCTAAAATCTCTCCCTTTATCAACAACTTCCATCTTTTGAGTAGATTACAAAATTCTTCTATATAACTCCCTTTGAATTTCTTTGCATCATATCTCCCTCTTACTACATCTCCCTCTTACTAGGTAGATGTTAGGATTTCTCCTCTTTTTTTCTCCTAACCAATAACTATCTCTCTCTTTCTTGCATTTAATTATCTCCCTCATCATGCTTGTATTATCCTTGATCCAATAGTATCAACAATTATCTCCTTCAATAATTATACTAGCTTGATCAACAATTATCTCCCTCAAACAATGCCAAAGACTTGTCATCTTAACATGTAGATATAAGCTTTTCAGTTTCTCCCTTTGTCACCTTGCTTGTGACTGATGTGAAGTATCAATTCTTTGATTACTTTAGGCAACTCCTAAGGTAAGTTCCTCTGCATCAATTTGAAATATATGAAAATCAACTTGTTTAATGTAGGACACTCCTCTTTATTATGTAGATAGCCTTTAAAAGGGGTATCACCCCTAGTTTACCTGTTAGATACTCATGAGCATCTTTGGGTAATCCTTTTGTGGAGATATCAACAATTTTCTCTTTAGTGTTGACATATTCCATCTTCACCTCTTTATCTTGAACTAATTCTCTCAAGTAATGATACTTGATTGCAATGTGTTTAGTCTTTGTGTGCATCACAAGATTCTTTGATATATCGATAGCACTTGTATTATCATAATAAAGTGTTACTAGTTTTGTGATCTCTTCCTTCATTCCTTTGAGTAGCTGTTTGATCCATATAATGTTTGTACAATTTATAGTAGAAACAACATATTCAGCTTCAGTAGTAGATTGCGAGGTGCAATATTATTTCTTGTTAGTCCATATAACTAGCCTCTTGCCTAAGAAAAGTGCTCCTCCAATAGTGCTATTTATATTGTTAATGTTTCCAGCCCAATCAACATCAGTATAGGCTCTTGATTCAAAATTTTCATTTTTATTATAGTATAGACCATACTCCTCTATTTCTTTCAGATATCTCATTATTCTCTTTACTACCATCAAATGATTCTCCCTAGGATTAGTAGAGAATATTGCAACTATCCCTATAGATAATGCAATGTCAAGTCTTCTATGTACTACATATTGTAATTTTCCATTCATAGACTTGTACAATGTTTGATATACCTTAGTTGAATCATCATTCTTTGAAAACTTGTATCTTGTCACCATAGGTGTAGTTATTGGTTTTGAATCCCCCAATCCAAAAGTTTTCAATATTTCGATCACATATTTTGACTGAGTGATGTATATACCATATTTCATCTGATATACTTCCAAACCCACAAAGAACTTGATCTCTTCAAACATAGACATTTCAAGTTCTTCCTTCATTTCATTTGCAAAAACCTTTCATAAGGCATCTTGACCTCCAAATATGATATCATCAATAAAAAGTTTAGATAATAGAATACCTTTTCCTTTCTCTATTTTTATGTATAGATTGTTGTTATCATTAGTTCTTTAAAATTTAATCTTCACAAGATACTTATGAAGTCTCTCAAACCATGCACTTAGTGCTTGTTTCAAACCATATAGAGCTTTTTGTAATCTACATACCATGTTCGTATATAATATCAACAAAACCTTCTAGCTATTCTATGAAAATTTCTTCCTCTAATATGCCATTTAGAAATGTAGATTTAACATTGATTTAATAAACTTTGAAACTTTTGTATGTATAATAAGCAAGTAAAGTTCTTACTCTTTCCAATCTAGCAACAGGGGAAAATGTCTCTCCATAGTCAATTCCTTCTTCTTGTGCATATCCTTTGTAGACTAATCTTGTCTTATTCCTTGTTACTTCACCATTTTCATCTAGCTTGTTTCTGAATACCCATTTGTTGTCAATTACATTCTTGTCTTTTGGTCTAGGAACTAGAGTCCATGTCTTGTTTTTCTCAATTTTTTCAATCTCTTCTTCCATGGCCTTATTCTAGTCTACATATTCTAATGAATCTCTCATAGGTTTGGGTTCCTTCATGCTCAAAAAAAATGTATCATTTCTCAATCTATTTCTTGTCATTGGTCTAGCATCTTTATCTCCAATTATTTGTGTAGCAGGATGATGTCTCTTTACATATTTATACAATCTTGGTTCAACTCTTATTTCTTCATTTGATCTTTTAGTTTTAGAATCATTTTTTACATCTCTATCAGATAACTCAACATTTCTACTAATCCTAGAATTAGAAAGAGCTTCTTCTTCATTCTATAACTTGACATCTTAATGTAGCTTAGTTCTTGAATGCAACTTGTCATTCATAGTGTGTGACTTGATAGTCATTGAAACTCGTTGTTAGTTTGTAGCTTGATTTGCATCATCTTCTTTAGTAGGCATATCTTCATAAGAGTACACAAATGATTTGTATTCTTCTAGTTCTTTCATAGGTTCAATCTCATGTACTTCTATATATTCATCAAAATTCACATTTGCACTTTCCAAAACTTTGTTAGTATTAGTATTTAAAAACTTATAAGCTTTACTTCTTGTGAAATATCCTAGGAATACACCTTGTTCACTTTTTGCATCTAATTTACCATTCCTAAAGTCTTTAAGAATCTAAAACTTTCTTCCAAATACCTTAAAGTACTTTACATTGGGTGGGTATCCATACCATAATTCAAAAGGTGTTGAATGAGTACCTTTCTTGACTTGTACACGGTTCAAGGTATAGATAGTTGTACTTACAACTTATCTCCAATATTTCAAAGCAACATTTTTCTCCATCATGAGTGTTCTAGCATAGTCCACTATAGATCTATTCCTTCTTTAACCAATTCCATTTTATGGAGGGGTCCTAAGGGCAGATGTCTATCTTTTGATTCCTTTTTTATTACAAAACATCTCAAATTCATTTGATGTAAATTCTCCTCCTTTGTTAGATCTTAAACACTTCAGACTTTTACCCATTTCTTTCTCAACTCTTGCCAACTACCACTTAAAATTTTGGAAAGCATCATAATTTCTTCTTCAGAAACATAACTATCATCATTCTAGAGTAGTCATCAACAGGCAACATAATATACTTATCTCCTTTGTAGCTTTGCACATCCATTGGTCCACACAAATTAGTATGAAAAATCTCTAGTATTTCTTTAGAGGTATGAGTTTTACTCTTAAAGCTTGAATTTTTCATTTTTCCTAACTAACATTATTTGCACATTATATTATCTAGTTTCTTCAACTTAGGCAAACCTCTAACTTTTTCGTGTTACTAATACTGACCAAGTTATCAAAATTGACATGACATAACCTTTTGTTCCACAACCATACATCATCAAATTTTACAACTAGACAAGTAGCATCCTCTATATCAAGGTAAAATAGATTACTCCTAGTTTGATCACCCTTTCTAATTAGTCTTCCATTTTTGTCATATATCTTAGCAACCTTGTTTTCAAATTCAACCTTATGTGCCAAATTATTCAGTTGTAACACACTTAATATATTATAGTTAAATCCTTTAACATAGTAAACATTGTCACATAAAATCTTATATGTGAGTTTGATTGATCATTTTCCTTTTATCAAACATGGTGCATCATTACCACATCTTATACTATTTCCATCATAACAATTAAGGGTAAGTGAACTTATTTTTATCTTCAGTCATGTGATGTGAATATCTACTTGTTGGATACAATTGATTAATTGTGTATTATCCTTGATGTTACACAAATGTTAGATCATTATCAGTCAGTATATGCCTAGCTCACTTAGATAGTGAAGACAATTTTCTATGTCTACTGAGTGTTCTTGTGGTTACCTAGTTTAGAAGGTAGTGCCTACCAAGTTCACTCGGGCATTGAAGGAAAAGTATGCAAAAAGTGAGTCTAAACTGAGCTCACTCAGGTAATGAAGGAAAGTTGGATGGAACCAGTGCTAACCAAGCTTACTTAGTCACCAAATGATTTTTGTGAGTTTGTAGTGTTAACTAAGATTCTATTGGTTAACAAAGGAAATCATTTTTGAGCTAGTTTCTACCGAGTTGGATCGCCTAACAAAGGATTTTCTTATTTTTGTATATTAAGCTTAATTGATTTATCTATTGATTCTAACTGACTAATGTGATGAATATTAATTATTCTAAGTTGTATTTAAGCCAACTTGACAAAGTGAAAGATATAAATATAAGGTCAAGTTCTGATTTCAAAGTGTGTGTATAAAAAAGTAAGCAAATGATTATTGAATATTTATGATAAGAAGAGGAAGTGAATTTGAAAGATAAGCAGAATATCCTTATGGAGAAACAAAGCTATATTTGATTAGGAAGGATCAAGTAAAAGTGAGAATAGAGATCTGTAATCAATAATTTAGTTGCATTCAAATCAAGTCATCTCATTGTTACTCTCTAACCATTGTAGCAGTGATCTAAATCTCTTAATAGAGTTGGCTTAACAATTATTTGCAAATCCTCTAACAAAGTGGAAATTCTATTGAATTGTCTAAAGACCTCTAACAAGGCCACTCCTAATAGGGAGATTAAATAATTTAATAGGTTCACACCTAATAGTGTGTTTTGTAACCTTTAATAGGGTTGGCTCTTAACATGGCTCACTTCAAAAGAGTGAAAACAATAACTAGTTGCAATTGGTGGTTTTTCCCAAATTGGGTTTCCACATTAAATCCTATTGTCAAATGTGTTCTTGCTATTTTCTTTTATTTGTTTACAACTTAGTTAAATTAATGGCAATCATTGATTATATCTAAATTTTATATGTCAAACATTTACCAAGTTACAACATTTTGAATGTGTTTACCGAGCTTTAACAATATTCAATTTTCAGTTTGCATTTTGTACTGACATCTAAGGGAACTAGGATTTATGTTAGTAGTAACTAATTCACCCCTTCCCTCTTAGTTACTCCTCTTATATTTCCAATAATTGGTATTAGAGATTTTGGTGCTTGTAGAGAAGGTTTCAAGGACGTAAGCTAAAGATTGAGATGTCTTACAAAATAGAGATCCCCAAGCTACACAGAGACAATTTTGCAACATGGCAAGGACTTATGAGGTTATACTTGGCTACTATCAATGATTTAGGATGAAATTATCTTGATATTGGATATAAAATTCCCACTAGAACATTATCAATTGAAGATATTACTGAAAAGAAGAATCATAACATCATGATGATTGATATTGCATTTTCTCTTAGTTATACTGAATTTGATGAAGTCAAAGATTGCAAGATAGCTTATGAGATGTGGATCAACTAAAAGATATATATGGAGGAGATGAAAATGTAAGAAGAGATAAGGTTGAAAGTCTTAGAGGTCATTTTGATTAGATGAGAATGCGAGAAGATGAGAACATTTCCAAATATGAGTAAAGAATCAAAACAAGTGTAAGTGCAATCAAAGCATCTAGTGGAGACATTCATGAGAAAATAGTTGTACCCAAGGTACTTAGAAATCTTCTTCCTATTTATGAAATTAGAGTATTTTCTATTCAAGAGATGAGAAGTGATCCAAATAATGAAATTTATTTGGATGCTCTAGTTGGAAGATTGATAGCTTTTGAGTTAGATAACTTTGATAACTGTATTCCTAGTTCAAAGGTTATTGAATATTCTTTTAAAGCCAAACTATCACTCAAAGGAAAGGGTAAGAAATTAAAATCTAGTCAATTAGGAAGTGAAGAAGAAGGAATATCAAAAGAAAGTTTAAATAGTGATATTGAAGTTGTTAAAGCCCTATTTGCAAGAAAATATTGCAAAGAAAGAGGAAAGTACAAACGTAAATTTCCTCTAATCTACTTTTCTTGTGAAGGAGTTGGTCATATTGCTGCTTGGTGTCCAAATAAGGAAATCAAAGATGAAAAGAAAAGAAATAAGTAGAAAGGAAAGGACTCCAAGAACTTAAAAAATTACAAGGACAAAGGTAAGAAATCTTGTTTTATAGATAAAGATTCTGATAACAATGAAGATGAAATGGTGTATATTGTTGTGAAAGATGAATCTGATGATGAAGGAGATAAGATGGCACTTATCTCTCATGTTAGCAAAAATATATCAATTATTGATGGTGGCTATTCACATCATATGACTGGAGAAAAAACAAAATTTGAGCACACAAAATATTATGATGGAGGTAGTGTGAGATTTAGAAACAATGAACCTTATAACATAAAAGGAAAAGAATGTATTTCATTGACTAAAGAAGGTGTATGTGATAATTCTTATTGGGTTGAAGGACTAAAGCATAGTCTAGTGAGTGTGGCACAATTGAATAACATTGGATTCAAGGTAGAATTCATAAATGGACAAGCTAAACTACTAGATGTAAAGGGGAATCTAGTTGGATCTAGAAAGAAAACAAAAGGTAATCTATATTATCTTGATCTTAGTGATTGTTCATGTTTTATTACTCAAGTAGAAGAATTTTGGTTATGGCACAAAAGACTATGTCATGTAAACTTTGATAATCTAGTTAACATAAGCAAACATACAAGGGTAAGAGGTATTCCTAGCTTGAAGAAACCTAATATGGGTCTATGCGAGAATTGTTAAATTGGTAAGATGGGAAAGACTAGTTTCAAAAGCAAAAACTATTAGTCATAAGAACTATTGAAAATTGTTCATGCAAACTTATGTGGACCTATTGGAATAGAGAGTTATAGTGGAGAAAAGCTTTTCATTCTTTTTGTTGATGACTATTCTAGAATGAGGACTGTAATGTATCTAAAAGAAAAATCAGAAGTATTTCAAAAATTCAAGTGGTATCTAGCAAGAGTAGAAAAGGAAACTGGAAAGAGGTTGAAATGATTAAAATCATATAGAAATGGTGAATTCTTGTCTAATGAATTCAATAATTTTTGCATTGAAAGAGGAATAAAAAGATAAGTATCAACTTCTGGTACACCACAATAGAATGGTATAGCTAAAAGAATAAACATATCTATCCTGGATTGTGTAAGAACCCTAATGATTGAAAAGAATGTTTCTCTCAAATATTGGAAGGAAGCTATTAGCACTATAGTTCATACCTTAAATAGAGTACAATTGAAGAAAGATTCAAACAAAACTCCTTATCAGCTATGGTATGGCTACAAGCCTAATGTTAGTTACTTGAAAGCATTTGGCAACAAATGTTATGTCTTAAGAGAATCTATAAAAAGAAAATTTGATGTAAAAGGTGATAAAGGCATATTTCTAAGATACTCCTACAAAATTAAAGCATACAAATGTTTTAACTTGTCTACTCATAAAATTATAGAAAGTGCACATGTTAGAATTGATGAATTTGCAAAAAGGAGTGAAGAAGAAAGCAACAAGGAAGCAGAAGGTTACTGAAGATTTATTTACTATGAACTTGATACCCTACCAAATCTATCTGAAAGAAAGGAAGCTTCATCTCTCAAGTCCCCAAACTCTCCAATAGTTACTGAGTTGTAGATAGTGCAACCTGAGCTATAGTTAGAAGGACCCGAGTCACAATCAGAGGCTATTGAGCTAGTTCAAACTAAGCCTAATAGACCCAAGTCATAGACAAAAGGACTCGAGCTAGAAATAAAATTCAAGATGAAGATGGTGGAACTCATTCAAAGAACAAAGAGCCTATGTTATCAAGATATGTTAGAAGGCATCATACACTCGATTAGATCATTGGAGAAAAATTAGATGGAACAATGACAAGAGGCAAATTAAAATGTACATTTTTACTTGCTAAAATTGAACCTAGAAGTGTTAAGGATGCTTTGGAAAATGAAAGTTGGATTGAAGCAATGAATAAAGAGATAAAATAGATAGAAAAGAACAAAACTTGGACTATTGTTCTTAGACCCAAAGACAAAAATATAATTGGTACAAAGTGGGTATTTAGAAATAAGCTAAATAGAGATGGAAAAGTTTCAAGAAACAAAGAAATATTGGTGTGGAAAGACTATTCTCAAGAAGGTATTGATTATGGTGAAAATTTTGCTCCTATAACAAGACTAGAAGGTGTTAGAACTTTACTAGCATATGTAGCACATAGAGGCTTTAAAGTATATCAAATGGATGTTAAATCTGCATTCTTCAATGGAATTCTTGATGAAGGAGTCTACATGTTGAACAACCAGAAGGTTTTGTAGATTCTAACAAAAAGGACATGGTTTGCAAGTTACACAAAATATTATATGGTCTCAACTAAGCTCCCAGAGCTTGGTATGAAAGAATTCATAATTACTTCATAAAGATTGGCTTTCAAAGGACAAATGATAACAATATTCTATATATCAAAGAGGAACCAAACAAGAAGATTGTGTTGGTAGAAATATTTGTTGATGATACTCTATTTATAAGAAATGATGACTTATGCAAAGTATTTTTAGAAGAAATGAGTAAAGAATTTGAGATGTCCATGTTTGGTAATATAAAACTCTTTATTGGATTATAGATACACCAGAACAAAAATTGTATCTACATCACTCAATCTAAGTACATCAAGGAAATACTGAAGAAATTTGGAATGGAAGATTCAAGAGCTACTGGAACCCCTATGTCTATTGGCCATAAGCACTCCAAAAATGATGATTTCAAAGAAGTAGATCAAACCACTTACAAATCAATGATTGAAAAATTGCAGTATGTAGTACACAATAGGCCTAATATTGCTCTAGCAAATGGAATAGTGGCAAGATTCTCATAAAATTCTAAGGAAAATCACATAATGGCAATCAAAAGAATCATGAGATATCTGAAAGGTACGGAAGACTATGGCTTATGGTATAAACTTGGAGGCAATTTGGATTTGAAAGTATTTACTAATGTTGATTGGGTAGGAAGTATTGATGACATAAAAAGCACTATTGGTGGAGCATTCTTTCTTGGTAAAAGATTAGTGTCTTGGATAAGCAGGAAGCAAAATTGTACATCTTAATCCACATTAGAGGTAGAATATGTGGTAGCAGTAGTTAAATTTTCTAACATTGTTTCATTCAAATAATCATTGGAAGGAATAAAGTTAGAGATCAAGGATCCAATAGTCATATATTGTGATCACACCAGTTCAATCAACATATCAAAAAATTTAGTGATGCATACTAAAACAAAGCACATTACAATAAAATATGACTTCTTAAGAGAGCTAGTACAAGAGAAATAACTCAAATTGCAATATGTTAATACAAAGGAATAGATTGCAGACATATTTACCAAGCCATTACCTAAGGATGCATTTTTGTATCTAAGACATAAGCTAGGGGTCATTCCCCTATTTGAAGTTCATTAAATGAAGTTTAGTGATGCATCAACCAAAACTTGTTGAAGATCAATCAGTTGGTGCAGAATTAGCAAAGGCATATTGCAAATGAATTAGTAGTTAAGGTACATTGATATTAATAGAATTGTTTTCTTTGGCATGTGTTATCAAAGAGGAAGAAGTTTACTATCATATCTCTAAAATCCTTGGAACTAGAATAAAGTAAGGAGCCAAAGAGGGAAAAAAATTCAATGAAGGAAAAGCTTGTTGTAAGAGGGAGAAAGATTTGTAAATGAACTTGGCAAAAATTGTTGTAGATAGAGAAAGAATTTAGTGAAAGGAAGAGCTAATACTAATAGAGGGATTCTCAAAGATGAATTCAAAATTTTATTGTGTTATGATATGTTGTGTTGTCATCAATGCCAAAGAGGGAGATTGTTGGATACAACTGATTAATTTTGTATTATCCTTGATGTTACACAAATGTCATATCATTATTAGTTAGTATATACCAAGCTTACTTGAGTAGTGAAGACTATTTTTTGTGTCTATCATGTGTTCATGTGATTACCTAGTTCAAAAGATAGTGTCTACCAAGTTCACTCCGGCATCAAAGGAAATTATGTAGAAAGTGAGTGTTAACCAAGCTCACTTAGGTAATAAAGAAAAATTGGATGGAACCAGTGCTAACTAAGCTCACTCAGTTGCCAAAGGATTTTTGCGAGTTTGCAGTGTTAACTGAGATTCTGTTGGTTAACAAAGAAAATCATTTCTAATTTATTTTCTACTAAGCTAGGTCAGCTAATGAAGGATTTTATTATTTTGTTATATTAAGCCTAATTAATTTATCTATTGATTCCAGTCGACTAAGATGATAAATATTAATTATTTTGTAAGTTGTATTTAAGCTGACTTGACAAAGTGGAAGATATAAGTATAAGGTCAAGTTGTGATTTCAAACTGTGTGTATGAAAAAGTAAGAAGATGATTATTGAAGATTTAAAGATGAGAAGAGGAAGTGAATTTGAAGGATAAGAAGAATATCCTCGTTGAGTAGAAAAGCTATATTCGATTAGGAAAGATCAGTAAAAGCCAAAATAGAGATCTATAATCATGAATTTAGTTGCATTCAAATCAGGTCATCTTATTGTTACTCTCTAACCATTGTAGTAGTGATCTGAATCTCTTAACAGAGTTGGCTTAATAGCTATTTGCAAATCCTATAACAAGGTGGCATTTCTATTGAATTGTCTAAAGACCTCTAACAAGGACACTCCTAATAGGCTGATTAATGTTGGAAATCTAATTGAAAAGATCATTGATGAAGAAGATTGATTGAAAGAGGGAGACTATTGTTAACAAAATGTTTTCAATCATTATTTTGTCATTGATATCAAACCTACTATGTGTAGGAATAAAAATTGCTTATAAGATCCAAGTACTATCACTTAGTTGATTGATGAAGAGGATTAAATCAACAAGATGTAACAAGAGTACCTAAGGAAAAGGTGGAATTAAGATTTTGTAATGAAGTGCAAGGATTAGTTAAGACAATGAATAAATGATGTATTGGTAACATACTCAAAGACACAGAGGTTAGCCACACTTAGAAACATTGGAGGAATAAGTTGTAACAAGGTTGACTACAAAGCTTAAACTAATTTCATTAGTGGGTGCTGAGCAAGTTAGTTTAAGCCAAGAAAATTCTTAGTTAGAGCTGAGAAAATGAAAAATCTTAGTAGGTGTCGAGTGAACTTTAGGTGCCAAGTATCAATAAAACACAGTTGATGTTGAGTAACATAGTATGTGTCGAGCACCAATATTTCAATAGTGCCAAGGTACTGCATTAATGGAAAAGTCAAAGATTCACCATATCTGAGTTGACATAGCTATTGCATTGAATTTTGTGAACCAATTGGAGGATAAGGATGATGAGTTGGTGGCACAGAATTCTATGAAAACTATTTTTGAGTGAATTCAAGAGGATTCTTCATGATGTTTCTAGAAGGAACATAATGTGAATTAGATTTAATGAACCCTACCTAATCCATTCGAACAAAACTTAAAGGAGGGAAGAATTGAGCGAGAAAAGGAACACTGAGACTTCTATTTAAGGAGTCATAGAACAAGAAGCAAGAGCTGCTAGTGTGCCAAATTGTGAAGTGATTAGAAGGGTGTCAAGGAGAAGGCATCTAGGAGAAAGAAGAGCACAGAGAATCTACTTTGACAAGTGGTCAGAAAGAGATGATTACACTAGTACATTGAGCATGGAGAACTAAGGAGACCAAGATTGAAAGGAGGGCAAGCTGTCAGAGTTGCAATGACTGAAAGCCAAGCAATGTGATGAGTAAAAGAGTGATCTAAAATTTGCAAGTTAAGTTGTATTCTGTAATCAGGTCAAAAACCCTTATTGTTACTCTCTAGCAATTGTTTCAGTTAGGGTAAAGGAAAATCCTATGGACTTAGGTTGGTCTAATAGCCATTTATACATCCTTTAACAAGGTGGCATTCCAAGTGAATGTTCTAAAGTTTTGTACGTAGGCCTACTTCTAATAGGGTGGATAAATCCTCTAACAAGGTCACATTTAATAGTGTGTTGTAAACCTTTAATAGGGCATCACTTTAGAAGAGTGATAATTAAGTAGCATGTTACTGGTGGTTTTTCCCAAATTGAGTTTCTATGTAAATCACTATGTTAAATGTTGATCTTTTATGTGTTATGCTTGCATGTTGTTTTATAGTAAGTTGTTGAATAGGAAAGTTAAAGCTTGGATGAATGAATGGTTAAATGGGGTCACTACACTTAATGAAAAATTTTGAATGGGAAATTTTGACCTTGAATAATGGATTCATCCCTCTCACAATTATTCTAAAGCATTTCTAACAATTGGTACCAGAGCCATCTGTTGATTTAGTTTCAAGGTACTAGAAGCAGGAAGATCAAAATGTCTAAGAGAGAAGTCCCCAAGCTCAACAAAGATAAATTTTTTGCATGGCAGAGCCTTATGAAATTGCATCTTGGATCAATAGGTGATCATGCAAAAATCTCAATTAGAATAGAACATGTAGAACCAACTAGACCACTTATTGCAGATTATTTGAGTAAAAGGAAGGAGCACAATCAAGCAATGTTGGAGATTGCCTCTACACTCAACTATGTTGAATTTGATGACATCAAGGGATGTGATACTACATTCAAGATGTGGAAAGCCCTATCAGATATCTATGGAGGAGATTAGAATGTTTAGAGAGAAAAGAGAGAAAATCCTCAAAGGAAAGTTTGATGACCTAAAAATGGAAGAAGGTGAAAATGCTGCTCAATATGGATCTAGAATGAAGGAAGTAGTAAGTGCAATAAAATGTCTAGGTGGTCAATTGGAAGATGATACTATCAATAGAAAATACTTAAGAACCCTACTCCCTATCTATGCTATAAGAGTTTTAGCCATCCAAGAGTTAAGATGTATACCAGGAAATGCACTAACTTTTGAAGGAATAGTGAGAAGACTTACTGCATTTGAACAATCAAACTTTGACAACTATAGACCTAAGAACCTTGAATATTCTTTCAAGGCCAAGCCAAAAATGAAAGATACTAAGGAGGTGGCATCAAAGAAGAAGAATAGAAAAGGAAAACATGCATCTAGTGATAGCAGTATAGATGAGGAAGATGTGGAATAGTTGAAAGCACTACTAGCTAGAAGATTCCATAGAGGCAAAGGTAAATTCAAAGGTAAGCTATCTATCATTTGTTTCAATTGCAATGAAGTAGGTCATATTTCTGCAAGGTGTACACAGAAGAAAAAATATGAAGAAGGAAACAAGTACAACAACAAGAGAGAAGATGAGAGCCGAGATTACAAGGACAAAGGCACAAGATGCTACATTTTTGAAAAATATTCTGATGAGAATGATGATGAAGTAGTCTATGTGGCCATGAAGGATGAATCAGATAAAGATGAATATGAAGCAACAAAATTGGCAACCTGTGTGAACAAGAATGACAAGTGGATCATAGATAGTGGATGCTCAGATCACATGACAGGAGATACAAGTTAGTTTATTACCTTTACTCAATATGATAGAAATAGTGTTAGATTTGGAAATGATGCTCCATGTCAAATCAAAGGAAAAGGTTCAATTAAACTTACTGAAAAAATTTCATGTGATAATGCATACTAAGTTGAAGGATTGAACTACAATTTGTTGAGTGTATCACAGTTAGGCAATGTAGGTTACAAAGTAGAATTTGGAAACAAATCTGCCAAGATCTATGACACTGATAGAAATTTGATAGGAAAAGGTGAACAAACTAGGAGTAATCTATTTTACCTAGATATGGAAGATGCAACTTGTCTTGTTGTTAGACTTGATGATGTGTGGCTATGGCATAGAAGATTGTGTCATGTTAACTTTGATAATCTGATAAGCATCAACAAAAAGAAGAAAGTCAAAGGTTTTTCAAAATTGAAGAAGCTTGAAAACACAATGTGCAAATAATGTCAACTAGGGAAAATGACTAAATCTAGTTTCAAAAGAAAAACATACACTTCCAAAGAAGCACTAGAGCTAGTCCATACAGACTTATGTGGTTCAACAGAAGTGCAAAGTTACCTAGGAGAAAAATACATAATGCTATTTGTAGATGACTATTCTAGGATGATGACTGCTATGTTTTTGAAGCAAAAATCTTATGCATTTTAAATTTTCAAGTGGTATTTGGCCAGAGTTGAGAAAGAAATAAGAAAGAGCCTGAAGTGCCTAAGATCAGACAAAGGAGGTGAGTTTACATCAAAAGAATTTGAAATATTCTACGATGACAAATGTGTCAAAAGACAAACATTAGCACCAAGAACTCCACCTCAGAATGGTATTGATGAAAGAAGAAATAGATCAGTGATAGACTATGCTAGAACCTTGATGATGGAGAAAAATGTTGCTCTAAAGTACTGGAGAGAAGCTATAAGCACTATAGTCCACAAATTGAATAGAGTCCAAGTCAAGAAAGGTACAAATGCAACACCTTTTGAACTGTGGTATGGTCACTCATCTAATACTAAACATTTGAAAATCTTTGGTTGTAAATGCTATATTCTTAAAGATACTAGAAATGGAAAGTTTTATGCAAAAAGTGATGAAGGGATATTCCTTGGATACTCCACTAGAAGTAAGGCATATAAGTGTTTGAATACTAACACTAACAAGATTGTGGAGAGTGAAAATGTAAATTTTGATGAGCATGCAAAAGTTTAGGTTGATGGAACTAAACAACCAGAAGATTATAGATCTTTTGTATACTTCGATGAAGGAAAGTGTACTGAAGGAAATGCTACCAATCAAGTTGGGAATCAACAACAAATTTTAGTATCAGCTAAGTTGCACCCGATGAATGCCAAGCTATATTTAGAAGCTAAGTTGTAGAATGAAGGAAATGCACATTCTAATTCTGAAAATAGTACACATGAAAGAGATGATGAAATACCATATGGAGAAGAGAAAAATGACTCTGAAGCTGAAGGATCAAACATGGAAAGAAGGACAAAACCAAGACTAGCCAAGTATGTAAGAAGATATCACCTTATAGATCAAATCATTGGTGACAATGATGCCAAACCAATGACATGGAATAGACTAAGGAATGAATCATGTCTATTGAGCAAGGTTGAGCCCAAAATAGTGAAAGATGCACTACAAGATGATGACTAGTATAAAGCTATGGAAGAAGAGATAAATCAAATTGACAAGAACAAAACCTAGACCCTAGTTCCTAAACTAGCTGATAAGAATGTAATTGGTACCAAATGGGTGTTTAGGAACAAACTTGATGAGAATGGTGAGATAACTAGAAACAAAGCCTAACTAGTTTGCAAAGGCTATGCACAAGAAGAAGGACTGAATTATGGGGAAAAATTTACCCATGTTGCAAGAATGGAAGGAGTAAGAACACTTCTTTCATATGTTGCTTACAAAGGTTTCAAAGTCTACCAAATGGATGTGAAGTTTTCTTTTCTGAATGGTATACTGGAAAAGGAAGTCTACATAGAACAACTAGAGGGATTTGTTGATGAAAAAAACAAGGATATGGTTTGCAAATTGTATAAGGCACTTTATGGTTTGAAGAAAGAACCTAGAGCATGGTATGAGAGACTGCACAAATATCTTTTGAAGATAGGATTTGAGAGAACAGATGATAACAACAACATCTATATCAAGGTAGAAAAATGTAAAGAAATTTTGATATCTGAAACCTTTGTTAATGATATAATATTTGGAGGAAAAGATGTTCTATGCAAAGATTTTGCTAATCAAATGAAGCATGAGTTTGAAATATCAATGTTTGGAGAAATCAAGTTATTTGTTGGATTGCAAGTACATCAATTGAAATATGGTATATTTGTAACCCAATCAATATATATCAAAGAGATACTCAAAACATTTGGATTGGAAGACTCAAAACCAATTAGCACACCAATGGTGCTAGGACATAAGTGTTGGAAATAATCAAGACTAGCTAGGTTACTGAGAGGGGAGGGGTGAATCAATAACCTAAAAAACTTTTAAATTAATTTAGCACTTAACCATATAAATCATTCATTCTTCTAATCTAATGCATGCATGAGAAAAGATAAACATACATAACACATGAACATAGTATTTTGGTGACACAAAAACTTTCCAAATAGAAAGTAAAACTGGGGTGGGGATAATACCCACAAAAATTCACTACTATAGTATAAAGTTGGCCTTTTAGGGATTACATTGATCACTTCTAATGATTTGCCATGTTAAGAGAAATTTAGACTACTAGGTCCACCTTGTTAGAGGTTTTACAAGCATACAATGAAGTATGCACTTTCTTAGGAGATTTATACAAAGACTGTTAAATCTACCTTGTTAAAGGATTTGGAAAACTGAATCACCTATTAGGATGAAATAGTAGATCTGACTTACAACTTGATTCCTAAATAGTTCTTGAAGTATAGACACCTCTTGTGACTGATATGTCTTTTCTGCTCCTTAATGACCTTACTAAATACTCTACTTTGCTGCTAATTCACATCCACTCTTCTCAAAATTTACATCTCCATTCCTTAACATACTTATTATTATCTTGCAAATGATACAATACATTACATATATACCATTTCAATAATTGCAATTACAAGGTTGACTAAAACACAAGTAAACAAAACATTACTAAGTTGGCCAAATAGTAGAAAACTCGGGCTCTTAGAGCTGACTTGGTGACCTTTTGATACTCGACATCCACTACATTCAGTAGATGTAGAAGCACAGTCTATACTAATCACACAATGTAGCTTGAAACTCAGTAACCATTGGAGACTCAGTAGATATAGTCTCACTTAGTAAATATTGAAACCTTCGTTTACCTTACTGTCACTCGATAAGCACTACACATCCATCACTTGATAGAAATTGACTTCATATCATGAAAACTGATAACTTGGTAGACACTATGAAGCTCAAGAACCACTATCTATTAGGTTAACATTGTAAGCTCAGTAAGTACTGCTAAACTACCCATTCACTCTGTAGCTTTAGGATTGCTCGGTGTGAACTACTTAACTATGGAACTTACAAGGTAACCACTAAATGCTCAGTATAAATTTTATATTTAGTGATGAGCTTGATAAACATTCATAATTGAATCACTAATGACAAATACAACATAATGCCAACAATAAGCTATCCAAGAATGATGATTCTGCTAAAGTGAATCAAACAATGTATAGATCAATGATTGGAAAATTGTAGTATGTTGTACATACTAGACCAAACATTGCATTAGTAGTTGGAATAGTGGCAAGATTTTCTACAAATCCAAGAGAAAATCATCTGATGGCAGTAAAGAGAATGCTAAGGTACTTAAAGGGAATTGATGAATTTGGTTTTTACTACAAGAGGGGTGAAAAGTTTGAACTAAGAGCCTACACTGATGCAAATTGGAGAGGTAATATTGATGATAGAAAAATCACTAATGGAGGAGCACTTTTCTTAGGGAAAATATTGTTTACCTAGACTAGCAAAAAGCAAAGTTGTACCTCACAGTCAACAACAAAAGGTCAATATATCGTAACTGCTATCAATTGCACCAATATTGTATGGATCAAACATTTTTTGCAAGGTATGAAGGAAGAAGTGAATGAGCCTATGATACTTTATTGTGATAATACAAGTGCTATCAACATATCAAAGAATCATGTAATACATGCTAAAATCAAGTATATTGCAATTAAGTATCACTATGTAAGAGAATTGGTGAAACACAAGCAAGGGAAGATGGAATATGTTAGCTCAAAGGAACAAATTGTTGACATCTTCACAAAAGCACTACCTAGAGATTCTTTTGAATATCTCAGAGGTAAGTTAGGGGTGATACCCCTAACCAAGGTTACTTGAAATAAAAGCAAGATAGCCCTACATTAAATGAGTTGATTGTTGAAATATTACACATTGATGCAAATGATATCTACTTTAGGACTCATGCCTAAAGTAATTAAAGTACTAAAGTTCCAAATCAGTCATAAGCAAGGTGGCAAAGGGAGAAAGTGAAACAACCTACAAAAGCTACATTTGCATATTAAGATGTTGAAATAGTATGTCTTTGGCATTGTTGTCTAAGAGGGAGAAGTAGTAAGAAATTGATCGACAACATATGATCAACAATATGAGGGAGAACATGCAGAAGCTGATTAGAACAAATAATAATAGAAGATGTGCAATGCATATAGAGGGAGAGAATGTAAGAAGGAAGAAAACAAAGAAAAAGGATTCAACAACTAAGAGGGAGAAGTAGAGAGGAAGAAACTATGTAGTCTAATTTTCTTTTTGGCATTTGACTTAGTGTTCTAACCTAGTTAGCATGTTGATAACATGGTTGAATAGTTTGGTTTGATGGTTAATTAGTTTGGTTTGCCATCAATGCCAAAGAGGGAGATTTTTGGAAATCTGATTGAAAAGATCATTGATGAAGAAGATTGATTGAAAGAGGGAGATTGTTGTTAATAGAATTTTTTTAATCATTGTTTTGTCATTGATGTCAAACCTGTTATGTGTAGGAATGACAATTGCTTATAACATCCAAGTACTATCACTTAGTTAGTTGAGTTATGATGTTGTAATGAAGTGCAAGGATCAATTAAGACAATGGTTAAATGATGTATTAGTAACATACTCAAAGACATAGATGTTAGCCACACTTAGAAACATTGGAGGAATAAGTTGTAACAAGGTTGACTTCAAAGGTTAAAGTAAGTTCATTAGTGAGTGCTAAGCAAGCTAGTTTAAGCTAAGAAAATTCTTAGTTGGAGCCGAGAAAAAAGAAAATCTTAGTAGGTGCCGAACAAACTTCAACTGTTGAGCATTAGTAAAACATAGTTGATGCCGAGTAACACAGTATGTGCCAAGCACTAGTATTTCAGTAATGCTAAGCTATTGTATTATTAGAAAAGTCAAAGATTGGCTAGATTTGAGCTAACATAGCTATTGCATTAAATTTTGTGAACCAGTTGGAGGACAAGGATGATGATCTAGTGGCATAGAATTATATGAAAACCATTTTTTAGTGAATTCAAGAAGATTCGTCATGATGTTTCTAGAAGGAACATAATGTAGGTTAGATTCAATGAACCCTACCTAATCCATTTGAACATAAATTAAAGGAGGGAAGAATCAAATGGGAAAGGGAACACCAAGACTTCTATTTAAAAAGTCATAGACCAAGAAGTAAGAGTTGCTGGTGTGCCAAATTGTGAAGTGATTATAAGGGTGTCAAGGAGAAGGCATCTAGGAGAAAGAAGAGCACAGAGGGTTTGCTTCGACAAGTCATCAGAAAGAGATGATTGCACTAGTACATTGAGCATGGAGACTCAAGGAGACCAAGTTTGAAAGGAGGGCAAGCTGTCAAAGCTATAGTGACTGAAAGCCAAGCAATGTGATGAGTAGAAGAGTGATATAAAATTTGCAAGTTAAGTTGTATTCTATAATTAGGTCAAAACCCCTTATTGTTACTCTCTAGCAATTGTATCAGTTAGGGTAAAGAAAAATCCTATGGACTTAGGTTGGTCTAACAACCATTTGTAAATCCTTTAACAGGGTGACATTTTAAGTGAATGCTTTAAAGTCCTCTAATTAGGCCCATTTCTAATAGGGTGAATAAATCTTCTAACAAGGTCACATTTAATAGTGTGTTGTAAACCTTTAATAGGGAAGGCCTTTCACAAGGCATCACTTTAGAAGAGTGAGAATTGAGTAGCATGTTACTGGTGGTTTTTCTTAAATTGGGTTCCCATGTAAATCATTGTGTTATGTGTTGATCTTTTATGTGTTATGCTTGCATGTTTTTTTATAGTAACTTGTTGAATAGGAAAGTTAAAGTTTGGATGAATGAATGGTTAAATGGGCTCACAACACCTAGTGAAAAAGTTTGAATAGGACATTTGGACCTTGAATAACTGATTCACCTCCCCTCTCAATTATTCTAAAGTATTTCTAACAATTAAATCCTTTAACAGGGTCACACCTAACAGTGTGTTTTGTAACCTTTAATAGGGTTGACTCCTATCAAGGCTCACTTTAGAAGAGTGAAAATAGTAACTAGTTGCAATTGGTGGTTTTTCCCAATTTGGTTTTCCACATTAAATCCTAGTGTCAAATGTGTTCTTTATATTTTCTTTTATGTGTTTGCAACTTAATTAAAGTAATGACAATCGTTGATAAAATCTAAAGTTTATATGTCAAGCATTTACTGAGTTACAACATTCTATATGTGTTTACCAAGCTTTAGCAATATTCAATTTTCCATTTGCATTTTGTACTGACATCTAAGGGATTAGGGATTTGTTTTAGTCGTAACTGATTCACCCCTCCACTCTTAGTTACTCCTATTATATTTTGAACACTACTGTCAATAATCCATCTGTCATTCTTGTTCAAACAAGTCACAAGTGTAGTTGGCTCATCTTCATTGGTTTCATCCTTCATTGCAACATATACCACTTCATCATATTCATCTTTTGTTTCCTCTTTAACAATGTAGCATGACCTTTTGCCTTTATCTTTGTATTCCTTGCTATCTTCATCTCTCCTACTTTTGTACTTGTCACCACCTCTGTAGTTCTTCTTATATGGACATCTAGTAGCAATATGACCAATCTCATTGCAATTGAAAAAAATGATAGGTAATTTACATTTGAACTTATCTTTACCTTTGTGGTCTTCTTGCCAGTAGTGCTTCAAGTTGTTCTACATCCTCCTCATCTATATCACTATCACTGGATACATACTTTATCTTTTTCTTCTTCTTCTTCTCATTAAGTTCCTCCAATGACACTTTAGCTTTGAAAGCAGATTCAATACTCTCAGGTTTGTAATTATCAAAATTAGATAGCTCAAAAGTAGTGAGTCTACCTACCAGACCTTCAAGTGATAGATCATTTCATGGTATGCATCTTAGTTCTTGAATTTTATAAACTCTAATAGCATATCTAGGCAATAGTGTTCTCAAAAATTGCTTAGCACATTATAATCATCTATTTTACCATTAGCTCCTCTTATTGTATTAACAAATTCTTTTATCCTTGCAACATATTGAGCAATATTTTCACCTTCTTCCATTCTCATTTCATCAAACTTACCTCTAAGACTTTCATCTTTGGCTCAAATAACATTAGTGTCGCCTCCATAGATGGAAGCTAAGGCATCCTACATTTTCTTTGAAAGACCTTTGATATCATCAAATTTAGTATAACTTAGGGCAGAGGCAATCTCCAGCATTCCTTGGTTATTTTCTTTCTTCTTTTTCATATCCTGAGCTATTGATGCTCTAGCAGGATTAGCATGCTCTATAGTAATGGTAGATTGTGTATGATCTCCAAATCCTCCAAGGTGTAGCTTCATCAAACTTTGCCATGTAGGAAAGTTATCTCTTTTGAGATTTGATACTTCTATTTTTGACATCTTAATCTTCATGCCTCTAATACCTTCAAACTAGTCCTCTTAAGAAGATGGTTCTGATACCAATTATTGGAATACTTTTAGAATGATTGAGCGGGGGGGTGGCAAGCTGAAGCCATTATTGAAGGTCCATATGTATAAGGGTAAAAGCACAAACATGTGTCACCCTTTGGTAAAGAGAAAGGCTATCAAAAGTATAACTATTCAACTTCAATGACATAAAATTGGTATTATTATTTTGAATTTGGAAATGAAGTAAACTAATGAAATGTGTAGAAATGGATGAATTTTAGGATTATAATTTTAAATAATTATTTGGAATAAGAATTGATATATTTTTCTAATTTTTATACATATTTTTTTAGGTGCTAAAAAATGTTGAAAATTAGGAGTCTAGTTCCCACCACAAAACTATATGGAAATAAACTTATTTCTCTTTTGTCTTAGGCTATGTTAAAGTTAACATATATATCTAGAACAATCAAAAATAAAAATCGACTTTGGACCCATATTTTCTCTTTTATATGGATTAAAATTTCAGCTCACTTGAAATCAATAGTTTACATCTCCCACCACATTTTTCAAAACAATTCTATTCTAACTAGGAGAAGAATTATACAGCTCCTCTAGAACATCATATAATTTTTAGATTTTTTTTATATGATTCAATATATATTTTTTCTCAAAACTGACATCTTTTTGAGTGTTAAAATAGGTGGTTGTCAAATTTCTTAATTACAACATGCTATATCTAATTAAATCACTATAAAATATACATGAGAATATTATTGACTCTAAGCTCTATAAAATGGTGTTTGTATGTTATTAAAAAAAATCATAAAAAATAGTAAGTGTTATTGAAAAGCTACTTTTTTGAAATAATTCTATTTCTTTAGTAATTGGATACAAACTAGTATAAAACATGCATTTAATAAACATTTCTAATTGAAAAAGTGTGAGACCATATATAACTTAGTTAGAATAAATTTATCTATATCATATGCTTAAAAGAAATTAAATTTTTTATAGAAATACTCAAATTCACTCATTCTGATAAGTCATCCTAAAAGGTGACACAACTTTGTACTTTTACCCATAAATAAAACTTTTTACAACTTAGTGAACCCATAAAACATTTATCTTCATGCATGCATCCATAAGATTATGCAATCACTTAAAACTTGTAGGCTACTATTAAATCAACTCACAGAAATATAAACATGAAACATAATAGATTCATCAACACACTTGATACAATAATTTACATGGTAACCCAGTTTGGGGAAAACGACTAGTAACATGCTACTATTTTTCACTCTTATGAAGTGATGCCCCTGTGAAAAGCCAACACTATTAAAGGTTGCAATACACACTGTTGAATGTGGCCCTATTAAAGGATTTTAATCACCCTATTAGGAGTGAGCATTGTTAGAGGACTTTAGACCATTCACTTGGAATGCCATCCAATTAAAGGATTTACAAATGACTATCAGGTCAACCTTAATCCAAAGGATTTATCCGAGATTGATACAATTATTAGAGAGTAACAATAAGGCTTGATCTAATAACAACTTACAACTTCATTTGTAGATTATAGATCATTATTCCTGTCCTCCATTCTGCTTGGCCTTCATATAATTCAGCACTGATACCTTGTTCACCCTTCAAGCATTCATACCCTTAAGTCTTCTTGCTTAACATGCCAATGCAGTCTCTTCTCTTAGGTCACTTGATGAAGAAAAACCCTTACTCCTTGTCTTCCTTAAGTTCTTACACATAACACTTTGCTTCTTACCAGCCATTACTATAAATAGGAAATTAAGATTTTTTTGCACTCATTTTTCATCATCAAAATTAGGGTTAGGATAAATTAGGTAGGATACAATGAATCTTCCGTACTTTCCATATCTCTTCTAGAAACTTCTCCTTAAATCTTCTTTGAATTTTCAAAAAAATGGTTTACCTTGAATTCTGTTCCACTAGCTCATCAGCTTTATTTTCCATTTGGCTTATATATTCCAAGAAAATAAACTTTTTAGCTTAGATCCATTGAATTCACAATCTTTTAAATACTATAGCCACTTGGCATTATCTTGCTTCTGATGCTTGGTGTTGGTCTAACTTTTTGTGTAACAGAAATCTTTTGTCCAATTGTAGAAAAAACCATAGGGTTTCTAAGTGAAACATAGGGTTTCTAGATAATCCATCCATTGGGCTAGCCTTTGAAAAAACCTTATGAAAATCCTATGTTCTTCGTATTCGTAAAGTGTCGGGCGCAAAATTTTTGAATTTTCAAATGAGACGAATATTCTGCCACCTTTTATCTTCTATGCCCCTGAGATACCTTTCCTCTCATATTTCCCCAACCATCTGATCTAAGTACATCTACCATTGTCGTTCCCTGGCTAAGCAAAGATGAACACTTTTTATGTATGGCGAGGTAGCGAGTGCTGAATAATTTACAAAATGGGACCACAAAATGAAGATACGATGGTCAGAGCTTTGTTTTTTGACTAATTTATTATGCAGGTAAACATTGAGATTACCATCAAAATAGGAAAGGGGACCCAGCAGAAGCAGTTTGAAGTCCGAGCCGAAATAATGATTTTTTCGATACTTCACTATCTCACTATCAAAAAGTTTTGACACTTTGCCGTTAGCGAAGTAGCGAGGCCACGTGAAATTGAAGAGTCGATGGGACCTTTGGTGATGTGGGATGAAAATTAGGACTACAGTAAAATCTTGACAAGCACCAACGATGCAAATTTTTTTATTTCATCAATGTCTTTCTGATCAAATGTACAAAGAAATCTTGAGCATCAGATTGGAATGGAATCAACAGTCCTCGCTAACTCACTTTGAAAAGTTGCATGCTTTTTAAGCTATGCGACATAGTGAATATGGATCAAAAGACTCCGTGCAGTTTCCTCACCCTTGATTAAACCTATGATCAATGGTAGTCATCATCTCGCTATGAAGATTTGCGAGGGAGATAATTATATAGACATAGGGAATAGGACCCACTGCCTTCTTTTTGAGCAAGCCCAATAACATATCCTGTGACCGATTCTAGATCAGATCAACTATTGTTGCTGCTTCGCTATGGCAAGGTGCTCCTTCTTTATGAATAATGAAGTAGCGACATGCTGACACGTGTCCTCGATTGCCAGTGGGGTCGGATATAAGTGCCATCAAGGAAAGAGTTATGTACATGGTAAGTTCTCATTGGGTGAATTGATTAACATGTCAAATGCAACACCTAGTTGTTCTCTCTATATCACATGATCATAGGATCTTTGAAAATTGACAGCACAGCTTTAAACACAGAATGTGGTGCCACTCTCTGTATTAATTAGACATGAAAGCATCATCTGTGAGAAAAAATAAAGTATAATACAGAGAGATTTCATTAGTTTCACCTTACGCGAGCAAAGATTTTGAGCCATTCTTGTGCAGAAGCAATTACTGAACGAAAGTGTGCCGAAATCTAGTAGAATTTGCAAAATTCTCTATTCGCAGAAAGATTGCAAAAATACAAAGGAAAATAGAGATGGAATTCAAGTAAGTAGTACTACAATAATCTTCGTAGGCTTTTCAGTTCTGTAAAAAAAAGTCTAGGATGCCTCCGAAGAAGGGATTTTCAGGTCAAATAAACTATTTGGATAGAAATGTGCATGATGATTTGCTTGAGTTGCTTCCTGAGTCTACTATAGAGACAGTGCAAGTTAAAAGGTTAACCTCTCTGAACCCTAGGCTAAGGATAGCTGATGGATTGTATGATAAGGGTAATTGGGTCCAGGATGCTCAAACTTCTCAAACTAGTTTGAGTTTGTTCAAAAAATGGTTTGCAGAGAGAAAATTATATGCCCCTCATGCCAATATATGGAATTTTGATCTTGGAAAGCTAGTTGTTCCCAGTGTGTTTATGGATTATGACCTTCTTGTAGCTATAGTGAAAAGTTATGATCAGGCCACTAAGGTAGTGAGAAGAATGGATGGTGAGGTTTTAATTACCATCAATCTAGAAGAAATTAGGGAAGTTTTCAGTGTGGGACCTCTCACTAGGTATCATGTGCCCATTGATTTGATAGAGTTAGAAAAATAATATATGTCCAAAAGGGATGTAGTTAGACAAGGTGCACTGAAGGCCCATATAGGCAGAATTGGAAACCTACCAGCAATAACATCATCTTCTAAAGAACCTTTTAAGAAACCATGTTTTAATGCCAGGGCAGTAGAGATATATAGGACCCTATGCAGAGTCTTCGGAGAGGGTGAAGAAGATTTTATTCTTGTGAGATTCATGTATATGATCACCCAAATCTCCTCTTTCAGTGTAGAAATAATTTTTGATTTTGCATCTTACTTGGCTAATGAGAATCACAATGGATTGGTGGGGATTGCAAAGGCCAAGGTGGAAAAGATTTGGAGTCAGTACTCCCTATTGATGCATATGTTCCTATTTAAAGGGGTTACATATTTCGATAAAGAAATGGTTTCAAATAGGGAACAAGAGGGCAAAGAACTACCAGTTTAGTTATGGGGTGCAGACATGACTAGGGAAGCAGAAAATGTTAGTTTTTTCAAATTTGACAGGCACTTTTCTTCTAAGTTAAGATGCCTCATATTGAGTGACAATCCTAGAATTCCTAAGGCACTAATGCACCTTGTTAGGCCTATGGACAGACCCCATAGTCTAAAAGTTTCACATAATTGGGGAGATATCATCCCATATCCAGTCTCAACTATCATTAGGGTTTATGGATTCAAAGGGACACCCCATGTACTACCCTATCAGGTGCCTTTAAAGGTAGGAGTAGCTAAATTTTTATGGCAGTTGGGAGGAGAGGAGGAGACCTTTTTGCACAAAAGGGGAACAGGATCAATTTTTCCTACTTGCATTGTAGCCCACCAGTTTGTAATAACTAAAGAAGGGTGGATCTTCCTCTACAAATTTTTGGATCAGTATAAGATGGCAATATCTCATGCTCATTTTTGTGACATGGAAGGTTTCTTTAATTCTGCTCTTAGACATAGGATCAAGCTTCGTCCAAGTCAGCATCAATTCTATTTCCCTAAAGATATAATAAGGAATGAATATTCTCTCCAAGAGCAAGAAACAAAGAAAGAGAAATGGAGAGTCTATACAAAAGTTTTGGAGTTTATTAATTGTTTTGACAAAGATTACAGTCCTCTTAGTAATGTTGCAACTAATGCAGATAGAATAAACAAGCTCATGAGTACATTCTTGGAAATAATAGAGGTAATGAATGAGAAGAAACAATATTTTATTGATTCTTTTCCAAACAGAGCCAGAGAAGTTATGAGGAAATTAGGTTTCACCCCTAACATAGGGGCAGGTCCATTGGTTGTGTGAAAGAGGATAGGATATACTATTATTCAGGATTAGATGCCCATTGTAAACAAAAAAAAGAAGATAATTGAATCTACTAGTACTGTCCTTGAAGAAAGACCCCCTAAACCTTCTCCCAAGAGAAGAAAAATAATAAGGGAAGAGGAATCCCATGATGAAGGTTACTCACCTTCCCAAACTCCAATGAGAATTGAGGAAGAGTAGCTCACCAATGAGCAAATTGAACAAATGGGGTCACAAGGAGGAGTTTTTGTTACTCAAGCAGAAATTGATGAAGGGAACCCCCAAGAGCCTCTTGTGCCGAGTTTTGAATTAACCGTAGTAGATTTCAAAGGAAGGGAATTAGACCATATTTTGGAACAAGCCAGTCAACAATTTTGTGTGATAATATTTTTTTAAAATCTAGGGCTTTCCATCAGTTTGCATGGAGGGCAAACATGCACATTTTTCAACAAAGATGTAGGAATATGAAAACAGAGCATCCAGAAATGGATGAAGCCTCCATTTAGAATCAAATAAAGGAACAAATGATACAAGAGTTCCAAAATATAACCCCTGACGAGGGTAAATAGATGGTGAAAAATGCAAACATTTTATTATTGCCCAATTGGGATATTGCTAATGCCTTAATTTTTAATTATGTGTCAAATAATTTAGGATTATAGGATCCAGATAAAGAGGAATTCTTGGGAACAGCATTCAGTAATGATCAAGTTGCCCTTGTTATGTGGTCATTAACAAGAGGATCCTGAACTACTGCATTATAGCCTGATGATTCAGGACTAACAGGGAGTATCATTGTGAGGAGGGTCGCTGATACTTCACATGTACAAGCAGCCCACATGAATGTAGACTATTCTAAATTTGCCTTGGCCACTGCAAAAAGAGAAGAAAAGGAAATGACTAATATATAGAGTAAGTATGAAATAGTGGTGGATGCCTACAATCAAGAAGTAAAAAAGGGAATTGAGCTAGAAAACAAGGTATCTCATTTGGAGAAGATACTGGGGAAAAGAAAGGTGGGAGAATCTAGTACACTTAGAATTGCATACCCTTCACAGTCATTTTTTGGATCAACCCCTATCATTGAAATACCTAACACCCCTGAAAGGCCCCAATTCTATACTATAGAGGACTTTGAAGCAGAAAAAGCCAAATTACATGAGTTGCAGATAGAATTTAGAAATCAATAGGAAGAAAAATTGAAGCAGGGTGTGGTATGTTTGAGGGATAAAATACAATGGTCAACTTTTTATGATTAGTTGACAAGAATAGTAACCCTCATGGATGAGTTGAATAGAGAAAAGGGTAAACTGACTCTTCTTGCACAAAAATGGAGGGAGAGAAATAATGATATTACAATCATATGTATATCTGCAGTCCAAATACCTTATCATCAAGTTGAGAAGATTTTTGATTTATTAAATAAGCTAGAGAATTTTGATGATGAAAGAGATTCTTTATAGAGAAGATTAACACTCTATTTTCCCAATATATGGCTGAAAAATTCATTTTATTTCCTTGTTCTTTAGAATCTATTGATACAATAAAGGAAAAGGAAAAGTGGAAAAGGGAGTTGGACGAGTTATTTAATGAAAGAATAATAAACATCATGAGTGAGATTGGCCACTGGTTCTGGGCAAAGAAAAATGAAGAGCTAGTAAAAATACAGTTATTTTATATTGCTATGAGAAAAGAATTTGATGATTTAGAAGAAAGTGAATTTTTTTTAATAAAGATAGAAAGAGAAGCTCTAAGTTTTGATTGGCCAAATGATGATGCTTTTAATGAATGGAAAAATTAGTTTTTGGAACAGATGTGAGGAGACGATGAGGAGGAAGATGCAAAAGTAATAGTTACCCTTGAAGTTAGTAATGAAGACATGGAAGATCGCCAGGTAAAAGTGAGTTTGCAGGTAACTGAAGATGATACATCACTTTCAGACCTCATGGCTATGTACTCCGAGGATGAAGAATGATTGTAAGATCAGATCATATTTTCTTGTCTTAACAACTGAGAAGCATAACAGAAAGGGACCCACCAAAGAATTGTTTGATGTTATAAGCCTTTCTGTTATTTTGTTCTTGTCTTTTTGATAGAAGTGTATGTGAGTGCCTTTTAAAAGGACACCTATTATTTGTCTTTAGCCTAAAGCTTGTTGCATCTCACACTATTTAAGTGAGATCCCAAGGCTAAAGAAGGGTCTAAATTCTGTTTCTTCTAAGTATTGTGCTTTGTCTTGTTTTTGGTCCAAATTTTGAAAGCAAGTTTTTAATGTATTTTTCTGCAAATTCTCTGAGAATAGATGAATATAGAATGAGTTTTTTTCTTTCTGAAGGCCATTCTGAGTCTATTGTAAAGGATATACCATTTTCAAAGGAAATGAATACATATTATGAGTTGTTCCCATATCAGTTCTTTCTGAATTTTGTCTCCTTTTAAATACTTAGCTACCTTGATGATTGTATGAGTAAAAGCTTGTGCAATTAAATGCAATCTAGTTAGGTTGTATATCCATTTATCATTGCTATTAATTCAATGGATTAAATAAAGGCTTTGATGAATGTGATGAGATTTCTTAAGTATTGAAAAGGATTTTGAATGATAAGTTCTGATAAGAATTGTAGATAGAATTTGTTGTAAGGCAACAAATTAGATCTAAGAATTTGCTATAGACTCTGAGCCCCAATGGATTAGGCACTGATCAAGTTATTTCAGTTGAAGGAGAAATATATTATAAATGGTTATTCAAATGCATGATCAAATCAAATTTTACTTTTATTTACTATAGATCTTCAAAGTTGGCCAGCACTTGTCTGCATGGAATTTTTTAGCTTCAGTTAGCCATTGTTGTTAAAAACATCTGCAGATCTATAGAAGAATTCTTGGCCATATCTTTTTTATGGGATGTGTTTACCAAGTTAGTAAGAATCATGTATATGTTTGAGGATCTTGAAATGAGAATCAGAATGAAACTAAGAATAATCCTCATAGAGTTGTTCTAGTTTTGAACCATCCTTGGGTATACCCACCCTAGTTTTGCAGAGCCAAAAGAGTAGAAAACCATTTGTGGTTCTGTTTAAGTTGGGTTGAAATACCTTGCATATGCAATTGTTAATGAGAATAGGCTAGTCTTTAGATTTTGTATGTACTATCATTTTGGTATTAAGCATTTTTTTGCTTAGTAGTTTTAGTACTTTTTAAAACACCAACAAAATGGTGATTCTGCTGGAGAGTTGTCCAACACATCTGTGAAAAAGTACTGCAATTTTCTTTGGTCCTGTTGTGTACGTGTGTGTCATATGATCTATGTTTTTCCCATGGTTATAAGAGAATCTTTTAGTGTCAAACCTTGAGAATTTAAAGAAGATAGAGCCCAAGTACCATTGCTACACACTGACGTACCCAGCCTATCCAAGTGTCTTATCTAACAAGCAAGAGTTGCAGTCTTACTACATCAGTGATTGGTCTTTCTGTGCCATATATTTTGTTCTTACTTGTGTATTATTCACCTTCGGTCAGCTAAAGTGTCATTATATATTTTCCTAAAATAGGGTGGCGACTCAGTCAAGGCTTTGAAGCTAGTGCTTATTGTAGCAAAAGGTGAATATGGCTGACAAGAGAAAAAACACAAGAGCTTACATGAGAGCTAATCCCAATGTATCAATGTACACTGATTTACTCCAAGGTGGTAGGAAGAACCAAAATAAGAAAAAACCAGATCCAAATCCTACTTGGAAACCTAGAGGTAATGCATCTATCAATTCCCATTACCAACCAGTAATAGGAAGAGAGTCTTCTTCACTTGGCTCTAAATCCGAAACTACAAGACTCTTAGGAGACATTTTCAGTACCCCATTACCAGATGAGAGAGTTTTTCAAGACAAGGACATGTCTACTATGGGTATTGCTTCATTAAGACCAGATCCTATAGTAGATATGAATTATAGGCTAGGATTTAGGAGTTCATCTGGTAATCCTTTTAATCCCAGAATAGCCCCATATGTAGAACCAAACCTTATACATCTGGATGACCCTGATGATTCTGAGGCAACTTCTACAGACCCTAAAGAAGTGCACTCTGAGATAGAATTTTTGAAGAAATGGATTGTTGAGGAAGAAGCTAAACGCATTCTTCTTGAAAAAGAGAAGGAGCAAGCCACCTTAGATGCTATAATAGAAAGAGATGCTCTGCTAAGAAGGATGGCTGCTTTGAAAGAGAAAAATAAAAAATTAGAAGAGAATACCACAACTCTCCATAAGGATGTTTCTGGAGATGTTGATAATCTAAGAGCTAAAGTGCAAGAATAGGAGAAACACCTAAATCAAAGGCAAGAACCTGTTATTGCTCAAGTTCAAGCCTATAAACCTATTCAAGTTGATCTTGTAGAGCCCACTGCAAAAGCTCCAGATAAAGGCAAAGGCAAGGGTATAGGAATCCAAATAAATGAACCTCAAGCTATACCAAGCAAACCTATACAACCCTCCATGTCGAAGTTAGATATAGACCTTGAGAAGGCTCAAAAAGAGAGGGAAGACTTTGGAAAAGAACTTGAAAAGGTTGAGAATGAAGCTCAAGCTACAGAAACTAGAAGGAAAATCCAATTCATAAAGTCTAATTTTGCATTGGCTTCATGGCCCAATTTGTCTATCCCACCTACAAATCCTGCACCAGTTAGTGCTCCCACAATTTCAACTCAAGGAATACTCAAATCTGCTCCTACCTCATCTTCCACTATTGGTGCCCAAGTCCCATTTGTCCCACCACAATAGTCCCAAGCTGCTCCCCTAAGTCAACCTAATATAGCGAGTACCTCAAATATTCCTAGTTTCCAGAAGAAACCTATATACCTGGAAAAGTATAGACATATATCATTTACTGGTATTCCTGGTGCCCCCCATCCCATATCATTTGATTTAAGGGATAAAGTGGTTAAGTTTTTTGGAAATAATGTTGTTACTGGTGAACAAAATTTGAGGATTTTCATTGACATGTTGAATGATTATGAAGTTGAACATGAAGACATGGTAATGAAATTGTTTGTGCATTAACTAACAGAGGATGCAAGGGATTGGTTTAGGAGGTTGCCTGATGACAGTATTACCTCATGGAGTGATTTGGAGAAGTTGTTTAAAGAGAAATATGGGGACAATACTAATGCAGGATTCATGTTGAACGAGTTCAACAATATCAAGAAGAGTCCAAATGAGTCCACATTTGATTTCAATGTGAGATTCCAAAAAGGTATGTACAAACTTTTTCAATTCATGAGGATAAATGAAGACGTTTGTCTCACAACCTATTTCAATGCTTTTGATAACAAAATGGCTTATCAATTGAGGGATAAAGATCCTAAAACTTTAAGAGATGCTTATAGAGTTGTAGTAAATATAGAGAATAATAGAAAGCCATCTAGCAAACTAGGTAGGAGGGATGATCCTAAGCTTTTTAATCCTAAGAAAGATAATAAAAAGGAGGGTGACAAAACTCCTATAGGAAAAGAGTCAGAAGAACCTACTATAGGTCAGGTTTTAGAAATGCTCAAGAAGATGAATCCCACTAGTTTCAATAAGCCAAATATTGTTGAAAGACCCCCAGTGAATAACAACAATTTCAATAGGGAGCCTAGGATGTAGAATTACCCTTACACCACTCAGTGGAAAGATGGTAAACCAGTTCCCAACCAGACCCAAAATGTGAAGGATAAGGGTACTCCAGACCCCCTACAAAGGAACACTATAAATATGAATGATGATGTACCATGGTGCATTATATGCCAATCACCTCATTTTGCTGATTATTGTGTTGTTGCTCAGTCATTTGCCCAAGCCCAAGGAGTGCAAGCTGAAGAAGAAACTGAAGAGAAAAATCATGACGATATAAGCTGCAATATGATGAGTATGTGTGATGATTTGATAGATTTTGATTTAGAAAAGCCTAAAAATGATATTACTAGCCAAAGAATTGCTTACCAGCTACATCATCACCAAGTACTTTTAGATGATGAAGGGTATGATACAGATAAGGTATGCAATACATTTTCTGATGTAGGTCTCACAAGTTTAAGAATGCCCTCCAAGGAGGAAATTTATAGAATTACAGCCGAAATGATTTCACAAGTCCATAGTAATTATAATTTGAGAAGTAGAGCAATAAATAATGATGCAGGAAGGCCATCTAGTGTATTCATCAAAGACATCACTCATAAGATGAATGATCAAGACAAGAAAGTCAATATAGATGTGCCTAAAATCAAGGAGAACAAGGGTAAGAAATGGGAACCAAAGAAGAAGGTTCAATTTTAGATAAGTGAAGCAACAAAACCAGTTGTGCAACCAAAGAAGTTAGAACCAGATGTTATCAAGCAAAATGTGGTGCCTACTACTCAAAAGACTCTGATCCCAGGTACTATTGTAAAACCTACTGTGGTTGAACCTATTGATATGATATCCATGTTATCTCAAATTACTGTAAAACTGCCCTTGTCTAAACTTTTTAGAATTGAAGAGCATAAGAATAAGGCATTGTCATGGTTGGGTGGAATAGCAAACAATAATATTATTGTAGATCAAACTATGTCCCCACAGATCCCATTAGTAATAGAGGACAGTGGTATCATATCCCAGATTCCTCAAATGTTTCTAGATGATTCCTTAGTGGCATTCATAGAAGATGTTGATCCTTTTTTTCTCAGTCTAATCATAAAAGGGAAGACCTTAAATAATTACATGATAGACTCAGGAGCTTCCAATACTATAATGACTTTCAAAGTAATGGAAGCCTTAGGATTGAAGGTGGATACCAAGCAAGTCAGATGTAGAGGGATGGAGGCTAGAGAAGTCCCAGTCATAGGTACTATAAATCCCTTACCATTCAAACTGGCTACATATCCTGAAGTAGAATTAACCATGTCTGTCCTTGTGGTAGATATACCTATACACTACAAAATGTTATTCTCCAGAAAATGGAGTGCTGCCATGGGGGGAAGCCTACAATGTGATCTTACTTATGCCACTTTTCATATAAAGGACAAAGCTGTCAGGGTAAATAGGGAACCAAGGGGTAACCACATCTTAGGTGAAGAAATTGACAAAGATACCACTTGTTTCCTAGATACTGGGATTAATGCTTTCAGGGCTGAATTAATTATTCAAGAAGTTGAAAACTTACCTACTATCATTGAAAATGAAGTTGAATGTTGCATGAATTCACCAAAATTATGGACAATGTTCTTTGATGGGGCTAGTTTTAAAGAGGGTGCAGGGGCAGGTGTAGTCTTTGTGTCCCCTAAAAATAACACTTTTAGGTATCGATTCACCTTGAAGTTTTCCTGCACTAATAATATTGTAGAATATGAAGCATTGCTGCTCGGACTCAAATTTGCCATACATCATAAAATTAAGAAATTATGTGTCATAGGGGATTCTGAACTAATTATCTCTCAGATCAAAGGAACCTACTCATCCAAGAATAGGAGATTGAAACAATATAGAAATGTAGTCTGGGATCAGATAGAATTCTTTGATGCATTTGGGATCTTATGGAGAGATAGGAACCAAAACAAGATGGCCGATCTGTAGGCAAATGTAGCAATCAAGCCAAAAGAAATATCATTTACAAGAATCTCCTAGATTGAGGTGCAAAACAGACCTTCCATACTTGAAAACATTGAAAATTGGCAGATTTTTCAAGATGACAAAGATATTACAAATTTTTTGTTGAATGAAGACAAGTACCACAGTCAGGAGATGGATTGCAGTGGATTGATTGAAACCATAAATGGGAAGGAAACCATTTTTGGTCAAGAAATAATGCAGTTGAAAACAAATAAGATGCCGAAGGGGTTAGTAGTCTTGGAAAATATTTTTAATAACCAAGATAGAGTAAAATTAGGAGTTAACGACCCCAAACCCCAAGAGTTAGAAGAAATAAACTTGGGTACTGATGAAATTCCTAAAAGGGTTTATATTGGCCAAAATCTACCTGTTGAAATCAAGAAAACATTGATTGACCTACTTAGAAAATATAGACATGTTTTTGCTTGGTCATATGATGACCTTAAGGCTTACAAGGAGGATCTTTTCCAGCATGTCATACAATTGAAAGAAAATGTAAGACCTTTCAGGAAAAAATAGAGACCAATCAATCCTACCCTTGCCCCAAAAATGCAAGAAGAACTAACAAAAATAAGAGATGGTGGGATAATTAAATCGATCAGGCATTCCACCTGGGTTTCAAACTTGGTTCCTATCAGGAAGAAGAATGGAGATATTAGGCTTTGTGTTGATTTTAGAAATTTAAACATTGCATCTCTAAAAGACAATTATGGCTTACCTAATATGGAAGCCATGTTACAGCAAGTGACTGGATCTAAATTGATGTCAATGATGGATGGTTTCTCTGGATATAATCAAGTTCTAGTAAAAGAAAGTGAACAGTTCAAGACAACCTTCACAACCCCATGGGAAACATATGTGTATGTGAGGATGTCTTTTGGCTTGATTAATGCAAGAGCTACCTTCTAAAGAGCCATGGATGTACCATTTCATGAGTATATTGACAAATTTATGGTTGTGTACCAGGATGATCTTATAGTGTATTCTAATAAGGTTGAAGATCACTGCAAACATTTGGAAAAATTCTTTATAAAAGCCCTGGAATATGGAGTATCTTTAAACCCAAAGAAATGCACATTCGGGGTCACAGAAGGAAAATTATTAGGACAAATATTGTCTAAGGATGGGGTAAAAATAGATCTTGAAAGGGTAGTAGCTATTGACAAAGTCCCAAACCAAAAAATGTGAAAGGAATTCAGGCCTTTTTTGGCCAAGTCAATTTTTTGAGGACATTTGTTACCAATTTTGTTGAAATCAGTAGACCCATCTCAAAGATGCTCAAGAAGGGAGCCGTTATAGATTGCAATGGTGAACCTTCACAAGAATTTTAGGATATAAAAACTACAATAAAGAATGCTCTAGTGTTGAGGACCCCAGATTATGCAAAACCCATGCATATTTTCTCTTTTGCATCATTCCATATTGTAGCTGCAGTCTTATTACAAAAAAATCAAGAAGGATATGAGCAACCTATTGCCTTTTTCAGTAAGTCATTACAGTCTGCTGAACTTACGTATGAGATAAATGAAAAACAAGCATATGCTTTGGTAAAGGCTGTAAAAGCTTTCAGAAGTTACTTGGTAGGTGCTACTGTTATCGCTTTTGTACCTAGTGCTGCAGTCAAGGATATATTCTCTCAACATGAAGTATCAGGCAGGAGGTGTAGATGGATCAATAGAATCTAGGAATTTAACATTGATATACAAATAACAAAGTTAGTAAGAGGTCAAGGTTTGGCCAAACTCATGGCTGAAACTAATCTAGAGGCTAATCAGATAAATCTGCTAAATGATGATCTCAAAGTTGACTTATGTGACATGGACCAATGTGATTGGTACACCAATGTCATATATTACTTGCAACATATGGAAGCTCCTCCCCATCTGCCTGACAATGAAAAGAGGAATACTAAATTGCAAACCATCAGGTATATAATTGTCCAAAATAACCTATGGTGGAGAAATTTTGAGGGAGTTCTATTGAAGTGTGTTGATAAAGAAAAGGCAAAAGAGGTTTTGAAAGAAATGCATGCTGGAGTATGTGGGGGACACTACATGGCCAAAACTACTGCACATAAGATAATGAGAGCTGGATTTTGGTGGCCTTCCCTTTTTAAAGATGCCCAAGTTATGGTTAGGAAATGTGACCCCTGTCAGAGGTTTGTTGGAAAACTAAAATTCTCAAGAAATATTCCATTAAAGCCAGTGGAGATTCAAGCACCTTTTCAACAATGGGGTCTGGACTTCATAGGAGAGATTTTCCCCAAGTCTAGCTCTGGCTATTCTTGGATTCTGGTTGCTACTGACTACTTTACAAAATGGGTAGAGGCTATCCCCACAAGAAATGAAACAAGTAAAGTGGTAAATAATTTCCTGTTGAATAATATTATTTCTAAATTTGGATGTCCACAGAGAATTGTAACAGATAATGCTATGTGCTTCAGATCTAAGGAGTTCATCAAGTTTTGTGATAAATATGGAATGACAAGGTCATCATCTACTCCATATCATCCACAAGGGAATGGACAAGCTGAGTCCACAAATAAGAGCTTGTTGAAAGTCATTAAGAGAACCTTGGATGATAATAAAAGGGCATGGGATTCCAAGTTACAGTTGGCAATATGGGCTGACATAGTAACTGTAAAGAAAGCAATTGGTGTAGCTCCATTTGATTTAGTGTATGGGATTCAAGCCAAAATGCTTCAAAACAACTTGATGGGACTGTACAATTACATCTAGTTATATGATGAATATACTACAGATAAAATGCAAGAAAGAATGGATGAATTGGTAGGACTAACCGAAACCAGAAAAGAAGCATCTTTAAGGAACCAAAAGTTGCAATTGCAAGTCAAGACACTCGATGATAAAAGAACTGTAAGCAAAAAATTTGAAAATGGAGATTTAGTCTTAATGTGGAATGCAAGAATTGAAGATAAAGGAAAACATGGCAAATTTGATCCTATTTGGTTGGGCCCATATCTCATTAAAAATACTTGGGGTGAAGATTCTTATATACTCAAAGATATATTTGACAATATTCTTGAATTGTCATTTCATGGACAGTTCTTGAAGAGGTATTTTTCTTGAAAAATACTTATTTTCTTCCATGAATAGTAGTTTTAGGGTTTCCTATCATTTTGTTCTTTTCTGTAAATCCTTGTAAGTATCCTTGTGCAGTCTGGTTCCTTGTTCTTGTGTGTTGCTTTGTGCTCTTTGAAGAAGTTGTCATTTTTGCATCAAGTATGCGGTCTTCTCTCCCATAGATTCTAAATTCTTGCATACACTCAAGTAGTCTATCATCCCCAGACAAAGCCACTATTGGTCTGACTTTTTGTGTAACAGAAATCTTTTATCCAATTGTAGAAAAAACCATAGGGTTTCTAAGTGAAACATAGGGTTTCTAGATAATCCATCCATTGGGCTAGCCTTTGAAAAAACTTTATGAAAACCCTATGTTCTTCCTATTTGTAAAGTGTCGGGCATGAAATTTTTGAATTTTAAAATGAGACAAATATTTTGTTGCCTTTTATCTTCTGTGCCCCTGAGATACCTTTCCTCTCATATTTCCCCAGCCATCCGATCTAAGTAGATCTACCATTTTCATTACCTCACTAAGAAAAGATGGACACTTTTTATGTATGGCGAGGTAGTGAGTGCTAAATAATTTACAAAATGGGACCGCAAAATAAAGATACGGCGGTCAAAGCTTTGTTTTCTGATTGATTTATTATGCAAGTACACATTGAGATTACCGTCAAAATAGGAAAGGGGACCCAGCAGAAGCAATCTGAAGTCCGAGCCAGAATAATAATTTTTTTGATACTTCACTATCTCGCTATTGAAAAATTTTGACACTTCACTGTTAGCAAAGTAGCGAGGCCACATTAAATTGTAGAGCCGATGACATTGCATTTTGCTGGTATCGTGACTACACTAGGTGGCGTGACAAGTAATAAATGTCATTGTTAGAAGCAATTTAAATAACAAAAATAATTATCTGATGTCCCCTTGCATTTCATGGTGCCAGAATTCATTAAAGTGTCGGAGCTCGCTACCTCACTATCGAAAAACTTGGACATCTCACCGTTAGCGAAGTAGCGAGGCCTGGTTAAATTGAAGAGTTGGTGGGACCTTTGGTGACATGGGATGATAATTAGGACTGTAGTAAAATCTTGACAGGTGCCAACTATGCAAAATTTCATATTTCATCAATGACCTTCTGATCAAATGTACAAAGAGATCCTAAGCGTTAGATTGGAACAGAATCAATAGTCCTCACTACCTCACTTTGAAAAGTTGCATGCTTTTTAAGCTATGCAACATAGCGAATATGAATCAAAAGACTCTGTGCAGTTTCCTCACACTTGATTAAACCTATGATCAATGACAGTCATCATCTCGCTATGAAGAGTTGCGAGGGAGATACTTATAGCGACATAGCGAATAGGACCCACTGCCTTCTTTCTGAGCAAGCCCAGTAACATATCATCTGACCAATTCTGGATTAGATCGATGCTTTTCACTGCTTCGCTATGGCAAGGAGCTCGCTCTTTATGCATAACAAAGTAGCGGTGTGCTGACATGTGTCCTCAGTTGCCAGTGGGGCCAGATATAAGTGCCATCAAGGAAAGAGTTATGTACGTGGTAAGTTCTCATTATGTGAATTGATTAACATGTCAAATGCAATGCCTAGTTGTTCTCTCTGTATCACCTGATCGTAGGATCTTTCAAAATCGACGGCGTAGCTTTAAACATAGAATGTGGTGCCACTCTCTGTATTAATTAGACATGAAAGCATCGTTCATGAGAAAAAATAGACTATAACACAAAGAGATTTTATCAGTTTCACCTTACGTGAGCAAAGATTTTGAGCCATTCTTGTGCAGAAGCAATTACTGAAGGAAAGTGTGCCGAAGTCTGGTAGAATTTGCAAAATTGTCTGTTCGCAGAAAGATTGCAAAAATACAGAGGAAAATAGAGATGAAATTCAAGTAAGTAGTACTAGCATAATCTTCATAGGCTTTTTAGTTCTGTAAAAAATAGTCCAAGATGCCTCCGAAGAAGGGATTTTTAGGTCAAATAAACTATTTGGATAGAAATGTGCATGATGATTTGCTTGAGTTGCTTCCTGAGTCTACTGTAGAGAAAATGCAACTTAAAAGGTTAACCTCTCTGAACCCTAGGCTAAGGATAGCTAATGGATTGTATGATAAGGGTAATTGGGTCCAGGATGCTCAAACTTCTCAAACTAGTCTGAGTTTATTCAAAAAATGGTTTGCAGAGAGAAAATTATATGCCCCTCATGCCAATATATGGGATTTTGATCTTGGAAAGCTAGTTGTTACCTGTGTGTTTATGGATTATGACCTTCTTGAAGTTGTAGCAAAAAGTTATGATCAGGCCAATAAAGTAGTGAGAAGAATGGATGGTGAGGTTTTAATTACCATCAGTCCAGAAGAAATTATGGAAGTTTTTAGTCTGGGACCTCTCACTAGGTATCATGTGCCCATTGATTTGATAGAGTTAGAAAAAGAATATATGTCCAAAAGGGATGTAGTTAGACAAGGTGCACTGAAGGCCCACATAGGTAGAATTGGAAACCTACCAGCAATAACATCATCTTCTAAAGAACCTTTTAAGAAATCATGTTTTTATGCCAGGGCAATAGAGATATATAGGACCCTGTGTAGAGTCTTCGGAGAGGGTGAAGAAGATTTTATTCCTGTGAGCTTCATGTATATGATCACCCAAATCTCCTCTTTTGGTGTAGAAATAATTTTTGATTTTGCATCTTACCTGGCTAATGAGATTCACAATGGACTGATGGGGATTGCAAAGGGCAAGGTGGAAAAGGTTTGGGGTCAGTACTCCCTATTGATGCATATGTTTCTATTTAAAGGGGTTACATATTTTGGTAAAGAAATGGTTTTAAATAGGGAACAAGAGGGGGAAGCACTTTCAATTCAGTTATGGAGTGCAGACATGACTGGGGAAGCAGAAAATGCTAGTTTTGTCAGATTTGATAGGCACTTTGCTTCTAAGTTAAGATGCCTCATATTGAGTGACAATCCCAGAATTCCTAAGGCACTAATGCACCTTGTTAGGCCTATGGACAGACCCCATAGTCTAAAAGTTTCACATAATTGGGGAGATATCATCCCATATCCAGTCTCAACTATCATTAGGGTTTATGGATTCAAAGGGACACCCCATGTACTACCCTATCAAGTGCCTTTAAAGGTAGGAGTAGCTGAATTTTTATGGCAGTTTGGAGGAGTGGAGGAGACCTTTTTGCACAAAAGGGGAATAGGATCAATTTTTCCTACTTGCATTGTAGCCCACCAGTTTGTAATAACTAAAGAAGGGTGGATCTTCCTCTAAAATTTTTTGGATCAGTATAAGATGGCAATATCTCATGCTCATTTTTGTGACATGGAAGGTTTCTTTAATTTTGCTCTTAGACATAGGATCAAGCTTCGTCCAAGTCAGCATGAATTCTATTTCCCTGAAGATATAATAAGGAATGAATATTCTCTCCAGGAGCAAGAAACAAAGAAAGAGAAATGGAGAGTCTATTCAAAAGTTTTGGAGTTTATTAATTGTTTTGACAAAGATTACAGTCCTCTTAGTAATGCTACAACTAATGCAGATAGAATAAATAAGCTCATGAGTACATTCTCGGAAATAATGGAGGTAATGAATGAGAAGGAATAACATTTTATTGATTCTTTTCCAGACAAAGCCAGAGAAGTTATGAGGAAATTAGGTTTCACCCCTAACATAGGGGCATGTCCACTGGTTGTGCGAAAGAGGATAGGATATACTATTATTCAGGATCAGATGCCCATTGTAAACAAAGAAAAGAAAATAATTGAATCTACTAGTACTGTCCTTGAAGAAAGACCCCCTGAACCTTCTCTCAAGAGAAGAAAAATAATAAGGGAAGAGGAATCTCATGATGAAGGTTACTCACCTTCCCAAACTCCAATGAGAATTGAGGAAGAGTAGCTCACCAATGAGCAAATTGAACAAATGGGGTCACAAGGAGGAGTTTTTGTTACTCAAGCAGAAATTGATTAAGGGAACCCCCAGGAGCCTCCTGTGTCGAGTTTTTAATTAATTGTAGTAGATTTCAGAGGAAGGGAATTAGACCCTATTTTGGAACAAGCCAGTCAACAATTTTTGTCTAATAACAGTTTTGTAAAATCTAGGGCTTTCCATCAGTTTGCATGGAGGGCAAACATGCACATTTTTCAACAAAGATGTAGGAATATGAAAACAGAGCATATAGAAATGGATGAAGCCTCCATTCAGAATCAAATAAAGGAACAAATGATACAAGAGTTCCAGAATATAACCCCTGACGAGGGTAGACAGATGGTGAAAAATGCAAACATTTTATTTTTGCCCAATTGGGATATTGTTGATGCCTTAATTTTTAATTCTGTGTCAAATAATTTAGGATTACAGGATCCAAATAAAGAGGAATTCTTGGGAATAGCATTCAGTAATGATCAAGCTGCCCTTGTTATGTGGTCATTAAGAAGAGGATCCAAGACTACTCCATTACAGCCTAATGATTCAAGACTAACAAGGAGTATTATTGTGAGGAGGGTCGCTGATACTTCACATGTACAGGAAGCCCACATTAATATGGACTATTCTAAATTTTCCTTGGCCATTGCAGAAAGAGAAGAAAAGGAAATTAATAATCTGCAGAGTAAGTATGAAATAGTGGTGGATGCCTACAATTAAGAAGTAAAAAAGAGAATTGAGCTGGAAAACAAGGTATCTCAATTGGAGAAGATACTGGGGAAAAGAAAGGTGGGAGAATCCAGTACACTTAGAATTGCATACCCTTCACAGTCATTTTTTGGATCAACGCCTATCATTGAAATACCTGACACCCCTGAAAGGCCCCAATTCTATACTGCAGAGGACTTTGAAGCAGAAAAAACCAAATTACATGAGTTGCAGATAGAATTTAGAAATCAACAGGAAGAAAAATTAAAGTAGGGTGTGGTATATTTGAGGGATAAAATACAATGGTCAACTTTTTATGATCATTTGACAAGAATTGTAACCCTCATGGATGAGTTGAATAGAGAAAAGGGTAAACTAACTCTTCTTCCATAGAAATGGAGGGAGAGAAATAATGATATTACAATCATATGTATATCTGCAGTCCAAATGCCTTATCATCAAGTTGAGAAGATTTTTTATTTACTAAATAAGCTAGAGAATTTTGATGATGAAAGAGATTCTTTACAGAGAAGATTAACACTCTGTTTTTCCCAATATATGGCTGAAAAATTCATTTTATTACCTTGCGCTTTAGAATCTATTGATACAATAAAGGAAAAGGAAAAGTGGAAAAGGGAGTTGGACGAGTTATTTAATGAAAGAACAATAAACATCATGAGTGAGACTGGCCACTAGTTCTGGGCAAAGACAAATGAAGAGCTAGTAAAAATACAGTTATTTTATATTGCTATGAGAAAAGAATTTGATGATTTAGAAGAAAGTGCAAATTCTTTAATAAAGATACAAAGAGAAGCTCTAAGTTTTGATTGGCTAGATGATGATGCTTTTAATGAATGGAAAAATCAGGTTTTGGAATATTTGTCAGGAGACGATGAGGAGGAAGATGCAAAAGTAACAGTTACCCTTGTAGTTAGTAATGAAGACATGGAAGATCCCCAGGTAAAAGTGAGTTTGTAGGTAACTGAAGATGATACATCACTTTCAGACCTCATGGCTATGTACTGCAAGGATGAAGAATGATTGCAAGATTAGATCATATTTTCTTGTCTCAACAACTGAAAAGCATAACAGAAAGGGACCCACCAAAGAATTGTTTGATGTAATAAGCCTTTCTGTTATTTTGTTCTTGTCTTTTTGACAGAAGTGTATGTGAGTGCCTTTTAAAATGACACCTGTCATTTTTCTTTAGCCTGAAGCTTGTTGCATCTCAAACTATTTAAGTGAGATCCCAAGGCTAAAGAAGGGTCCGAGTTCTGTTTCTTCTAAGTATTGTGCTTAGTCTGGTTTTTGGTCCAAATTTTGAAAGCAAGTTTGTAATGTATTTTTTTGCAAATTCTCTGAGAATACATGAATATAGAATATAGCTGTGTTTCTTTCTGAAGGCCATTCTGAGTCTATTGTAAAGGATATACCATTTTCAAAAGAAATGAATACAAATTATGAACTATCCCCATATCAGTTCTTTCTGAATTTTGTCTCCTTTTAAATACTTAGCTACCTTGATGATTGTATGAGTAAAAGCTTGTGCAATTGAATGCAATCTAGTTAGGTTGTATATCCATTTATCATTGTTGTTAATTCAATGGATTAAATAAAGGCTTTGATGAATGTGATGAGATTTCTTAAGTATTGAAAAGGATTTTGAATGATAATTTCTGATAAGAATTGCTGATAGAATTATTTGTAAGGCAACAAATTAGATCTAAGAATTTGGTATAGACTCTGAACCCCAATGGATTAGGCACTGATCAAGTTATTTCAGCTGATGGAGAAATATATTATAAATGGTTATTCAAATGCATCATCAAATCAAATTTTACTTTTATTTCCTGTAGATCTTCAAAGTTGGCCAGCACTTGTCTGCATGGAATGTTTTAGCTTCAGTTAGCCATTGTTGTTAAAAACATTTGCAGATCTATAGAAGAATTCTTGGCCATATCTGTTTTATGGGATGTGTTTACCAAGTTAGTAAGAATCATGTATATGTTTGAGGATCTTGAAATGAGAATCAGAATGAAACTAAGAATAATCCTCATACACTTGTTCTAGTTTTGAACCATCCCTGGGTATACCCACACTGGTTTTGCAAAGCCAAAGGAATAGAAAACCATCTGTGGTTTTGTTGAAGTTGGGTCCAAATACCTTGCATATGCAATTGTTAATGAGAATAGGCTAGTCTTTAGATTGTGTATGTACTGTCATTTTGTTATTAAGCATTTTGTCGCTTAGTAGTTTTAGTACTTTTTAAAACACCAACACTTGGCACATACTGCATTGCTTGACATCCTCTATAAAATCACTTGGCATGAAATAAAGTTTGTTGGTGCTCGACATCAACTAAACTTTACTAGGAATTCACTATTTTTTTCAACATACAGTAGAGTAAACTTTTACTCGGGTCCAATAGTTTTTTTTCTTAGCTTACACTGACATTGCTCAAAACCTACTATCCACAAGGTCATGCTTTATAAACAAAATTTTTGTAACTTTTTCTTCAAAAATTTATTAGTGTAACCAACCTTTATAACCTCAAGTAGATTATCAATACATCATGTTATCATTATCTTAGCCAATTCTTGTACTTCTTTGCATAATCATAACTCAACCTTCCCTCTAGGTTCTATTGTTACATTCTTTAATCAAATCCTCTTCATCAATCAAATCAGTGATAGTACTTAAATCATATAAGTAGTTGTCTTACCAAAAAATAGTAGGTTTGACATTAGTGACAAAACAATGATTGAAACATACAATCTCCTTCTTCAAAAATCTAGTCTCAATAATCTCCCTCAACAATGATCCTTTTCAATCTGATCTCAATAAGATGAACAATTAGTCATAGTTAAGAATGATCCTTAGTTCTACATGACATCATACATGGTGTACTTGCTAGCAACTAGATTCACTAACTATCTAGGCCTTTATAGAAAGGGAAGCATGCAAGATATAAATTCTTGGCCCTATGTTACCCATAACTAGTGAAAAAGAGGCTCCCATTGTAAAGTGTGGAATATAGAGTGGTCAATAATGGATTAATTTTTTCCATCATTCAATTCATTGAAGTAGATTATGCAAAAAGAATGTTATTAGAGGTGGCAACATGAATCAATAAAATATGAGTCTACTACATTCAATTCAAGACATTCACATATCTTTAGGTAGATGATACTATCTTATGCCCCCAAAGGCTACCAAGATATCCTTTAGATTGGCTAATACTCCTAGAGATAGCCCACCAACTTAATTCTACTTATTATAGAATGAGGAAACAACATAAGAAGACATGGGTCTGGCTGATCACAATTAGGGTATTCGAGGTAAACCAAAAGTAGGACATTTCTACCTTTGACTAAGAATGGGATCAATATCCCTTGGAAGGATACAACTCTCCTCACCCATACTTCAACAACATTGGGATGGTCCAACATCTGGCAGGAAAATAGTTTTTCCATGTTAAATCACTAGAAGATGATTGGATGAATGTAATAGATCACTACGATGTCCACATAAGGGACTATTGTAGGATGAGTCTATAGCTAGCAAAAAATATGTTGAAAATGAAGATTCCTCTAAAGGCTGTAGAAAAGGATGCCCCAGAAGTCATGGATCCTTTGTATAATAAATATAAAATCTAGGATAAGCCATCAATGAATACAAAGATAGGGTGAGAGGAAAATGATGACATAGATCATCAGGAAAAACATGTGGTTGAGCTAACAAGGGAATGAATTCAAAATCCATTTTGGATGGATCCAATTACCCAGGCCATACCTCTACAAGCTACAGCTAGACCTCAAAAAGGTAATGGTTCTAAGTTCACCATACCAACCTACCCTTCTCAATCCCTAGTAAGGCTAAAAATAGTACATCAATTTGAGCGGGAGGTTGAGTACTTCAAGGAAGATAAGGGAAAGAAGAAGAAAATTGAAGCCCTTAGAGTAAGGAAACAAATGGCTAAGGCACAAATAGCTCCAACGTAGGAACAACTAGAACAAGGGCAAATGAGAAGGAGCAACCTCCATAGCAAGAACAACAGGAGAAACAAGAGGGGGAACAACCACAGGAATAAAGGGTCCCACTACAAAGAACTTTAGAGGAAGAGGCCTCCCCCTCAGCTCTAAAGAGAGGGAGAATAAAAACAACTATGGTGGGTGCTCAAAGGAGGAAAACTCACTTGGATAAAACCATAGAGAAAGAGAGAAGAAGAATCTCTACACAGACACCTCTATCTACTCCAAGGGAGCCTATCCAAGTATCAACTTCAGAGGATGAATAATAGAAGTGGATAGCAGAGATGGAGGGTGAAGGGGAAGAATTCTTCAACCCCTCAGACTTTGATTTTATGTCAGTGGTCACCAACATGGTTGGTGAGAAGATAAGAGATACTCCCACAAACAAGCCTTTAGGAGAGGATTGGAATCAATTGCCTCCTCTACCTCAAGGACCTTTGGTTATTCCATTACCATCACCATAGGATACAACCACCATTTTTGATACAGGGTTAGTAGCTCCACCTCCTCCTATGATACAAGAAGAATTAAAATATCAAGAGGTTGAGGAGAGAGAAAACCAATAGTTTCATGTCAATGAAGTATCTGAAGATGGGTAGATATAAGAAACTCAAAAAATTCCCCTAAATATAGAGGCTAGATCCTTAGCCCAATAAAGCATAGCAACTCCTTTTAAAGATCCTACTCAAGATGAGAAGACTCAAGAAATAAGTAACTAGGGAAAGGATCCTACTTTAGGAAAAACCTCTTCAGGCAAGTACACATCACCTATGGGGATGACACCTTCATGGCTAAAGAGGGAGGTCATGTTTTGATAGAGCACTTAGAGCTGATTGAAGAGGAGGGAATGAAGGAATTAATCAAAGTGATAAGGAAACCTGAGCCACTTAAGGGTGATGGTGGAATACTTTCCTTCATAATGAAGAATCATGACCACAACCTTGTAACTCATATCAGCATTTCTCCTCCTCATGTTGACACCAAAGAAATGACTCCAAAAGATTACCAAATCAAAGAGGTGATTTTGGGAAAGCCCATGGTGGACACAACCAAAATAATGATCATTGCGAGAATGAAGCAAGTATTTTGACACATGGATCAGGATGAATCTGAATTGATAACACTACAAAAGAAGAACAAGCTACTTAGAGTCTACCTAAATGAACTAGTGGGACCTGTTGACTTGGAAAATCTAGAGGTTTCTCTTAGAGCTACACTAGGAAGAAAATAGGCAAGAACATAGTTGGACTCATTTTTGGAAGCATATCAACATTGGTGCGACAGTTTTGAGGAGAAAGGTGTGTAAATAATACAACTCAATTTGAACCTATTGCACAGCATTCAATCAAATGCCAACAAGTTGGTTTCTATAGTGAACCAATATTTTGGGTTGATGGATGAAGTACATACTTAGGCCAAGCTCTTACAGGCATTAAGATCAATAAAGAGTCAAAGGTACTAGATTCTTATGGAGGTATACACTACAAAGGAGCTTGATAAGCTCAATGATTGGATATAGAGAATATTAGTAGGTAATGAAGTAATGGAGGGATTGCATGAGGAAATTTAGTGGATTAAAGACAAAGCTCAAGAGCAATTTTTGGAAGTGGAGAGGTACTATAACGCCAATTGCCTTAAGATTTTTTAGGATGAGTCTAAGACCAAGTTTTTTGCATTGCAATAGTAGTTCAACAATTTAGAGGAATATTTGAAGAAGCTTTGTTAGAATATGACACAAAACAAGCATTCAAAACCAAAGAAGCATTGTTGGAACTAGACACCAAGCTTCAAGATTTTATGGAGACAAGAATAGAAGTTGGAAATTACTAAAAAGTAGTGAGAAATAGGTACGAGGCTTACTAAAAGATATTAAAGTAGAAGAGGTGATAGAGAAATTCAAGAATAAGCATACATACATCATTTTGGTATAAAGGGGATGAAAACCTAGATGCTAGAATTTCACTTTTGAACCTATCACCAAGGTGGGTAGGTGTGCAAGTGCATTGGTGCTTAGGTGTATTCGTGCACTTTTCACAAAGGTACACTACCACTTTTCAAGAAGTAGTGCACTGATAGTTAACTACTAGTTCCTAATTTAGAGCATTCCATGCACTGGAAACACATTTTGATGATAGTTCAACTCCTATAAATGCCTAAAGATGACTAAGATCCCATTTTTAGCACTTCTAGAGACTTCTAGATCATCTCACATCTTCCTTCTTATATTCTTATTATTTCATTCTTTTAAGTCATGTAAACACTCATGCACTCATTAATAGATATATACAAGATTAGAGACCTACTTAGCATCATTTAGAGCATCAGTTTGTATATAATTAAATTAGTAGTTTTTAGCATAATTTTTCATTTTAAGATCTCTCACTCCAAATGTAAATAGAAGAGATTAAATTTCTTATGAATACATTGATGTAATTTGTACTATAGGTTGTTATTTTGATGCAATAATATATGGTATTAGTGCTCTCATTTTGAGTGTAGTTATTCTTATCATAGTGTATTGTTCTTGTGAATGCATGTTCATGAATAATGGAGGCAATGGTTTTATTGTGTTTTTTTTTATTAAGTAAAATAGGTTTTATAGGGATCCTAAAACTTGAAAGTTTTTACAACATATCTGAAATAGAAATATTAAGAAAAGTCCAGCTACAGAGAATCTTCTTAACAAAAGCCAACCGTAAACAATAGGCCCATGGACAGGAAATAAAAAACCAACTACACTAGAACAAGAAAGAACCAACTACACAATGAAAGACAACAAAGTAGCACTAACTATTAGTTCTCTCTATCAAGAACTTGCAAGGTCTCTGCAGCTTCATTGGTCTTCCTATCGTCCGTGTCCTCTTGGTCCTAGTTCTGAACATCCACTTGGTCTCTGGTTTCTTTTGGATCATCCTCAGCCTACCCAATATCCAAGCTAGCCTTCTCCATCTTTTCCCCACCAAATCCAGCACAAATTAGTGAATTACCTAGGCTATTAATGTTCTCATTTAGGGCATTCAAAGTGGTGATCACCTTGTTGGCTAGGTTTTGATGATAGAACTCCATCCTTTGGACTCTTTGTTCAACCTTGGTGATTCTATCCTCCTAGTCAACCTTGTGTTCCTAGACATTGAAGTGTCATTGGTTACCATCTTGGCTTCTCTCCTCTTCATTGTGTCCCTGGTTGCTACCAATTTTTTGGCTTTCTTCCTAGCTTCTTTTTTCCTTTAGGTCTTCAATTTCATGGAATAACCATTTGATAGACCAAAAATTTTCTATCATGCTATTCTTACCATTTTTCAAAATATTAATCCCAATTTCCCTCACTTTTAAATTATTAGCACTACAGACAAGAAATCCCACTATTTCATCGAGGGTCAATGGAAAAATATTCTCAATTAAGATCCACAGTAGAGAATGATACTGTGGGGACTTGAACCTTGGTTGTAGGCTCTATAGGAAAGAAGCCCCACCATTTCGCCAAAGGGACATTGTACAATATTTTAGTTCTAGTTTTTTCCTTGTATTAATTAATTGTGTTGTTGTGACAAATTGGAGAAAAGATCATCTTTGTTCTTACATAGTGTCTTGTCTCACTTGAGCACACTTTCCATGGCCTCATAATTTAATGAAACATGAAACATATTTCAACTATTATTGAATTTCCCATCGATGATTTCATTAGTGGAGTTGAGGAAGCACTGCTCTAATTTCATTGGTTTCCTACCTAATCATTTTGATAATTTAATTCATAGATGTGTTGCTACCTTGGTTTATGGCCATCAGGAATTTCCCTTTTAGTTATTTTCTTTAAATCCCTCATTACTCTATCTTTGTTATTTTCTTTTTCAAATATTTGCTTAAAGTAGGAATTCATATATTTGCATCATAAGAAGTCGAATGGTTTCCTCGATAAACTACATTCATCTTTAAAAAAATAAATTAAAAAAATTATATATATATATATATATATATATATATATATATATATATATATATATATATATATATATATATATATATATATATATATATATATATATATATATATATATATATATATATATATATATATATATATATATATATATATATATATATATATATATATATATATATATATATAGTTGGTGGTTACATTTTAAACATCAATAGATTATGTAGATTGGTTTATAACTAGCAAAGACCTCCTTATGAACATACACATTTATCTTCAATTTAGTTACCCAATCAGTTAAAAAACCCACTTGGAACCTTACAATTGGTCCTTGATCAACTTTTCAAGAGAGAGATTTGAAAGGATCCCTATCATTCAACATTGTGCAAAATGACAACTCAACAAAAGTGGCACTAGAAGGAGAACCTAAAACCATTTAGATAAGGAAAACATTTTGTTTGAAAATTTTGCAATTTTTGGAAGTTAAAAAAAAATTCTCTCTCATTTTTAAAAGGTGAGCAATTACAAAGGTGCGCTTTTTGAAGAGGTGCACTTTTCTAGAATCAACACAAACTAGAATATCCTGATCCACCATCTGCATTTTAGAAAGTTTTATAGTCTTCACCTAGTGCACACAAGTTCTTATAACTCACTCATTTTTACAAGCCTTATAGTGATAAGGGACTACCAATAATTCTACCACTTCCATTACAAAATTTATCATCTTCTTTAGTTCGACCTCCAAATCTACCTCCACCTATTGTCCCACCTAATCCTCCACTAATGGCCATTTTTACAAATGCAGTAGATTCACCAATCAACTTGTAAGCTACACTAAATGACCTTCCCAAGAATTCTGAGAAATTTTCCCCAAGTTCATTTATAGAGAAACACAAACAACTGAGGATCATATCAATGTCTTCAAAGAAATATACAATTGAAAACAAATTCAACAAGAGAATTTGGTCTCCATTCATTCTCATACACAATGGGATAAGTTGCCTTCAACTAGTGCATGAATTTGCCACTAGGATGTATCCATAACTAGATGGCCTTTGTAAAATTATTCTTAGATCAGTTCAAAACATTTATCAAACTAGTTATGATACATCTTCAAATCATATCCATCAAGAGGGATCCAATGAAGACCATTTCATGTTTCAATCATTACTTTCACATGGAATACCAAAATTTTGAAACACCCTACATCATACGAGTTGAAGCCACGATCGAGATTTATCTTAATGCTATGGACAACATCACTCTTATCTTCCTAAGGAGATTGCCTCCTATAGACATTGATACTTTTGGAAAAGTCTTTGAAGAAGCAATTACTTTTACTAAACAAGCCAATCCTAATGGAGGAGAATTGATGGTTCCAACTCAAGCTAGTACAATAGTACCAACATATCCAATTAGAGCATAAGTGATGCCTAGTCAATTCATTTCACTGACTCCAATTCCACTACAACAGGCACCAACTATGCTAGCTCTAGCCATAACTTACCCAAGATATGAACCTCAAAAAGTTTCTTTCTTTGAGAAAAAGGAAGTAACATCCACTAAAGAAAGTAATAATGTCACAATAGAGTTAGGCCAAATGAAGAACATAATGCCTCAGATTACCAGTGAGCTAACCTATTTTAGATTGTCACAAGGGAAGAATAACAACTTTCAAAGAATGAATGCAGGCCCTTATAACAAAAACAACTATGGTTAGAATTATAATAAGAATTTCAGCAAAAAAAAAACAATTCAAGGAAAAAATTTAATTCCTTTAGATCGCAACAACAATTTTCAAAGATAGAGTCAACAATGGAATACCCATCCAAACAATGGAAGTGTCCCTACAACCAACAGTAATAATGCTCAATTTGTGGATATCAATAAATTTGACTCCAATCAAAACATACCTAATAATGGTGGCTCATATTTTAATGGAAATCAAGAAGTGAATTAGAGAGTACACAAGTCACTAATAATGAGCCCCCTATGCAGTTCAATACCATGCTATTAGAATCTTATGATTGTCCACAAAATCCTAAAATGGAAGAACATGTCAATGATGAACTTACCTTTCCATTTAGTCAAGAATCAGATCCTCAAAATAAGAGATTTTTTCTTTTCAAAATGATTATCAAAATACTTACAACTTACAGAATCGAAGGGAACCCAAGATTGATGGCATTCCTCCCGCATATTCAAGCACCCTATGTTGGACAACAAAATAAAAACCAAGGAAACATACCTATGATACTTGACATTTTTTAAAATTATATTTTTATAATTTCAACTAATGGACCTCTCTATAAGATAGGTTGTTAGAATAGAAGGCACACATGTTTTGCCTCCATGGTCTGAAGCTATCTATATAATTTTCTAAATGCTCAATAGAGTGTACAACACCTTGCATGCTATCTATAGGATGAAGTAGGTGAGGGGGGATAGGCCTGATGCCTAATAGCCTAAATATCTCACATGAGGTCACAAAGGTTGCACCTCATGCTCTCGTGCAGATCCTTAAGAGTAGGTGGTGGAGGAGGACTAGGTGGTCATGGAGGTGGAGGTGGAGGTGGAGGTAGAGATGGAGGGAGTGGGGTGGGGGTGGGTCCATCAAATATAATCTACATATATGTAAATAACATAAAAATTCACAAAATTACTATTTAATAAAATAAATATAAAATATGAATATAAATACATCTTGAGAACCATATAAATTCACATATAATGCATCTTTAACTACTTGAATATAAAAAAAAGAGGAGAGAATATGTTTGGATTAAAGAAACATTGTGGATATCATAAACATACATAACTGTAAAGTATAGGTTAGGGTTAGGGTATGGATTTAGATTCAAACTATATTTAGATTATAATCAGTTGATTAGGCTAAGGATTAGAGGTGTTTTTAAAAAAGGCTAGTGTTATGATTGTGTGTAGACTTTACAAAAGTGTTCTAAAGTATTAGCATTTATAATATTAGTTTTACTAGATTGAGCATTAATATATGTTGGTTAAGATTAGGGTGATTTTTAGTGGTGAATATTCATAATTTTACAAATTTTAAATTTTTTTGCTAGTAATTTGTCTAATAATTTAAGATTTAATGCAACCTAAATCGCCACATTTTTATTAAATTTCGCTCCAAAATATTTAAAATTGCTCAACAATTTATTTTATTAAAAAATTTAAACTCAAAGATTCGCCACAATATTTGATACATGATTAGATATGATTCACCTAAATATTATATATTATCAAAGAAATAAAAATTAATTCACTAATAATTATCATAATCATTAGTTACTTTAGGGATATATTACCAATATTTAGTTTTCACTATTGATTTTGTTGGTGTAAATATGTATTTACTATTTACACTTACTTAAGTTTACTTAGGTTAATGCATTATTTTATTATTTTACATTAGTTTATTATTTTATTTTGTGAGACACTTAGGAGTTTGTGCACCTTTTTGAGTTTTCATGTTGACAACACAGGAGTACGCAACTCTATTTTAGCACATGGTGTCTACAACACTGATTTGCATGTCACATCCTTGTAGGCTTGTCCTCTCATCACCGCACTTACTTCTGTGCTTAATGGATGATAACCAATATCTGGTGGACATGTTCCTAGTTGTGTGACTTATCATGTAGCTTATTATGAGGCATTCTAGATGTATCTCAGAGGCCTTTATATACAAGCACTCCTAGTGTACTCCAAGCATGCAATACTGAATATATTGTCATTTTGATCATACTCTCTCTTTCTGTTCTATAGTTGTGCTTGTGTTTGAGTTCTTAGTTCCTAGGTGAATTTTTCCTTTAGGAAAATTCATACATGGTATCAAAGCTTGGATGTGTTCTTATCACATAGCCATTTGAGACCATTTGTTGCTTCAGCACCTCAGCCCAAATCTAGAGTACTACAAAAATTGGGAGCATCTAGAGCCAGATCTGACCTTGCCATTGCATTTGGAATGCTAAATCAGAGAAAACCAACTATAAATTTGACTACCTTGGCCCAAAGTCAATCGTGAGGCAAATTTTTTTTGCAAATCAAACCCTAGAGGCCCCAATTTGCAGTTTGGGTATGGCCATTTGTAGATCTCATTAATTCATTTTTTAGATTTGTATTTTTTTCTATACTTTCTTGATTGCAAATTTTTGAAATTTTTTTTGCCCTTCAAGCACCTAGCAGAGAATTTTTTTAGCAAAATTGGATAGTCACACCTTGACTCTACTATTTGCAGGTATCTTTTATTTGTTCACAAGAGAATATTATTCATATTTTATCATAGAGAATTTCATAGTGAACTCTAAAAATTTTTGGGCATAAATACTGTAGCCATACTCAACAAATTCAACTACTGTATAGCACCAAATTCTGGCAGCCTAACAAATTTTTGGCAAATATTCTAGGAAGATTGGGCATCCTCACCCACCAGCCACATACCTCCTATAGGTAGCCTACTCTTTCTTATGAACTCTGTGGGCTTTGGTTTTGATACTATTGTAAGGTTCATCCCACAGGTGATGTGGTATTAAACCCCACAACAATCACCATTTTTCAAATCTATAGCAACAAATTTGTCACCCACAAGTTATTTTCGAGAACAGTGATTACTTTTTCTGTCCCAAGTAAAAACAAAAAAATTCCAGTGTGATTTTAATAATCTAGCCCCATTTTGAGTTATGTAGCCATTATAGTTTTCTAGCCCCACGAGCGAAGGATTTCTGGTGGCCTCTTTCATGACATAGTCTGGCATACTCCGGTGACATTTGGTATATTTCGAAGACCTCAGTTCTAATTCTGGTGCAGTGTGATAAAAATGGGAAAATAGTTCCAAAGTTCGATGTCTTTATTTCTAGTAGCACATTTGAATATTCTAACATCACTTTTTTGAAACTTGGCATTTATGCATTCCATCTATCTCTGCCCACTAGCCATGTGGACCTATAAGGAGCCACCATGCAACTTGCTATCTGCCATTTACAATTGCCATATAGATAGCACAAGATTGACATGTGTCACGATGTCTACTCCTACCTGCCAACTCAGACTGTGACATGTCATTAGTCAACCACTAAGTGCCATGTGTCCTCTTGAAACATTAACCACCACCTATCATACAATTTTTCCACATCATCATCTATACAAGTTGTACGATATGGACATCTAGGTCATCTGACACATCAGTAGGGGGTTGTTTTTTGCTGATGTCAGCTAGTCAGGAAAAAAAGTTTGATAGTCATCTAACCATCATTCCCAAGAATTTTACAACTACAATGATGGTTGTTTGACCATCAAATTCAACATCACAATTTTCTTGCCAGACCCCTCTCCAGATTGCTTTTCATTTTGGTAGCTTGACTTTGTGAGCCCATAACTCAGACATTTGGACTGTGATTTAGGTGCAATTTTTTATGAAATTAGGTAGAATTTCCCAAATTTTCTAGTGGTGGTATTTTTTTCTAGTTTAGTTTCAAGGATTTTGTAGAAATTGCATTTTTTGGTAACTATACTTGCATAATCCTACATTTTGCAACTTCAAATGCTCTGTATGGGCACATCTATACACTTTTTTTTATGTTTCATTTTTTTTGAAAGTGCATTTTTTTTTCTACTTTGCAAATATGAAGTCAAATTCTAGGGTTATGTGGACCAAAATCTCACTTTTAGAATTAGGTCTTTTTCAACATCATAAAGCTTCAAACTCTTTTCAAAATTGTTGCACATCTATGCTATAGTGCTTAGTGACAGATTTGAGCCTTATAAGGAAGTTGTAAAAGAAAAATCAAAAAGTCCACTTTGTTCATTTTGACAAGTGGCCCATTGTACATGCACTACTTATAAATTGCCAAAGCATCTTTTTTGGAGAGATCTTTTGATTGAGTGAAAAGGCGGGGGGGGGGGGGGGGGGCGAGTGTACTATATTTTTGTGTCTCTCTATTATGCTCTTTTCATTTTCTGCATCGTGGTTTTTAAATGTCTTCCTATAACTTCATGCAACTATTCTACATGGAAAGATATTGCATGGAGTAGATTAATGGAAAAAAGATATAGTCTTTATGTTGATGGTAAAATTTCTAAACCTAATAATGCTAAAGAACTCATTGAATGACAAAAACATAACCAACAGGCTTTAGGAGCTATCAGGAGTTGTGTACATGGGGATCTCCTCTTTCACATTAACAATTGTTTAGAATCTAAAGAAGCTTGGGACACACTTGAATCATTGTATGGTAAGGTAGATGAAAAGGGATTTTCAATTAAAGATTATCTACTTCTCTTGGATCCAAAGAATTTTGACACAATTCAAGATTACATCAAAAAACCCAATAAGTATAGGACACTACTTAAACATTGTGGAAATCCCATGAAGGATGAAAATTTGATTCATCACATCCTAAAGAGGCTACCTTTAGAGTATGCTTCATTTGTTTCGAGTTTTAATATGCATAGGTTGACCATGGGATCTGCTTACTAGAAGCCTACATTTGATGCATTTGCAAAGATGTTGATTGTTGAAAAATCTCACTTGATGGATTTAGGACTTCTCAAGTCATCAAAGACCAAAGCCTTGGTGGCTAGTGATTAGCACAAATCAAGTCAAGGAGGGAAAAACAACAATAAGAAGATGCAGTGGAAGTAGAAAACACAATCTGAGACATAACAATCCTCCTCACAACAAGGAAATTCCTCTTCCAACAAGAAGGGAAGTAATGACAAGAAGGAAAAACTCTTTTGTGCATACTACAAAAAGCCAAATCATGATGAGCATCATTGCAAAAAAAAAAGAATTGATGAGTTAGAAAACGTACTCAGGAAGAACAACATTCAAGTGTGAGGTACTTCCAAGGATTCAACTCTAACCTCTTCAAAGGGTAAAGGGCAAGCACTTATAGAAAATACAAGTTCTTCTTCGAAATGGATACTTGACTCAAGCGCCTCCTATCATATGGGTTCTTCAAATGAAGACTTTTCTTCATTGAAGTAGTCAAAAGTACCACACATCTTCATGGAAGATGATACTAAAATGGAGGTTGAAGGGAAAGGACATGTCGAAATGGAAAATGGGGAATTCAAAGATGTTCTCTACATTCCAAACCTTAGCTCTGATCTCCTATCAATTTATGAAATCACTCACCTTAGAGATGGTCATAAAATTGAGTTCCTTCCAAATTCAGTGATGGTGCGTAGTCTTAGAGATGATTCATTAGTTGCAGTGGAGAAAGTCAATGATGACAAGAGGCTATACTTCTTCTCCCACTTTATGCCTAAGTCACCTTCTCAAGCCTCATTAGCTCACTCTAATTCGTAGATCACATTATGGCATGAGTGGTTTGGTTACCTTGACTTCTGCTCTCTTCAGCAACTTTGCTCAAAATGCATGGTCAAAGGTCTACCTAACATCAAATTTTCTAAGGGAAAATTTTCATCTTGTTCAATGGATATGACTCTCAAGGATTAGTATGATAAAAGGAAGTCTTCTAGAGCTCCAATTCTTCTTCAACTAGTTCACATGGTTTTAGCAGGACCCTTTGCAGTGGCTTTAGTCAACCAAGGCCACTACATACTCACATTTGTTGATGAATTTTTGAGATTCACTTGGGTCTACTTCCTTCATCATAAGAGTGAATTGGTTCATAAACTTCAAGACTTTAAGAATCAAGTTGAACACAAATCAAGAAAAGCCATCAAGATACTAAGGGTGGACAATGAGAATAGATATGTAGACAGAAGATTGAAGGACTTTTGTAGAATTGAGGGGATTGATGTTCAGAACCCATCGGCATTTAGTCTGCACAAGATAGATGTTGCAGCTATGAGGATTAGGACTCTCAAAACCATTGCAAGTTGCATGATAAAAGCCAAGTCTCTAAATCCTACACTTGAAGTTGAAGCCATTAGCAATGCTACTCACATACTTAACAAGTCTCCTCATAATGCCTTAGATGAGAAGACTCCTTTTGAGGCATGGTGCAAAAAAAAACTAGTTGTGAGTCACCTTAGAGTCTTTGGTTGTCCAACATGGGCAAACCTATCTTCCAAGAGATGTAAGGCACCGGCACCTAGGCCTTGTACTTTCATTGATTGTGAAGACAATGCAAAGGCTTACAGACTTATGGATCCAAAGGCTCATCAAATTTTTGTGGAGAAGGATGTTCACTTTGAGGAAAGTTCATCCAGCTTATCCTCTAATCCTCTCTACATATCATACATAGTGGAAACTGATAGTGACATAAGTGATAGTGCTTCAATAGATTTAGACACATGGGGTTCTATTGACAGTTGTAGTGAAAGGTCACATCATTAGTTTAGTCCACATGCTTATATTGCCCAAGTGAAAGGTCCAACAAAGCATGGTACATCTCATCTTCTAGCTCTAGCTTCAATTGATTTGGGAGATAACCTTGATGATTTAAACCTTTTTATTGATAAAGGTGATCCTTCTATAGTTGTTTTGAGGGCTCACTCTGACCCTCATGTCCATTCTCTACATGATCAATCTTTACAGGTTGGCGTGATTGTGGATCCTTATGAACAACAATTGTCGGAGGTCTCTTTGTCAGTTGAGGAGATAGATGGTTCATTGGAATAGGTTCAACATACATCCTTGTCAAATCTACATTTGTTCTTATTAGCACAGTTGGAAGGGGAGAGCATCAATATCAGCACAGGGATACTTGAGTAGGTTTCAGGGCCAATGTACATCTTCAAGATTGTACCTTTATCTTTGTTTCTTCCTAAAGGCAGGAATGTCATTCAATAGTCTTCGACTAGCTTCTTCATCAGAGTAGCTTTCACTTGTTGGCATTCTTCTTTTGGGGGGGGGGGGGGAGCCTATTTTGTCTCTCTTCCTCCTCTCATCATTCTCTTTTGTATAGACCAGATGTATATCCTAATGGGGGGTCTTGATTACTCCATCCATCCATGCATCCCTACTTATCTCTCTTTTTGGAGGAGGGTTTTTCCCATGATGTTTTCCCTCTTTCTCTGCTTTATGAGAGATTACATTTCATTATGTACATGGGTACCTAACATGGCCTAGTAGCCAGGACCCATCATGCATCTTCATCCTAGTTTTTGTAAGCTTAAGGGCATTCCCCTAAGTTTCACTTAAGGAGGGGTGTTGGTGTGAATACGTATTTACTATTTACACTTACTTAAGTTTACTTAGGTTAATGCATTATTTTATTATGTTGCATTAGTTTATTATTTTATTTTGTGAGACAGTTAGGAGTTTGCACACCTTTTTGAGTTGTCATGTTGACAACACAGGAGTACGCAACTCTATTTTAGCACATGGTGTCTACAACACTGATTTACATGTCACACCCTTGTAGGCTTATCCTCTCATCACCGCACTTACTTCTATGCTTAATGGAGGATAACCCATATCTGATGGACATGTGCTTGGTTGTATGACTTATCATGTAGCTGATTATGAGGCATTCTAGATGTATCTTAGAGGCCTTTATATATAGGCACTCCTAGTGTACTCCAAGCATGGCATACTGAATATATCATCATTCTAATCATACTCTATCTTTTTGGTCTACAGTTGTGCTTGTGTTTGAGTTCTTAGTTTTTGGGTGAATTTTGCCCTTAGGCAAATTCTTGCAGATTTAAAATATAATGTAATTATTCTCATAATTTTCATGAGATAAAACATGTTCAATTTTGATTTGTAATATTCCGTGATGATTAGTGAACTTCCTATTATTATTGAGGTTCACCAATATTTTACACTCAAAAATTATGATTCCAAAACAATTGTCAATGTAAATAATATTAAAAAAATAAAAATTGAGAGGTTCGCTGATAAAAACAATATGATTTTTCAAAATAATGAAAGATTCACCAATAATTCATAACTTTTTCTAGAGGGTTGTTTCTTAAAGTTTACCCTAGTTAAGATTTAGAATTTAACATTTTTTATTGAAATTTTATCATTTAGAATAAGGTTACAATTTAGTGGATTAAAATTTTGTCATTTTTCATTTATAGGACCAAGGACATCTAACATGAGATAAATAGGGTGGAGCTTGATGGACTCGATTGCAAGCTCACAAGTCTTTTTCTATTAGGAATAATGCATGTAGTTTTTCACTATGAAATTTGATTCAAGCAATAAGCTTTTAATAATAGTTACAATGGTTATATCAAATTTCTAGAAATTTCTATTCAAAATATATGAGAACTATAAATTTCTAAATATTTATTCTAAGGAAGAGTGGAAATAATTTCACTTTTAGAGTTATGGAGAAGGGTCAACATTTTTAATAGAGAAATATTTATAGTAATATGATTTTATTTTTTTAACTATAATTATGTGTGGATAATGTTTTAATTAATATATTAAATTTTATATTTATGATAAAGGTTTTTTTTTTTTTAGTAGATATTTATATCAAAATTAGATTTAAACTTAAATTTTAATTAATTTTATTTAAAATTATATTTATTGCAATATCATTTTCTTACAATATATTTATATTCAATTTTAGATAGTAATAAAATATATTTTTTAATATATTTGTTGTTTAATTATATTTTTGGATTGTAATGCATACATTTAATTTGGAAGGGAAACTGCTGGAATTACAATAGGAAAGGTAAACTTTTGAGAGGGAGGGAGGGGGTGAATTAGTGCTTTAAACATTGACCCATAAAAATATTCACCACACATCCATCTCACATATTGAATAAGTAAACACAAAATACCATGTAAAGCATATACATCTAAAGCATGTAAATAAGTAAGCATTCACACACATATATGACACAAGATATGATTACCTAAAAACCCTCCAATGAGAAGGTAAAACTAGGGTGGGGATGACCCAAAAATCTTTACTACTATAGTAATAAAGTGTATCCAATGAAGGTTACAATGTTTGATCATGAACCATGATCTACCTAGTGAAAGGTCTACCTTGTTAAAGACTTAAAAAGATTGTTAGGTCTCACCCTGTTAAAAGATTTTAACACTGTATTAGAAGTGTGCCTAATTAAAGGAATTCAACTCACAATTAAGCACCTTGTTAGAGGATTTCAATACAGCCTATTAGCACTACTCTATTAAGAGATTTAATTGATTCACCTATTAGAATGTCTCAGCATTGATCCTATAGTTAGCACTTTGATGCTTGATGACAAATCACCTCTATTCTATTGTGTACTTGATCCTTCTTGATTAGATGACTCTCTCATGTTCATTGTTTCCTTCCTCTATTCTCCTTTAACTAATTCTCCAATATAATTTAGATCATAATACTTTTATCACCATGAATGTCCTAGTTTACATATTCAAAACTCTCCTTTATCATTCATTCCCTCTCTGCTCTTCGCTCATAAGAAGTTTAGGGTTTTTTCTCATTAAGAAGACCTAGGTGACTTAGGGTTAGGTATGAATCAATGGTTTTGATTCATCCATATTGCAGCTTAAACCTTCCCTTTACCTAATCAGGTGCATGTAATACATAGAGATTCCAATTTAAGATTTGACCTTATCACCAAAATATCATAATTGAATCTTTAAGTCAGCCTAAAAATGGTTTACGTAGTAGTTTGTGTCAATACAAACAACTATAACAAAATTGTGTTACTCGACATTTGAAGTCCTTGGTGCTTGGCTCATATTGTGACTTCAATGTTGTTGCTCGGCATCTAAATGTCTCAGCATGCATTGCTTGCTTGGGTCTTGAATCACTCAGCACATAGTATCCACTTGGCACTTGAGTGAGTTAGCATATGAGTGACTCAACACTCATTGTTTACTTGGCATGCTCTAACTTATATGTTGTGCTCAACATATGTTACTTGTTTGGCATGAACTAAGTAAATGACATAAGTGTATAGACACTCACTAATCAAAACCAATATGAGATTAACAATCTTCATCTTTGACATGAGTGTCAAAAACACTTGGTCATACATTATGTTGGTCTGAATTTTTGTTTGATAGAAGTCTTTTGTCCAATTGTAGGAAAGTCAGATTTTCATTCTAGTGGATAGTAGGGTTTCTAGGTAATTCATCTGTTTATTAGCCTTTGAAAAAGCTTTGTGAAAACCCTACGCTTCTTTCTATTTGTAAATTGTCAGGCACGAAATATTTGAATTTTCAAATAAGGCAAATATTTTGTTGTCTTTTATCTTCCGTGCCCTTGAGATACCTTTCCTCTCATATTTCCCAACCGTTCGATCTAAGTAGATCCACCGTTGTCGTTACCTCGCTTTGCAAACATGGGCACTTTTTATGTATGGCAAGGTAGGGAGTGCTGAAAAGTTTATAAAATGGGACCGCAAAATGAAGATACGACAGTCAGAACTTTATTTTTTGGTTGATTTATTAGTCAAGTACACACTGCAATTACCGTCAAAATAGGAAAGGGGACCCAGCAGAAATGGTCTGAAGATGGAGTCGAAATGATGATTTTTTTGATGTTTCGCTACCTCGCTATCGAAAAAATTTGACATCTCTCCGTTACCAAAGTAGCGAGGGCCCATGAAATTGAAGAGTCAGTAACATTGAAATTCATCAGTACCATGACTAATCCAGGTGGCATGATAAGTAATAACTGCCTTTGTCAGAAGCAGTTAATAGCAGCAGTAGTAATCTAATGGACCCTTGTATTTCACGATATCAAAATTTATTAAAGTGTTGGAGCTCTCTACCTCACTATCGAAAAAAATTGACATCTCACCGTTAGCGCAGTAGTGAGGCCTCGTGAAATCAAGAGCCAGTGGGACCTTTAGTAACGTGGAATGATGACTAGAACTAAAGTAAGATCTTAAAGGGTGCCAACTATGCAGAGTTTCGTACTTTATCAATGCCCTTCTGATCAAAGGTGCAGGAGGTCCTGAGCGTCAAATTAGAACAAAATCAACAATCCTCACTACCTCACATTGAAAAGTTGCCTATTTTTAAAGCTATGTGACATAGTGAGTATAAGTCAAAAAATTGCGTGCAGTTTCCCCAACTTTGATTAGGTCTATGATCAATGGCTGTCGTCTTCTCGCTATGAAGAGTTTCTAGGGAGATACATATAGTGACATAGTGAATAAGGGCCCCACCGCCATTTTCTAAGCAAGCCCAGTAACATATCATCTGCCAAATTCAGATCAGATCAATGGTTGTCAATGCTTCGCTATGGCAAGGTGCTCGTTCTTTATGCATAATGAAGTAGCGACCTGTTGACACGTGTCCTTAGTTGCCAGTGGGTCTAGACATAAGCGTCATCAAGGAAAGATTTATGTGTGTGGTAAATTTTCATTGGATGAATTGACCAACATGTCAAGTGCAACGCCTATTTTTTCTCTCCATATCACATGATCATAGGATTTTTGAAGATCGACGGCGCAGCTTTAAACATAGAATGTGGTGCCACTCTCTATATTAGTTAGACATGAAAGCATCGTTCGTGAGAAAAATAGAGTATAATACAAAAAGATTTCATCAGTTTCATCATATGCAAGCAAAGATTCTGAGCCATTCCTGTGCAGAAGTAATGTGTTGAAGTCTGGCAAAATTTGTGAAATTGTCTACTCACAAAAAGTTTGCAAGAATATAGAGGAAAACAAAGACAGAATTCAAGTAAGTAGTACTACCATAATCTCTATAGGCTTTTCAGTTCTGTGAAAAAATAATCCAAGACCCCTCCGATGAAGGGATTTTAAGGTCAAATAAATTATTTGGATAGAAATGTGCATGATGACTTGCTTGAGTTGCTCCCAGAGTCTACTGTAGAGATAGTGCAAGTTAAAAGGTTAACCTCATTGAACCCTAGGCTAAGGAGAGCTGATGGATTGTATGATAAGGGTAATTGGGTCCAGGATGCTCAAACTTCTCAAACTGGTTTGAGTTTGTTCAAGAAATAGTTTGTAGAAAGGAAATTATATGCCCCTCATGCCAATATATGGAATTTTGATCTGGGAAAGCTAGTTGTTCCCATTGTGTTTATGGGTTATGACCTTCTTGAGGCCGTGGTGAAAAGTTATGATTAAGCCACTAGGGTAGTGAGAAGAATGGATGGTGAGGTTTTAATTACCATCAGTCTAGAAGAGATTAGGGAAATTTTCAATCTAGGTCCTCTCACTAGGTATCATGTGCCCATTGATTTGATAGAGTTAGAAAAAGAATATATGTCCAAAAGGGATGTAGTTAGACAAGGTGCACCGAAGGCCCACATAGGCAGAATTGGAAACCTACCAGCAATAACATCATCTTCTAAAGAACCTTTCAAGAAATCATGCTTTAATGCCAGGGCAGTAGAGATATACAGGACCCTGTGCAGAGTCTTCGGAGAGGGTGAAGAAGATTTTATTCCTGTGAGCTTCATGTATATGATCACCCAAATCTCCTCTTTCGGTGTAGAAATAATTGTTAATTTTGTATCTTACCTGGCTAATGAGATTCATAGTGGATTGGTGGGGATTGCAAAGGGCAAGGTGGAAAAGGTTTGGGGTCAATACTCCCTATTGATGCATATGTTTCTATTTAAAGGGGTTACATATTTCGGTAAAGAAATGGTTTTAAATAGGGAACAAGAGGGGGAAGCACTACCAATTCAATTATGGAGTGTAGACATGATCGGGGAATTAGAAAATGCTAGTTTTGTTAGATTTGAAAGGCACTTTGCTTCTAAACTAAGGTACCTCATATTGAGTGACAATCCCAGAATTCTTAAGGCACTAATTCACCTTGTTAGGCCTATGGACAAACGCATAGTCTAAAAGTTTCACATAATTGGGGGGATATCCTCCCATATCTAGTCTCAACTATCATTAGAGTCTATGGATTCAAAGGGACACCCCATGTACTACCCTATCAGATGCCTTTAAAGGTAGGAGTAGCTAAATTTTTATAAAAGTTGGGAGGAGTAGAGGAGACCTTTTTGCACAAAAGGGGAACAGGATCAATTTTTCATATTTGCATTGTAGCTCACTAGTTTGTAATAACCAAAGAGGGGTGGATCTTCCTCAAAAAAATTTTGGATCAGTATAAGATGGCAGTATCTCACTCTCATTTTTGTGATGCAGAAGATTTCTTTAATTCTGCTCTTAGAAATAGGATCAAGCTTTGTCCAAGTTAGCATGAATTCTATTTTCTTGAAGATGTAATAAGGAATGAATTTTCTCTCTAGGACCAAGAAACAAAGAAAGAGAAATGGAGAGTCTATTCAAAAGTTTTGGAGTTTATTAATTGTTTTGACAAGGATTACAGTCCTCTTAGTAATGCTGCAACTAATGCAGATAGAATAAATAAGCTCATGAGTACATTTGTTGAAATAATGGAGGTAATGAATGAGAAGAAACAACATTTTATTGATTCTTTTCCAGATAAAGCCATGGAAGTAATGAGGAAATTGGGTTTCACCCCTAACATAGGTGCAGGTCCATTGGTTGTGCGAAAGAGGATAGGATATACTATCATTCGGGAACAGATGCCCACTGTAAACAAAGGAAAGTAGATAATTGAATCTACTAGTACTGCTTTTGAAGAAAGACCCCCTTAACCCTCTCCAAAAAGAATAAGAATAATTAGGGAAGAGGAATCACATGATGAAGGTTGCTCACCTTCCCAAACTCCAATGAGAATTGAGGAGGAGCAGCTCACCAGTGAGAAAATTGAACAAATGGGATCACAAGGAGGAGTTTTTGTTACTCAGGCAAAAATTGACGAAGGGAACCCCCAAGAGCCTCCTATGCTGAGTTTTGAATTAACTATAGCAGATTTTAGGGGAAGGGAATTAGACCCTATTTTAGAACAAGCCAGTCAGCAATTTTTATCTAATAACAGTTTTTTAAAATATAGGGCTTTCCATCAATTCGTATGGAGGGAAAACATGCACATTTTTGAGAAAATATGTAGGAATATGAAAATAGAGCATTCAGAAATGGGTGACGCCTCTATTCAGAATCAAATAAAGGAACAAATGATATAAGAGTTCCAGAATATAACCCCTGAAGAGGGTAGACAAATGGTGAAAGATGCAAATATTTTATTATTGCCTAATTGGGATATTGTTGATGCCTTAATTTTTAATTCTGTGTCAAATAATTTAGGATTACAGGATCCAGATAAAGAGGAATTTTTGGGAACAGCATTCAGTAATGACCAAGTTGCTCTTGTTATGTGGTCATTAAGAATAGGATCCAGGACTACTCCATCACAGCCTGATGATTCAGGACTAACAGGGAGTATCATTGTGAGGAGGGTCACTGATACTTCACATGTACAGGTAGCCCACATGAATGTGGACTATTCTAAATTTTCATTGGCCACTACAAAAAAAGAAGAAAAGGAAATGACTGATCTGCAGAGTAAGTATGAAACAGTGGTGGATGCCTACAATAAAGAAGTAAAAAAGAGAATTGAGCTTGAGAACAAACTATTGGGAAAAACCACTAGGCCAAAAATAACATAGCCTCGCCCCCCAGTTGAACCTTTTAAATCCACCCCTCTCATAGAAATACCAGATACACCCCAAAGGCCACAATACTACACTACTGAGGACTTCGAAGAAGAAAAAGGCAAACTGTGGGCTTTACATGTAGAATTGAAATCCAGATATGAAGATAAATTGAGAAAAGCTCTCACATATTTGGGGGACAAGATTGAATGGCCGCTAATTTATGATCAGTTGGCTAGGGTGATCAGCATCTGGGAGGATTTGAAATCTAATGATGAGGCTCTAAAGCCTATTTTGAATAAATGGGTGACAAGGGAGAAAGAAATAACACTTTTGTGTTTCTCTATCATAGATAATTCTTTTGAGAAAATTGAAAAGACATTTGATATTGTTTCTAATCTCACTGATTTTAATAATAAAAGGGTCCATTTACAAAAAGTAGTAATAGGCTACTTTGAAAAGTACAAAAGCCAGAAATTCAATTTGTTTCCTCATGCCTTAGATAAAGAGAATAATTTGAAAAGCAAAGATGAATGGGCAAAGAAACTTGATGATTTATTATGTTTAAGAATGAATCAAGTCATTAATGAATCAGGTATGCATGGTGGGCTGCCACAACAGAAGAAATGGTGAAGGCCCAAATATTCTTTGATTCTTTAAAACAAGAATGTGTTACCATTAACAAGGATGTTGAATATGTGCTAAAAAGACAGAGGGATATTTTATAGTTCAATTGTCCAGATGATAAATTATTTGACAAATGGATGGTAGATATGGCTCCCATTGAGCAGTTTGATGAAGATGAAGATGATAGTGATGAAATGCAAGGTGAGGAGATCCAAATCACTGACCCTGTCACTACTTAGACCCAACTGGAAGAAGAAGACAAGGATAATCTGTTACCTTCAGTTACAGACTCAGGACCACAAGATGCTGATACAACTAAAGAAAGGGAAAAGGTAGAAGTTATTTCCCCCATACAGGATAAGGATGGTGAAAGCCCATAGGTGGATTTTGACATGCCATCATCAGAACAAACTTCATCGTTGGATAATTTGGCTGCTACATATGAGGAAGGATCAGAATACCAACCAACTTAGCACACAGGAGTGTGTAACAAGAGGGTCCACAAAAGGAATGTTTGATGTAAAACTTTTGCTGTTACTCGCATTTTTGTCATCTTGTTACAAGTATATGTAAGTGTCTTTTAAAGGACACCTGTCATTTGTCTTTAGCCTAAAGCTTGTTGCATCTCACACTATTTAAGTGAGATCCCAAGGCTAAAGAATGGTCCAAATTCTATTTTTCTAAGTAATATGCTTAGTCTATTTTTGGTCCAAATTTTGAAAGAAGGTTTATGATGTATTTTCTCTATCAATTATCTGAGAATACATGAATATAGAATGAGCTCTATTTCTTTCTAAAGGTCATTCTGAGTCTATTGTAAAGGATATACCATTTTCAAAGAAAATGAATACAAATTATGAACTGTGTCCATATCAGTTCTTTCTGAATCTTGTCTCCTTTCAATTACTTGGTTGTCCCTATATTGTATAAGTAAAGGCTTGTGCAATCGAATGCAATCTAGTTAGGTTGTATATCTATCTATCACTGCTGTTAATTCAATGGATTAAATAAAAGCTTTGATGAATGTAATAAGGTTTCTTTAGTAGTGGAAAGGATTTTGAATGATGAATTCTGATTAGAATTGCTGATAGAATTTTTTGTAAGGCAACAAACTAGATCTGAGAACTTGCTATAGACTCTGAATCCCAATGGATTAGGCACTGATCAAGTTGATACAGCTCAAGGAGAAATATATCATAAATGATTATCAAAATGCAACATTAAATCAAACTTTACTTTTATTTCCTGTAGATCTTCAAAGTTGGCTAGCACTTGTCTGCATGGAATGTTTTAGCTTTAGTTAGCCAGTATTGTCTAGAACATCTGCAGATCTATAGAAAAATTCTTGGCCATTTCTATTTTATGGGATGTATTTATCAAGTTAGTAAAGAATTATGTATATGTCTAAGGATTTTGAAATGAGAATCAGAATGAAACTAAGAATAATCCTCATACAGTTGTTCCAGTTTTGAATCATCCCTAGGTACACCCACCCTAGTTTTGCAGAGCCAAAAGAGTAGAAAACCATCTATGGTTTTGTTGAAGTTGGGTCCAAATACTTTGCATATGAAATTGTTAATAAGAATTGGCTAGTCTTTAGATTGTGTATGTCCTATCATTCTGTTATTAATAATTTTGTTGCTTAGTAGTTTTAGTGCATTTTAAAACACCAACAAAATGGTGACTCTGATGGGGAGTTGTCCAACACATCTATGAGAAAGTACTACAGTTTCTTTGGTCCTGTTGTGTATAGGTGTTTCATGTTATTTAAGTTTTGCTCATGGTTATAAGGGAATCTTTTAGTGAAAAGCCTTGAGAATTTAAAGAAGATAAAGCCCAAGTACCATTGCTACACATTGACGTATAAAGCCTATCCAAGTGTCTTATCTAACAAGCAAGAGTTATAGTCTTACGACATCAGTGATTGGTCTGTCTGTGCCAAATATTTTTGTTTCTACTTGTGTATTATTTTCCTTTAGTCAGAAAAAGTGTCATTACATATTTTTCCAAAATAGGGTGGTGACTCAGTCAAGGTTTTGAAGCTAGTGCTTGTTGTAATAGAAGGTGAATATGGTTGACAAGAGAAAAAATACAAGAGCTTACATGAGAGCCAATCTCGATGTATCAATGTATACTAATCTACCCCAAGGTGGTAGAAAGAATTAAAATAAGAAGAAGACAGATCCAAATCCCACTTGGAAACCCAGAGGAAATCCATTTGTTAATTCCCAGTATCAACTAGTATTAGGGAGAGAGCCTTCGTCACTTAGTTCTGAATCCGAAATTACAAGACTCTTAGGAGGCATTTTTAGTACCCCATTACCTAATGAAAGAGTTTTCCAGGATAAGGATGTGTCCACTATAGGAGTTTCTTCATCAAGGTCAGACGCTATAGTAGACATGAATTATAGGCTAGGATTTAGGAATTCATTTGATAATCCTTTTAATCCCAGAGCAACCCTATACGTGGAACCAAACCTTATAGATCTAGACAACCCTGCTGATTCAGAACCTACTTCTGCTGATCCTAAAGAAGTACACTCTGAGATAGGATTTTTGAAGAAATGGATTGCTGAGGAAGAAGCTAAATGCATTCATCTTGAAAAAGACAAGGAGCAAGCCACCTTGGATGCCATAATAGAGAGGGATGCTTTGCTAAGAAGGATGGCTACTCTGAAAGAGAAAAATAAAAAGTTAGAAGAGAATACCACAACTCTCCATAAGGATATTTTTGGAGATGTTGATAATCTGAGAACTAAAGTTCAAGAACAAGAGAAATGCCTAAATCAAAGGCAAGAACTAGTTATTGCTCAAATCTAAGCCTATAAACCTATTCAAGTGGAGCCTATAGAGCCCACTGCAAAAGCTTTAGATAAAGGGAAAGGCAAGGCTATAGGAATCCAAATAAATGAGCCTCAAGCTATACCAAGGAAACCTATACAACCCTCCATGTTGAAATTATATCTAGATCTTGAGAAGGCTCAAAAAGAGAGGGAAGATCTTGCAAAAGAACTTGAGAATGTTGAGAATGAAGCTCAAGCTATAGAAACTAGGAGAAAAATCCAATTCATAAAATCTAATTATGCATTGGCTTCATGGCCCAATTTGTCTATCCCACTGTCAATTCCTACACCAGTTAGTGGTCCAATAATCTCAACTTAGGGAGTACCTCAATCTGCTCCTACCTCATCTTCCACTATTGGCACCCAAGTCCCATTTGTCCCACCTCAACAATCCCAAGCTGTTCCTCTGTGTCAAGCTAATATAGCTAGCACCTCAAATGTTCCTAGTTTCTAGAAGAAACCTATATATCTAGAAAAGTATAGACAAATATCATTTGCTGGTATTCCTGGTGCTCCACATCCCATATCATTTGATTTAAGAGATAAAGTGGTTAAGTTCTCTCGGAATAATGTTGTTACTGGTGAAGAACATTTGAGAATTTTCATTGATATGTTGAATGATTATGAAGCTGAACATGAAGATATGGTAATGAAATTTTTTGTGCATTCACTAATAGAGGATGCAAGGGATTGGTTTAGGAGGTTTCCTGATGATAGTATTACCTCATGGAGTGATTTGGAGAAATTGTTCAAAGAGAAATATGGAGACAACACTAATGCAAGATTCATGTTGAATGAGTTCAACAACATCAAGAAGAATCCAAATGAGTCTACATTTGATTTCAATGTAAGATTCTAGAAAGGTATGTACAGACTATTTCAAGTTATGAGGTTAAATGAAGATGTTTGTCTCACAACATATTTCAATGCCTTTGATAGCAAAATGGCTTATCAATTGAGGGATAAGGATCCTAAGAATTTAAGGGATGCCTATAAAATTGCACTAAATATAGAGAATAATAGGAAGACATCTAGCAAACTGGGTAGGAGGGATGATCTGAAGCTTTATAATCCTAAGAACAATAATAAAAGGGAGGGTGACAAAACTCCTATAGGAAATAAGCCCGAAGAACCTACTATAGGCTAGGTTTTGGAATTGCTGAAGAAGATGAATCCCACTAATTTCAATGAGCCATATGTTGTTGAAAGACCCCTTGTGAATAACAAAAATCTCAATAGGTAGCCTAGAATGCAAAATTACCCTTACACCACTCAGTGGAAAGATGGTAAGCCAGTTCCCAACTAGACCCGCAATGTAAAGGATAAGGGTACTCCAGACCCCCTGCAAAGGAACACTGTAAATATGAATGATGATGTACCATGGTGCATTATATGTCAATCACCTCATTCTACTAACTATTGTGTTGTTGCTCAGTCATTTGCCCAAGGTCAAGGAGTGCAACCTGAAGAAGAAACTGAAGAGAAAAGCCACGATGATATAAGTTACAATATGGTAAGTGATGACTTGATAGATTCTGATTCAGAAGAGCCTGAAAATGATATTACTAGCTAGAGAATTACTTACTAGCTACATCATCAGCAAGTGCTTTCAGATGATGAAAGGTATGATATAGATAAGGTATGTAGTATATTTTTTGATGTACGTCTCACAAGCTTAAGAATGCCCTCCAAGGAGGAAATTGACAGAATTATAGCAGAAATGATTTCACAAGTCCATAGTAACTACAATTTGAGAAATAGAGCAATAAAAAATGATGCAGGAAAGCCATCTAGTGTATTCATCAAAGACATCACTCATAAGATGAATGATCAAAACAAGAAAGTCAATGTAGATGTGCCTAAGATCAAGGAAAGTAAGGGTAAGAAATGGGAACCAAAGAAGAAGGTTCAAGTTTAGATAAGTGAAGCAACAAAACCAATTGTGCAACCAAAGAAATTAGAACCTGATACTATCAAGCAAATAGTGGTGCCTACTGCTCAAAAGATTCCAACTCTAGGTATTCTTGTAAGACCCACTATTGTTGAACGTGTTGATATGATATCTATGTTGTCTCAAATCACTGTAAAAGTACCCTTGTCTGAACTTTTTAGAATTGAAGAGCATAAGAATAAGGCTTTTTCATGGTTGGGTGGAATAGCAAACAATAATATTATTGTAGATCAAACTGTGTCCCAACAAACCCCATTAGTAATAGAGGATAGTTGTATCATATCCCAGATTCCTCAAATGTTTTTAGATGATTCCTTAGTGGCATTTATAGAAGATATTGATCCTTTTTTCCTCAGTCTAATCATAAAAGGGAAGACCTTAAAAAATTGCATGATAGACTGAGGAGCTTCCAACACTATAATGTCTTTCAAAGTAATGGAAGCCTTAAGTTTGAAGGTGGATACCAAGAAGGGTAGATGTAGAGGAATGCATGCTAGGGAAGTCCCAGTCATAGGTACCATAAATGCCTTACAATTCAAATTGGTTGCATATCTTGAAGTAGAATTAACCATGTCTGTCCTTGTGGTAGATATATCTCCACACTATGGAATGTTACTCTCCAGAAAATGGAGTGCTGCCATGGGGAGAAGCCTACAATGTGATCTCACTTATGCCACTTTTCATATAGGGGACAAAGCTGTCAGGGTAAATAGGGAGCCAAGGGTTAACCACATTTTAGGAGAAGAAATTGACAAAGATAACACTTGTTTCCTAGATACTGGGATTAATGCTTTCAAGACTGAATTAATTATTCAGGAAGTTGAAAACTTACCTGCTATCATTAAACATGAAGTTGATGTTGCATGAATTCACCAAAATTATGGACAATGTTCTTTGATGGGGCTAGTTCTAAAGAGGGTGCAGGGGCAAGTGTAGTTTTTGTGTCCCCTAAAAATAACACTTTTAGGTATTCATTCACTTTGAAGTTTTCCTGCACTAATAATATTGCAAAATATGAAGTATTGCTGCTAGGACTCAAAGTTGCCATACATCATAGGATTAAGAAATTATGTGTCATAGGGGATTCTGAACTAATTATCTCTCAGATCAAAGGAACCTACTCATCCAAGAATAAGAGATTGAAACAATATAGAAATGTAGTCTAGGATCAAATAAAATTCTTTGATGCATTTGGGATCTCATGGAGAGATATGACTCAAAATAAGATGGTTGATCTGTTAGCAAATGTAGCAATCAAGCCAAAAGAGATATCATTTGCAGGAATCTCTCATATTGAGGTGCAAAATAGACCTTCCATACCTGATAACATTGAAAATTGGCAGGTCTTTGAAGATGACAAAGATATTACAATTTTTTTGTTAAATGAAGACAAGTACCACGGTCAGGAAATAGATTGCAGTGGACTGATTGAAACCATAAATGGGAAGGAAACCATTTTTGGTCAAGAGATAATGTAATTGAAAATAAAAAAGATGTCGAAGGGGTTAGTGGTCTTGGAAAATATATTTGATAACCAAGATAGAGTAAAATCAAGAGTTAATGACCCCAAACCTCAGGAGTTAGAAGAAATAAACTTGGGTACTGATGAAGTTCCTAAAAGGGTTTATATTGGCCAAAATCTGCCTGTTAAAATCAAGAAAACATTGATTGACCTACTTAGAAAATATAGACATGTTTTTCCTTGGTCATATGATGACCTTAAGGCTTAGAGGGAGGATCTGTTACAGCATGTCATACCATTGAAGGAAAATGTAAGACCTTTCAGGCAAAAATAGAGACCAATCAATCCTACCCTTGCCCCAAAAATGCAAGAAGAACTGATAAAACTAAGAGATGGTGGGATAATCAAACCAATCAGGCATTCCACCTGGGTTTCAAACTTGGTTCCTGTTAGGAAGAAGAATGGAGATATTAGGCTATGTGTGGATTTTAGAAACTTAAACATTGCATCTCTGAAAGAAAATTATGGCTTACCTAATATGGAAGCCATGTTGCAGCAAGTCATTGGCTCTGAATTAATGTCAATGATGGATGGTTTCTCTAGATATAATCAAGTTCTAGTAAAGGAAAGTGAATAGTTCAAGATAGCCTTCACAACCCCATGGGGAACATATGTATATGTGAGGATGCCTTTTGGCCTAATTAATGCAAGAGCTACCTTCCAAAGAGCCATGGATGTAGCATTTCATGATTATATTGATAAATTTATGGTTGTATACTAGGATGATCTTACAGCATATTCTAATAAGGCTGAAGATCACTACAAATATTTGGGAAAAATCTTTATCAAAGCTCTAGAATATGGAGTTTCTTTAAACCCAAAGAAATGTGCATTTGGGGTCATAGAAGTCAAACTACTAGGACATATAGTGTCTATGGATGGCGTGAAAATAGATCCTGAGAGAGTAGTAGCTATTGACAAAGTCCCCAAGCCAAAAAATGTAAAAGGAATTCAATCTTTCTTTGGCCAAGTTAATTTCTTTAGGAGATTTGTTACAAATTTTGCTGAGATCAATAGACCTATCTCAAAGATGCCCAAAAAGGAAGCCATTATAGATTGGAATGGTGAGCCTTCACAAGCATTCCAGGATATTAAAATTGCAATAAAAAATGCTCCAGTATTGAGAACCCTAGATTATTCAAAACCCATGCATATTTTTTCTTTTGCATCTTTCCATACTGTGGCTGCAGTCTTATTGCAGAAAAATCAAGAAGGATATGAGTAGCCTATTGCCTTTTTTAGTAAGTCACTACAGCCTGCTGAACTTAAGTATGAAATAACTGAAAAGAAAGCATATGCTTTAGTAAAGGTTGTAAAAGCTTTTAGATATTACCTAGTAGGTGCTATTGTTATCGCTTTTTTACCTAGTGCTGCAGTCAAGGATATATTTTCTCAACAGGAAGTATCAGGCAGGAGATGTAGATGGACAAATAGAATCCAGGAATTCAACATTGATATATAGGTAACAAAGTTAGTAAGGGGTCAAGGTTTGGACAAACTCATGGCTGAAGCTAATCTAGAGGCTAACCAGATAAATCTGGTAAATGATGATCTCAGAGCTGACTTGTGTGACATGGACCAGTGTGATTGGTACACCAATGTCATATATTACTTGTAACACATGGAAGCTCCTCCCCATTTGCCTGAAAATGAAAAGAGGAATACTAAATTGCAAGCCATTAGGTATGTAATTGTCCAAAGCAACCTATGGTGGAGAAATTTTGAAGGATTATTATTGAAATGTGTTGATAAGGAAAAGGCAAAAGAGGTTTTAAAAGAAATGCATGCTGGAGTGTGTGGGGGACACTATATGGCCAAAGCTACTGCACATAAGATAATGAGGGCTGGATTTTGGTGGCCTTCCCTTTTCAAGGATGCCCAAGTTATGGTTAGGAAATGTGATCCTTGTCAGAGGTTTGGTAGAAAGCTAAAGTTCTCAGGAAATACCCCATTGAAGCCAGTGGAGATTCAAGCAACTTTTTAACAATGGGGTCTGGATTTCATAGGAGAGATTTTCCCCAAGTCTAGCACTGGCTATTCTTGGATTTTGGTTGCTACTGATTACTTTACAAAATGGGTAGAGGCTATCCCCACAAGAAATGCAACAAGAAAAGTTGTTAATAATTTCCTACTGAATAATATTATTTCTAAATTTGGTTGTCCATAGAAAATTGTAATGGATAATGCTATGTGCTTCGGGTCTGAGGAATTCATCAAGTTTTGTGACAAATATGGAGTGACAAGGTCATCATCTACTCCATATCAGCCACAAGGGAATGGACAAGCTGAGTCCACAAATAAGAGCCTGTTGAAGGTCATTAAGAGAACCTTGGATGATAATAAAAAGGCATGGGATTCCAAGTTACAGTTGGCAATATGGGCTGATAGAGTAACTATAAAGAAAGCAATTGGTGTAGCTCCATTTTATTTAGTGTATGGGATTCAAGCCAGAATGCCTCAGAACAACTTGATGGGACTCTACAATTACATCCAGGTGTATGATGAAGATACTACAGATGAAATGCAAGAAAGAATGGATGAATTGGTAGGACTGACAGAAACCAGAAGAGAAGCATCTCTAAAGAACCAAAAGTTGCAATTGCAAGTCAAGACACTCTATGATAAAAGAACTGTAAGAAGAAAGTTTGAAGATGGAGATTTAGTCTTAATGTGGAATGCTAGAATTGAGGATAAAGGAAAACATGAAAAATTTGATCCTATTTGGTTAGGCCCATATCTAATTGAAAATACTTGGGGTGAAGATTCTTATATACTCAAAGATGTATTTGACAATATTCTTGAATTGTCAGTTCATGGATAGTTCTTGAAGAGGTATTTTTCTTGAAAAATACTTATTTTCTTCCATGAACAGTAGTTTTAGGATTTCCTATTGTTTTGTACATTTTGTATTTTCTGTAAGTCTTTGTAAATATCCCTGTGCAGTCTTGTTCCTTGTTTCTATGTGTTGCTCAGTGCTCTCTGAAGAAGTTGTCTTTTTTACGAAGTATGTGGTCTACTCTCCATAGATTCTGAAATCTTGTATATACTCAAGTAGTTTATCATCCCTAGATAGAGCCACTATTGGTCTGACTTTTTGTTTGCTAGAAGTCTTTTGTCCAATTGTAGGAAAGTCAGATTTTCATTCTAGTGGATAGTAGGGTTTCTAGGTAATTCATCTATTTATTAGCCTTTGAAAAAACTTTGTTAAAACCTTACGCTTCTTTCTATTCGTAAATTGTCAAGCACAAAATATTTGAATTTTCAAATAAGGCAAATATTCTGTTATCTTTTATCTTCCATGCCCCCAAGATACCTTTCCTCTCATATTTCCCAACCATCTAATCTAAGTAGATCCACCATTGTTGTTACCTCACTTTGCAAACATGGGCACTTTTTATGTATGGCGAGGTAGCAAGTGCTGAAAAGTTTATAAAACGGGACCGCAAAATGAAGATACGATTGTCAAAACTTTATTTTCTGGCTGATTTATTAGTCAAGTACACACTATAATTACTATCAAAATAGAAAAGGGGACCCAGTAGAAATAGTTTAAAGACGGAGCCACAATGATGATTTTTTTGATGGTTTGCTACCTCGCTATCGAAAAAATTTGACATCTCTCTGTTAGCGAAGTAGCGAGGGCCCATGAAATTGAAGAGTTGGTAACATTGAAATTCTTCAATACCATGACTAATCTAGGTGGCATGATAAGTAATAACTGCCTTTGTCAGAAGTAGTTAATAGCAGCAGTAGTAATCTAATGGACCCTTGTATTTTACGGTATCAAAATTTATTAAAGTGTTGGAGCTCACTACCTCACTATCGAAAAAATTTGACACCTCGCAGTTAGCAAAGTAGTGAGGCCCCTGAAATCAAGAGCCGGTGGGACCTTTAGTAACATGGAATGATGACTAGGACTAAAGTAAGATCTTAAAGGGTGCCAACTGTGCAGAGTTTCATACTTCATCAATGCCCTTTTGATCAAAGGTGCAAGAGATCTTGAACGTCAGATTAGAACAGAATCAACAGTCCTCGCTACCTCATGTTGAAAAGTTGCATGTTTTTAAAGCTATGCGACGTAGCAAGTATAAGTCAAAAAACTGTGTGCAGTTTCCCCACCTTTGATTAGGTCTATGATCAACGGTTGTCATCTTCTCACTATGAAGAGTTGCTAGGGAGATACGTATAGCGACATAGCGAATAAGGGGCCACCGTCATTTTCTGAGCAAGCCCGATAACATAACATCTGTCAAATTTATATTAGATCAATGGTTGTCACTGCTTCGCTATGGCAAGGTGCTCATTCTTTACGCATAACGAAGTAACGACCTACTGACACGTGTCCTTAGTTGCCAGTGTGTCCGAAAATAAGCGCCATCAAGGAAAGAGTTATGTACATGGTAAATTTTCATTGGATGAATTGACCAACATGTCAAGTGCAACGCCTAGTTGTTCTCTCCATATCACATGATTGTAGGATTTTTGAAGATCGACGGCATAGCTTTAAACACAGAATGTCATGCCACTCTCTGTATTAATTAGACATGAAAGCATCATTCATTAGAAAAATACAGAGGAAAACAAAGACAGAATTCAAGTAAGTAGTACTACCATAATCTCTGTAGGCTTTTTAGTTCTATAAAAAAATAATCCAAGATGCCTCCAAAGAATGGATTTTCAGGTCAAATAAATTATTTGGATAGAAATGTGCATGATGACTTGCTTGAGTTGCTCCCAGAGTCTACTGTAGAGACAGTGCAAGTTAAAAGGTTAACCTCATTAAACCCTAGGCTAAGGATAGCTGATGGATTGTATGATAAGGGTAATTGGGTCCAGGATGCTCAAACTTCTCAAACTGGTTTGAGTTTGTTCAAGAAATGGTTTGCAGGAAGGAAATTGTATGCCCCTCATGCCAATACATGAAATTTTGATCTGGGAAAGCTAGTTGTTCCCATTGTGTTTATGGATTATGACCTTCTTGAGGCCGTGGAAAAAATTTATGATCAAGCCACTAGGGTAGTGAGAAGAATGGATGGTGAGGTTTTAATTACCATCAGTCCAGAATTGATTAGGGAAGTTTTCAGTCTGGGACCTCTCACTAGGTATTGTGTGCCCATTGATTTGATAGAGTGAGAAAAAGAATATATGTCCAAAAGGGATGTAGTTAGACAAGGTGCACTGAAGGCCCACATAGGCAGAATTGGAAACCTACCAGCAATAACATCATCTTCTAAAGAACCTTTCAAGAAATCATGCTTTAATGCTAGGGCAATAGAGATATATAGGACCTTGTGTAGAGTCTTCAGAGAGGGTGAAGAAGATTTTATTCCTGTGAGCTTCATGTATATGATCACCCAAATCTCCTCTTTCAGTGTAGAAATAATTTTTGATTTTGCATCTTACCTGGCTAATGAGATTCACAGTGGATTGGTGGGGATTACAAAGGGCAAGGTGGAAAAGGTTTGGTATCAATACTCTCTATCGATGCATATGTTTCTATTTAAAGGGGTTACATATTTTAGTAAAGAAATGGTTTTAAATAGGGAACAAGAGGGGGAAGCACTACCGGTTCAATTATGGAGTGTAGACATGACTGGGGAAGCAGAAAATGCTAGTTTTGTTAGATTTGAAAGGCACTTTGCTTCTAAACTAAGGTGCCTCATATTGAGTGACAATCCCAGAATTCCTAAGGCAGTAATGCACCTTGTTAGGCCTATGGACAGACCCCATAGTCTAAAAGTTTCACATAATTGGGGGGATATCATCCCATATCTAGTCTCAACTATCATTAGTGTCTATGGATTCAAAGGGACACCCCATGTACTACCCTATCAGGTGCCTTTAAAGGTAGGAGTAGTTGAATTTTTATGGGAATTGGGAGGAGTAGAGGAGACCTTTTTGCACAAAAGGGGAACAGGATCAATTTTTCCTACTTGCAATGTAGCTCACCAGTTTGTAATAACCAAAGAGGGGTGGATCTTCCTCTACAAATTTTTGGATCAGTATAAGATGGCAGTATCTCACTCTCATTTTTGTGATGCAGAAGATTTCTTTAATTCTGATCTTAGACATACGATCAAGCTTCGTCCAAGTCAGCATGAATTCTATTTCCCTAAAGATGTAATAAGTAATGAATTTTCCCTCCAAGAACAAGAAATAAAGAAAGAGAAATGGAGAGTCTATTCAAAAAAATTGGAGTTTATTAATTGTTTTGACAAGGATTATAGTCCTCTTAGTAATGCTGCAACTAATGCAGATAGAATAAATAAGCTCATGAGTACATTCCCCGAAATAATGGAGGTAATGGATGAGAAGAAACAAGATTTTATTGATTCTTTTCCAGATAAAGCTAGGGAAGTAATGAGGAAATTGGGTTTCACCCCTAACATAGGTGCAGGTCCATTGGTTGTGCAAAAGAGGACAGGATATACTGTCATTTGGGATCAGATGCCCACTGTAAACAAAGGAAAGCAGATAATTGAATCTACTAGTATTGTTTTTGAAGAAAGACCCCCTGAACCCTCTCCCAAAAGAAGAAGAATAATTAGGGAAGAGGAATCACATGATTAAGATTACTCACCTTCCCAAACTCGAATGAGAATTGAGGAGGAGGAGCTCACAAATGAGAAAATTGAACAAATGGGATCACAAGGAGGAGTTTTTGTTACTCAGGCAAAAATTGATGAAGGGAACCCCCAAGAGCCTCCAGTGCCATGTTTTGAATTAACTATAGCAGATTTCAAGGGAAGGGAATTAGACCCTCTTTTAGAACAAGCCAGTCAACAATTTTTATCTGATACCAGTTTTGTAAAATCTAGGGCTTTCCATCAATTTGCATGGAGGTAAAACATGAATATTTTTTAGAAAAGATGTAGGAATATGGAAACAAAGCATGCAAAAATGGATGAAGCCTCTATTCAAAATCAAACAAAGGAACAACTGATACAAGAGTTCCAGAATATAACCCCTGAAGAGGGTAGACAGATGGTGAAAGATGCAAATATTTTATTATTGATCAATTGGGATATTGGTGATGCCTTAATTTTTAATTCTGTGTCAAATAATTTAGGATTACAGGATCCAGATAAAGAGGAATTCTTGGGAACAACATTTAGTAATGACCAAGCTGCTCTTGTTATGTGGTCATTAAGAAGAGGAGGACTACTCCATCACAGCCTAACTATTCAGGACTAACAGGGAGTATCATTGTGAGGAGGGTCGCTAATACTTCACATGTACAGGAAGCCCACATGAATGTGGACTATTCTAAATTTGCCTTGGCCACTGCAGAAAAAGAAGAAAAGGAAATGACTGATCTGTAGAGTAAGTATGAAACAGTGGTGGATGCCTACAATAAAGAAGTAAAAAAGAGAATTGAGCTTGAGAACAAACTATTGGGAAAAACCACTAGGCCAAAAATAACATACCCTCACCCCCCAGTTGAACCTTTTAAATCCACCCCTCTCATAGAAATACCAGATACACCCCAAAGGCCACAATACTACACTACTGAGGACTTTGAAGAAGAAAAAGGCAAACTGTGGGCTTTACATGTAGAATTGGAATCCAGATATGAAGATAAATTGAGAAAAGCTCTCACATATTTTGGGGACAAGATTGAATGGCTGCTAATTTATGATCAGTTGGCTAGGGTGATCAGCATCTGGGAGGATTTAAAATCTAATGATGAGGCTCTAATGCCTATTTTGAATAAATGGGTGACAAGGGAGAAAGAAATAACACTTTTGTGTTTCTCTGTCATAGATAATTCTTTTGATCAAATTGAAAAGAAATTTGATATTATTTCTAATCTCATTGATTTTAATAATAAAAGGGTCCATTTACAAAAAGTAGTAATAGGCTACTTTGAAAAGTACAAAAGCTAAAAATTCAATTTGTTTCCTCATGCCTTAGATAAAGAGAATAATTTGAAAAGAAAAGATGAATGGGCAAAGGAATTTGATGATTTATTCTATTTAAGAATGAATCAAGTCATTAATGAATCAGGGTATGCATGGTGGGCCACCACAACAGAAGAAATGGTGAAGGCCCAAATATTCTTTGATTCTTTAAAACAAGAATTTGCTACCATTAACAAGGATGTTGAATATGTGCTAAAAAGATAGAGAGATATTTTACAGTTCAATTGGCTAGATGATACATTATTATACAAATGGATGGCAGATATGGCTCCCATTGAGCAGTTTGTTGAAGATGAAGATGATAGTGATGAAATGCAAGGTGAGGAGATCCAAATCACTGACCCTGTCACTACTCAGACCCGATCGAAAGAAGAAGACAAGGATAATCTGTTACCTTCAGTTACAGACTCGGGACCACAGGATGTTGATACAACTAAAGAAAGGGAAAAGGTAGAAGTTATTTTCCCCATACAAGATAAAGATGGTGAAAGCCCAAAGGTGGATGTTGACGTGCCATCATCAGAACAAACTTCATCATTGGATAATTTGGCTGCTACATATGAGGAAGGATTAGAATAGCAACCAACTTAGCACACAGGAGCATTTAACAAGAGGGCCCACAAAAGGAATGTCTGATGTAAAACTTTTGCTATTACTTGCATTTTTGTCATCTTGTTACAAGTATATGTAAGTGTCTTTTAAAGGACACTTGTCGTTTGTCTTTAGTTTGAAGCTTGTTGCATCTCACACTATTTAAGTGAGATCCCAAGGCTAAAGAATGGTCTGAATTCTATTTTTCTAAGTAATATGCTTAGTCTATTTTTGGTCCAAATTTTGAAAGCATGTTTATGATGTATTTTCTCTGTCAATTATCTGAGAATACATGAATATAGAATGAGCTTTATTTCTTTCTAAAGGTCATTCTGAGTCTATTGTAAAGGATATACCATTTTCAAAGAAAATGAATACAAATTGTGAACTGTCCCCATATCAGTTCTTTATGAATCTTGTCTCCTTTCAATTACTTGGTTGTCCCTATATTGTATAAGTAAAGGCTTGTGCAATCGAATGCAATCTAGTTAGGTTGTATATCTATTTATCATTGTTGTTAATTCAATGGATTAAATAAAAGCTTTGATGAATGTGATAAGGTTTCTTTAGTAGTGGAAAGGATTTTGAATGATGAATTCTGATTAGAATTGCTGATAGAATTTGTTGTAAGGCAAAAAACTAGATCTGGGAACTTGCTATAGACTCTGAATCCCAATGGATTAGGCACTGATCAAGTTGATACAGCTGAAGGAGAAATATATTATAAATTATTATCAAAATGCAGCATTAAATCAAACTTTACTTTCATTTCCTATAGATCTTCAAAGTTGGCTAGCACTTGTCTGCATGGAATGTTTTAGCTTCAGTTAGCCACTATTGTCTAGAATATCTGCAGATCTATAGAAGAATTCTTGGCCATATCTATTTTATGCGATGTATTTATCAAGTTAGTAAAGAATTATGTATATGTCTGAGGATTTTGAAATGAGAATCAGAATGAAACTAAGAATAATCCTCATACAGTTGTTCCAGTTTTGAATCATCCCTGGGTACACCCACCTTGGTTTTGCAAAGCCAAACGAGTAGAAAACCATTTGTGGTTTTGTTGAAGTTGGGTCCAAATACTTTGCATATGCAATTGTTAATAAGAATTGGTTAGTCTTTAGATTGTGTATTTCCTGTCATTCTGGTATTAAGAACTTTGGTTCTTAGTAGTTTTAGTGCATTTTAAAACACCAACACATTAATACTCTTATTCTTACAAGCATAACATAAACTCTTATTCAACTTGTATACAAAATTTCAAAATATCAAAAATTTTCAAGGTGACTTATACCTCAAAATCTTATAAGTCCCCCTAAGTTGTTTTATTTGTTCTATACTATATTTTGTATCAAAATCTTTCTCCTATTGAGTAGATTTTCCTCAAAAGATACTCTTTCACTATTTTGAGCTTTCTGCTCTTACTCCTCTCTTACTCTCCCATTCTTGCTACCCCATTGCGCTTACTCCCCCTTTTTAACATTGATGTTAATGGGTTATACACTAATAGTGTATTTATCCAAAAAATATTTATGGACCTCAAGAATAATCTTAAGAGTTGCATCCCAACTATCACATGCTACCTCCAAAGACTTAATTTGGATGGTTAGCTCAACAACAAGGTGTTCTAAGCCATCTAATGTAGAAAGATTGGGGTCTTTCTTCATAAGTGTTTCTGCATAGCCTATCTCCTTGTGTAGAATCTCTATGTGAGGTGTTAATTTAGACTGGGTGTTGATCAATTTACCCCTTAGCTATGCTTCATCTACATGTAGTGTGGCTAACTGAATTTGGGTTTGCAATAGGGTCCTAAAGTGTTTCTCACTTTGAGCTGGTGTTATGGAAAATTTAGATCCTGATGACTGCATTTGACTTTCCAAGCTCAAGATGTGATTCATTTTCTCCTATGTAAAAAGTGTAGGATTACACAATCTGGTGTATAGAGAGGAAATATTCTCTAGGATCTTCTTCACACTTTCTATCTTAGTGGCCAATGCAACTTGTGTTAGTGCTATATCAGTAGATATCTTCTCATTTACTTTATTTTGAAACTTCTTCTTAGACCATTCTAATAATTTGGCATTAGTATTTAGGTTTGTGTTACTTACTCTTTTCACTATATTGGTCAATCATTCAATGATTTCCTTTGTTTCATCTAGAGTAGGTAGATTGAATGCATCTAAGAAAATTTCTTTGATCTCAATCAAAGCTTTTTTTTTTCCATGCTCCCTTCTGAGTAGTTCTTGATGTTTCTTTCTTGCTAGGGCCTCTTGAAGTACACCCATCTACTCAATTTTTATTGCAACATAGTCAAACTTAGGCAATACAATTTCTTCATCTAGACTAACATCTACATAATTTATTACTTCTACCTTAGATGATCTAGGAATCAGCATAGAGAATTGCAAAGGTGTTGCATCTATGCTCAGCCTCTAAAGAGTTTGATTGGAAGGAGTTCCTGATTCTAGTAATGTTACCAACTTGCTCATATTGCTTCGAGCTCCTTTGGCTTGGGTGTCAAATCTATCTCTTTGGGCTTGTCCTTTTCTACCTCTTTGATTTCAATTGCACTTTGAACTTGTGTTGGAGGTGCAGGTATGTCAAACTAACCTATATGACTTGGTGTCCCATCATTGATTGGTGTTTCCACCTTATTCTCTCCAACTATCTCATCATTGTCTTCTTTAGGTTCTTGATCATTTTTCAAGCCAAAGTGCTTGCCATGGGTGCATTGATAATACATCCTACTATCTCCTTCCTTTGATAAACAACTAAGTGTGCTGAAGATTGTACACTTGTAACTTGAGTAGTGATTCTAGTTGTTTCTTGTGTTTTCACTTCCTCCCCTATTGTTATAGACTCTAACTTCTGAATTTCATCAACACTTACCAATATAGGGTTGTCACATAATTTGGCCTATAGTGTGGAAATGTCAAGTATCCTTTTCAAATCTTCCTCTATTAGGGGATTGATGTTCTAAGCAATAGGATCAAAAACATCCTTTACTATAATAGTTTCAACACTTACATTTATTACTTGTGGAGGGGTGGCACTCGACATTTGTGTATCACGTACACTCTAATTTGGTTATTGCTCTTCCTCAACTATTGCCTGATCATCAATATTCATATCAATACCTCCCTCAACTGTGCTTTTTACATTGTTATCCTTTTCATCATCTTCTACCTCAATAGGTTCTTGTTCATCATCTTTGGCTATGGCTAGTCCATATGTAATCTTCCTCATTTGTTTGGACTTCTTTACAACATCCTCTATGTTGTTCTATAATATGTTGAATGCCCTATACTTAGGTACAAATCTCACAACATATTTCTTTATGTCTTTAGAAATTTCTACCTTGCTGACTTCTAGCATAACTTCAACGAGGGTTGGCTCCCTAATTTTCTTGTCTATGTCTAGACAATAGTGTCATTTCTACTCAACTCTATCATATAGAGTTTTAGGTATGGAGTTGGAAATTTCTAGAGGGGTTTTCTTAAAAGTAGCCATCATGGCATATATTGCCTCCTCTACTTGATTCTTCTCAATCTTTCCAAGTTATCAAATTCAATGTGAGAGAAACTTGATAAATCAACATTGTTTCCAATGTTCTCACATAAATTATCTAGGTCTAAGGAGGGACTATGAATCACCACTTGGAATTGGCTATTATCATCAGATTTAGTCTTCTCCTCATTAGATTCAACCTGAGCAACATACATTCTTCTTGGTCTTTTCAATGGTCTGCCTTCTTTCTCTTTAGGCTTAGCTACCTCTTTAGCCTTCTATGAAGTGACTCTTGTACTTGCCCTTGTGGTAGGTGTTGTTGGTTTGGGCTGACTTGGTTTTGCAACCTTCTTTGATTTTTTCACTGTAGGTGTATTTTACTTTTCTTTCTTATTGTTAGTAGGAATGGGTGCTTCCTTGCCTTCTTCTCCCTTGGCACCTTCTACAACTCCTATCTCCTCCTCTTGTTGATCCTCTCCTGGGCCTTGTGTTAGTGCTAATGGTGCTTGAGCCTATATTTATTTTTCTTCTTCTTGATCTTCTTTTTCTTCCTCTTTCTCAACTCCTTCACCAAATCTTTCTTTCAATTTCTTCACCAATTTGTTCTTCTTTCTAATTACAGAGGTATTCTTCAATTCCATAGTGATTTTTTATTTGGCCAATTCATAGTTACCAAATGCTTTGGCTTCTTTATCCACTTCTTCTAAAATTAATGTTGTTATTGTTGTAGAGGCCTCATCAACATTTATCTCATATCCTAATGGCATTAGCCATCTCACTCTATGAATTACTACTTGAACATATGTATGATCAGTGTCAAAAAGGAAGAAAACTTCATCATAATGTTTATCCATTATTGAGATTAGTATTCTTAATCATTTCTTCATAGGTTGTTTGAAATCTTCAAAATAACTAGTCATTACTATCTCAAAGTTATTGCCTAATTATTCAATAAATTCTCCTATTTGTACTGTAAATAATATATTTGTCTTCCATGCAACCTTGCTAAAAGTAGGAAATGTATTCTGCATATAGAAGAAAATACATACCAAAGTATATCCAAATTTGCATTGAGAACTCTTTGTTTTACTTATTGTTCCTAGGTTTTCAATCAATTGTTGCAACTCCAACTCAGCAAGATCATAAGTATGATCTTTCTTCACAATTTTATAGCCCATTTTCACTGCAATGCAAGGTACATTTCCTAATCTACTTGATTGATAAAACTTGTGTGCTATTAGCCTCACCACAAAAGCTATCAGGGGATCAATGATTGTATCAAAATTGTCATTCCCCTTTTGTTTCATATAGCTCTTGTGTTCTTCTCAATGACTTATTTTGACTCACTTCTCACAGTCTTTGGCCAATCTAGGGTTGGATACGCTGTTACCCTATGAAAAATTTTCTTTGTAATTTTAACCAGCCTTTTATCTAACCATATTGAGCTATCATGAATTCTACTTAAGACAATACTTATCCACTTAGTTTTGAAGACATTCAAAAATTGTAGGGCACAAGTTAACCCTTTCTTCTCAACAATGTTGCATTCTACCTTCAATGTTCCATTTTCACATAATCTTCCATACTCTTTGTTGGTCTAATTTTCCATAGTGCAAAGAAATTCTAAAATTTTGGTGAAAAATCATTTAAGTCATTATATCATGCAGATTAGGGTTTCATTCCTTATATTTTTTTCAAAATTTTAGGTTACCCTAGTCGTGCCTTGGTTCATGTGTTGTTTGAATTCTATTAAATTCTCAAGGTTTTCCATCAACACAATCATTAAAATACCCTAAGTATATAAAAAACCTAGGTCTCTTTTCAAATTTTCAAAAGGGTTTGTAAAGCATTTAAGTTCTTCCCTTTATGGTCTTATGGTGTAGGGTTTCACATAAGAATGAAATACCTTCTTGCTCATGTTTTACTAGTTGTATATTATCATGCAATGTAAAGTTGTAAAGGAGTTCAAGTTTTATGAGGGTACGCTTTTTCTTTTTGTAGTAGCAAAACAGTTCATTTTGAGGTTCCCCAATCATACATTTTATTCTTGGGTGAAGAGGCATAAAGGCTTCTTATGTTATGAAAGTGGTATTACAACTTTACAGTGATAGGCTGAGCGAAGGAGAAAAAGGAGCTTGAAAAGGTACTCTCGATCATACATTAAAGTGTTAAGCATGTGAGCATACAAGGTCTTAAAGGAGATGTGTCATGTCACTTTACAGGATTAAAAGTAAATAGTTGAGTGGAGGGGTGGAAAGGTATTGAGTTTTGATCTATGCACCTATTTTCTAATGAATGGCATAAGGGCGTAATACCTTGGCATCATGTAAAGGATGGTTTATGAGAAGGCATAAAGTGTTTTACAGTTTTACATATAAAAGGAGCTCGTAAGAATGAAAGTGATGTTCAGTTGTGTTTATGTGCCTTTGCTTCTTAGGATAACCATAAAGTCATATTATAACAATGATCATGCTAAGTGGGACCTACTGAGTTGTCAGATGGGCCCTGATGGAAGTGAATCAAATGGTGACATGTCATACATGTTAAATGGGCCCAACCTGCATAGCAGACAACTTAAGTTCTTTATTTTGCATGTGCCTAGAATCAACAATGATGTTCTTTTCTATTTTTTGAGATCTAATCCAAGTCATTGATAAGTGAAAAGGAAAATTTCTCATTACACCACTATGATTGCATGGTAATCGTATGAATGAAGAGTTGTTCATTTATTTCTCTATGGTTACAAGTTAAGTTTGAGCATATAAGCATAAAAAGATAGATGAAGGAATGAAGAAAAGGCTTTGCATTGCTACAAGAAAGGAGAAATGTAAGAGTAGGATGCCATTTGTAAAGGTTTTATGATGTTATGAGGTTAAGAGAACTTGTGCAGGCATAAAGGAGAAATAAATAAAAGGTAAGAGGCATTATGATGCCACGAGTAAAGCCTTAAGCATATGACTAAAGGAGGGGTATGTAAAGTGTTACGATGCCCCAATTAATGAAGTGAGCATAGCGGCATAAAGAAGTTTTCTGAGGTTTCTAGTGATACATGTGCGTATGACCATAAAGGGTAAAGTGAAGGTTATAGAAAAGGCTTTACACTCACATGAGGAAGGTTTGAAGGCTTTACACTCATAAGAATGAAGGTACCTATTGAGAAGCCTTGAGATTTTATGGTGTAAGGGGTTGCATAAGAGCATAAAAGAGACTTCAATACAATGCTTAAGAAACCCTAACACTTCTACAGTTGGGGTATTCTAAGGTGTCACCAAATGAATGTAAAGGCTCACCAAGGATGTGTTTAGGGTTACAAAGATTGAAAGTTTTGACTTAGCATAAAAGAAGAAGACCAAATTTTGAAAAGAAAGTGGCTGAGGTGTCATGCCAGTTCAGAGAAAAGGACAAATTCACCATGGCCAAGTAAAATAAAACAATGAAAAGGACATCAAGATCAAATTTCACAGTTGATATTCCTTGCTATTAGTCTATGAGGGGGGTATTAAAAGCTTGTGCATGTAGAATTTATTGAAAAAGCTAGTAGACTATATGATTAAAACATAAATATTTGATTAAACATTTAGAATATTGCCATTTCTAAGAATTTGTGTTCCTACTCTAAAAATTTCTCCAAGAATCCATAGCATTGTGATTTATGTATTATTGTGCAAGAGTTTAAAGTATAATTGCAGAGAAGATGGCTAACAAGGAGGTTGAGGAGGTTCCTACAAAAGACATAGAGATTGAAGATGAGGGTGAAAATGTTGTAGAGGTCACACCTAAAGGAAAGACAAAGAAGGGTGTTGTCAAAACTAAGAAAAAGTCAAGGGTTAGAAAACCAAATAAACACACTAAAGATTGGTTAAAAATTCTTCCAGGGTCATCGAACATCATTTTGGCAAATGACCACATCTTCAAAGACCCTTTCTTCCTGGTCAAGGATGCAAAATGCCCTAGAATTGACGGTTTTGATCTATTCTTATATTGCTACCAAAACATAACTGAAAATATGCCAGTCTATAACCTATGGAACAAGAACATGCAAAAGTTGATATTCCTAGAGGTGTTTGTTGATGTGGACCTATTGAAAGCATTGATAAATTCCTATAATCTAGTCACTAGGACATTCCAAAGGCATAATGGGAGCTTTTTGTGCACATTGGGTAGAACTTCTTTCATAGAGGCTTTTGGATTGGAAGGGAAAATGGATGTGCCTATTGACATTGAAGACTTGCAAAGGAAATTTGGGAGCAATAAGGCCTATTTTGTGAACAATGTTATGCTACCCCACATCACTTATAATGTAAAAAAGGCAGGGCTGATTCCAAAGAAAGTGAGGGATCATTTTCCCTTGAGCAGATTCAAGAATTATTTTAAAAATATAGTATATGGGCTACACAAAGTTCTAGGAAGTGATGGTGTAGAGGATTGTGTCTATGGTTCCTTATTCCTAATGGCATGTGACATACAGGACCCCTTCCATCACAAAGAGTATGACTATGTCGCATTCATCATGGACAACATGTGCAACCAAATTGTCAATACAAAGAAGGGAGAAATGAAGGATTTCAAGTTCCACCATTATTCACTACTAATGCACCTGATCTTATTGTTGGAAATATTCAAGATATAATAGGTTACTGAGAGGGGAGGGGTGAATCAGTAACAAAAAAACTTTTTAAGTCAACCATACACAACATTTACTTATCTATCCTGCTGCATAAAAACTGTTAAACATTAAAACCATATATGCACAAAGATTTGGTGACCCAGAAACCTTCCAAAAATAGAAAGTAAAGCTGGGGTGGGGATGATACCCACAAAGCTTCATTACTGCAGAATGAAGTTGGTCGGTTAAGGCTTACAATGATCACTTTTCGTGATCTGCCCTATTAGGAGCATAGAGGATTGCTAGATCCACCTTGTTAGAGGATTTACAAACATACTTTATAAGTATGCACTCTATTAGGAGATTTGAATAAAGACGGTTAAGTCTACCCTGTTAAAGGATTTACAAAAATGATTCACTTGTTAGGATGAACCAACAGATCAACTTACAATTTGACTGAGTTCTTTATTGTAGATCACCTTTTGTGATTGATGAAATCATTTATGCTCCTGGTAGACCTTGTTGAGTATTCTTTTCTGTTGATGAATTCGCACTATCATTATTCCAGATATCTTGTATGTCTTCTTGAATATCTATATCACTTGAATGTCTATAATACATTACATATATATACCATTCCAATAATTATTTGTGCAAGGTTGGCCAAACACAAGTAAACAAAATATAACTGAGTCAACCAAATTGTAAAATAAACTTGGGTTCTTCAGACAGACTTGATGACCTTCTGATATGTGGCATCCACTACATTACTCAGCATCGTCATGCACTCGGTAGAGGTAGGGGCTCGATTCATACTAGTCATACAACATTGCTTCAAAATCGGTAACCATTGGTGACTCGGTAGATATAGTGTCACTCGGTAGAAACTAACTTCTTCGATAACCTCCTGAGCTTGGTTATCACTGAGTGCTTCCTCACTCGGTCAACACTGAGTGCTTCCTCACTCAGTTAACACTAAGTGCAATTTTACTCGGTTGACACTAAGTGCAACTTTACTCGGTTGACACTAAGTGCAACTTTACTCGGTTGACACTAGGTGCTACTTCACTCGGTTAAAACTGTGTCTTTGATGCTCAGTTAGAACTGTGTTTCCAGTGCTCAGTTTGAACTATGTCTCCAGTGCTCGATTTGAACTGTGTTGCCATCATTCGGTCTGCACTGTATTACTCAGTTTGAACTGTATTACTCGGTTAGAACTGTATGATGAGTTTTGTTACTAATGGAAAATAACTTTATGCCAATAATCTCCCCCTTTGGCATTAGTGACAAAAGCAATTATGTACAAAAATAGACATACAGTTCTGAATTTTCAAAATTGATCTTTGCAAGTCTTATTACACATATCTTTCTTACATGTATCTCCCCCATACAATATGCATAGTATTTAGAAGTCATTACATAATGATTTATCTCTTGGAGTGTGCTATCTCCCTCTTTTTGACAATAATACCAAATTAAACAATATGTATTTACACAGAGAGTCCAAAATGAGAGATAAACTCAGAATGTACCTTAAGAATAAGAGCTAATGTCTTATCCCAATTTTCTTGCAAAAGTTTGTTGGTGGAGAGTGCTATTTGAACTTCTGCAAAAAGTTCAATCATATGATCTGCAATTGAGAAGTTTTTGTCATGAATCAATGTTTTGGAATGGGCAATATGCTTCTGCATTGTGTCCATGACAGGAAGGATCATATTTTGGATGTCAATCAGAGTACACCTGATCCTTTCTTCCTCTCTCAACAATTTTGCCTATTTCTCTGACAAAAATCTTATTCTGAGATGATGGGATGAACTTGAACTATGGTCAAGCTACAACATTTGTGCACTGACCTTCATATCCTCATCAATTTTATTCAACTTTTCTTTGATTTCCTTAGTATACTCGGTAACATCACAAAGTTTTCCAAAAAAGTGAAGTTACATTATTAAAAGAATGTTCAAAATTACTCAAAATTGTAGACAGTTCTACCTGTTTTAATGCAATATGTTGAGCAATGTGCTCAAGCACCTTATTGTCAAATTTCTTCCCTCCTTTTTCAATCAATTTTTCTTGGCCGGAGGTATCCTCATTGAATTTATATACAGCCTCTTATAACTGATTCAAAATGTGTTGAGTAGAATCCACTTCAACACCTATAGCCTCTGTTAGAATATTCTTAGCACTTTCAATAATACTATATTCCTGGTCTCTCTCATGCCTCAGTTGTTTTTGCCTTGCCTTCTGATCTAATAGCTGACTAACCATTCTCATTTCATCAACTGATGCATTATCCAGATCTATCTTAGGAATTATAATGTCCTTATCCAAGTCTATTTCCTCATCCACTACCTTGCTAGAAATCATGTATCTTTTTGATCTTCCTACAGTGTCTTCACCTTTTCCCTTTAAGATTGAAACAATAGTTGATGAGGCTGGATTGGCTGACAAAATTGGAATAGGAATAGCTAGAGGAAAACTAAGAGAAGTGCTAACAGTATCAAAAATTGATGTTCCTCCCAAGATTGATGTACAGGTTGCAATGGGAGAACTAACAGATGCAAAAATTGGAGAAGATGAAGTTGTCAAAATTGAAGTACTAGTGGGTACACTTACTGAACACTCTACAGTGGAAGTTGATATGCCTGATGAACTTACTACTGTAGCTGATGATGCCTCGGTCAATGAAGATGGCTATAGCTTGGTTAATGAAGTGGTAGACACTTGCATAGATGGTGCCCGGAGCTGAGAGGAGACAGGTGAAGATTGAGCAATTGACGGAGCTGTTGTGCAGACAATCTCACTAGTAGAGGCTATCTCCACAGTTGATGTAGCTACTTTAGGTGGAGAGTGAGGAAGAGATGCAATGACTTTGGCTACAATTTTTATAGGATCATCTTCCTCCTTAGCTTGATCAGCTTCTTCTTCCTCATCTTCCTTGTCTTCTTCCTCCATTTCATCTTCCTTGAATTCTTCCTCAACATTTATCATCATTCAGTGCAGATCCCCTGGAATATCTTCAATATCATCATCACTTTTGTCATTGTCCTTGATTTCAACAATATCCTCACTGGGTTTATGTAGATGATAGATATGTTTCCACAGGTTTGTTGCATCATTGGCAACATGCTCAATATCTTTGATAAGTATCAAACAAGTGTGAAATCTAATCATCATATTACCTTCATGATCTTTCAGTGATTTCTTCACTTCTATATTAGTGAGACTCGGTAGGAGATTTTTTAGGGTTTGTTCAAAGATATCTTTGACAGTTTTGGTTGCAATTTCCCATCTTGGTTTCAACCTCTTCAATAGCTCTGTAGGGATCTGAGAGGCAATCTCTTCAGGAGAGTATTTCCATCTTCCCATTTTATTCAATACCAATTCTTCAATTTTCATTTTCTCCTGTTCTGTTCTTGTCTCAAACTTCAATGCTTTGAAGTTTGTGAAGCTAGTACCTTCTTCTAATTGCTTCAACCTTGCCTCAAATGTGAGTGGAGGTTTGACAAATACAGGTTCCTTCTTCCCCTGTCTTGTTCTTCTGGAGAAGACTGCAGTGGCTTGTGTTTTAGGTTTGGTGATAATCACCTTACCTTTCTTCCGTTGAGGCTCCTCTTCTTTTTTTGACTCAGTTTCCTCTTCTTCTTCATCATCTTCTCCTTTCCCTTCAATAATCATCAGAGGACCAAGTTTTGTTTTTAGCTTTGCAATCTTCCTCTTTCCTTTGCTAATGACCTAAGGGATTTTGATTGAAAGCTCAATTCTGGCTTTAGCTTCATCATAAGTTCCAAAGACTAGTTTCTTTGGGTCTATTGGTTCATTCACCAGTGCTTCTATGATGTCTTTGGTTTCATCAATATTAACCTCATAAGGAAGAGGTTTCACCCATGCAACTCGGGGCCTGACTGCCTGTATGTATACCTTGTCACAATCTACCATAAAGCATACATCTTCTTTATATTCCTCAACCAGTTTTGGTGGAATCTGGAACCTATTTTTCATTCTTTCCTTAAAATCTTCAAAGTAATTATCCAAAAAACTGTCAAAATTTTTACCTAACTCTGCAATAAACTCATTTATTTGATAGAGAATGAGAATATCCTTTCTCCATACTACTAATCCTTTTGATGGAAAAGACTTTTGAACATAGAAAAATAGACAGATCAAAAGTGAATCGAATTTGCAGGAATTGTTCTTTGAAGTCCTTATGCTTTCCATATTTTTATTAAATTGAGACAAAAGCAATTCAAATAGATCAAACTCAACATTCTTCTTTACTATCTTATATGCTAAATCTACTACTTCGCAAGGTACACTATTTGGATGGCTGGAACTATAAATTTTATGAGCAATGACATGAATGCCAAATCTTAATTCAGCATCAATTACTATACTGAGCTTAAGTCCTCTACCATCCCATTCTGCTTGGGTTAGCCTTTGCAATTCTTCCCGACCTAGGGTTTTGGTAGTCTTAGCTTTGCTCAATATGGGAAGGCCAGTAATTTTGTTAATCATTTTTTTTGTGATAAGCACTGGTTGCTCTAACCACAATTTCCTGTTGTGAACCCGGCTGAGTACATACCTAACCCATTTAATTTGAAAATTTCTTGGCAAATGTGAAATGTGGGTTAACCCTTTTGTTTCAAGATTCTTATGCTCGGGTTTCAAATTCCCATCTATGCTCATTTCACCTAGGGCATTATCAATTTCTAGGTTTCCAAGCTCTTGAATGGAACATTTGAAATGAGAGCAAATGTCATTTATAAGGAGTGCCTTTGGAGGAATTCGAGACTGAGCACCGTTAGGGTCAAGTGATTCTGTAATTTTTGGTGCCAATTTGAAGTTTGACACCTTCCATTCCACACCTTTAACCAGCATTTCTGAGCCTCTTTTTGTCTTGGAGTTGCTACTTCCGGATGCCATTGCTGCTCAGTAGGTGAAGAGAAATTTTGAATAGATTCTTCGCTCTTTTTAAAAAAAAAAAAATTTCTTGAAATTTCTTTAAGCTTTATCTGGAATCGCAGAAGATAACTTAGCTCAAAGTTTGTAGTGAAGAATGAGATCAAATTTTGCCCTTTTTGACGAAACATTTGTCATAAATGCTTGGTATGACAGTAGATAAAATGACAGGTTGTCATCCACTTGCTCGGTAGATACTATCAACTCGACAATCAAAACAAAGTATTGATGTACCGACCTAACTCGGTAAGGTCATGAACCAACCTAGCTCTGTAGATACAACTCGGTGAGTGAAACTTTCTTGCACCCGACCGAACTCGGTTGAGTCTTGAACCGATTTGGGATCAAAGTGTATCTGCATACTGATTTGATCATTTTTCTTCCTTTGGAACTACTTAGGATGATTCTTGGAGGATGTAGTTCCATACTTTCTTTTATGAATATTAATTGGAAATGATGGAGTCACTCATTTCTTGAGTGACATTGCCATTGCTTGACTTATCTTGTTCAGTAGATTTAGGAATCCATTGTTGCTTCATTTGCTTCCGGATGTTGTCTGCTTTGATTTTCTTTTCATCTTCAATTCTTTCTATATTCATATAATTTCTAGCTATATGACCAAGTTTTGTACATGTATAGCACCTTACAGTAGTGTCCTTCTTCCTTAGGTGATGTATTGCACAATTTATGCCAGTATGTCTATATTCTCCACAATAGTGACATCTGCACCAGGTGTTGTAGTCCCATCCAAATATGGCTTTGACAAGTTGTTCAGCTGGATTGAATGATTTGGATCTGCATTGGAATGCCTTGTGACCATGTTTATTGCATTTGTGATAGTTGCCTTCAAATTTTGGTTTTTCTTTGCACTCATTTGCTTTGTGACCATGCTGATTGCAATTGAAACATTTACCATTGAATTTTGCTTTTCCATTGCTCCAGCATTTGTTTGATGTATGACCTAACTTTCCACAGTGATTACAAAAGGTTTTTTTATTCTTTTGGGTACTTTGTTTTGAAGATTCACCTTCTTCATTGTATCCAAGACCAGCTTTACCTTTTTGTCTATGAAGATTCTGCTCATTTTGCAAATTCAATTGATTCATATCTGCTTGGGATTTCATCATTCTTTCATTGACTTGCCTTTCAGAGATTAGGTCATTTTCCAAGCTTTCATTGATTTGTCTCTCAGTTCTCAGATCACTATGAAAACTTACATTGATTTGTCTCTCAGTGATTAAATCATTTCTCAAACTTTCATTCTCAGATCTTAGAATCATGATTTCTTCATTTGCATTAGATAGTTGTCCTATAAGATCTTCATGCTGAAGGGATAGATTATTCCTTACCTCTAAGTCTTCATTTGCTTTGTTTCTCTATTCCAAAACTTCACATAACCTGATGGATTGGACTTCTTGTTCTCTTTTGAGCTTTCTTACCTCTTCTTGCAGAGATCCATTCTTTTCTAGAAGTTCTTTGATTGCCTTGTCAGATTCTTCAGAACTACTTGATGGTAACAAATCTTCAATCTTTTCTTCAACATAGTGATGGTCATTCATTTTTCTTGCAAGTTCCTTTCTTCTTTTTAGGGATTGAGAAAGATGCTCCTTTTCTTCTTTGAGTTGAACCATGGCCATTTCTTGATCTAGTTTTTCATTTTCAATCACTTTCTCCAATCTGAATATCTCCATAACTTAGATCTTTGCTCAAGCTGTCAAACTTTGTCCTAAGAACCAAAAAGCTCTGATACCAATTGTTGGAAATATTCAAGATATAATAGGTTACTGAGAGGGGAGGGGTGAATCAGTAACAACAAAACTTTTTAAGTCAACCATACACAACATTTACTTATCTATCCTACTGCATAAAAACTGTTAAACATTAAAACCATATATGCACAGAGATTTGGTGACCTAGAAACCTTCCAAAAATAGAAAGTAAAGCTGGGGTGGGGATGATACCCACAAAGCTTTGTTACTGCAGAATGAAGTTGGCCAGTTAAGGCTTACAATGATCACTTCTGGTGATCTATCCTGTTAGGAGCATAGAGGATTGCTAGATCCACCTTGTTAGAGGATTTACAAACATACTTTATAAGTATGCACTTTTTTAGGAGATTTGAATAAAGATGGTTAAGTCTACCCTATTAAAGGATTTGCAAAAATGATTCACCTGTTAGGATGAACCAATAGATCAACTTACAATTTGACTGAGTTCTTTATTGTAGATCACCTTCTGTGATTGATGAAATCATTTCTGCTCCTGGTAGACCTTGCTGAGTATTCTTTTCTGCTGATGAATTTGCACTATCATTATTCCAGATATCTTGTATGTCTTCTTGAATATCTATATCACTTGAATGTCTATAATACATTACATATATATACCATTCCAATAATTATTTATGCAAGGTCGGCCAAACACAAGTAAACAAAATATAACTGAGTCAGCCAAATGGTAAAATAAACTCGGGTTCTTCAGACAGACTTGATGACCTTCTGATACGCGGCATCCACTACGTTACTCAGCATCTTCATACACTTGGTAGAGATAGGGGCTCGGTTCATACTAGTCATACAACGTTGCCTGGAACTCAGTAACCATTGGTGACTTGGTAGATATAGTGTCACTCGGTAGAAACTAACTTCTTCGACAACCTCCTGAGCTCGGTTATCAGTGAGTGCTTCCTCACTCGGTCAACACTGAGTGCTTCCTCACTTGGTTAACACTAAGTGCAACTTTACTTGGTCGACACTAAGTGCAACTTTACTCGATTGACACTAAGTGCAACTTTACTTGGTTGACACTAGGTGCTACTTCACTCGGTTAAAACTGTGTCTTTGATGCTCGGTTAGAACTATGTCTTCAATGCTCGGTTTGAACTGTGTCTCCAGTGTTTGGTTTGAACTGTGTTGCCATCATTCGGTCTGCACTGTATTACTCAGTTTGAACTATATTACTTAGTTAGAACTGTATGATGAGTGTTGTTACTAATGGCAAATAACTTTATGCCAACACTTATATTACAACAATGGTTACATTAGCCAGGACTTCATTGATTAGAATTCTAATTAATTTGGTGAGTTACCTATACAACTTTGGACTTGCATTTGGGATAAGAATTTTCACTATTCAAATGCATTTGTGTTTTTTAATTTGTTCAGTTATGTTATTATGAGGCAATTGGACCACACCTTCTTTAGGGCACCAAATGTTTTGAAGACCTTGCTTAGACCTTCATTTTTAGATGATAAAACAAAATTAGACCATAACTAGGGGGACATATTTTTATTTAACAAGTGCACATTGATAAGAATATATGCATGCCCACAACCTCCTCACATTCTACCCAAATATCTACCCCCTAGATTGGCCATTATTGAATTCTTTTGGCAGTTTTTACTGATGAATAAAGAAATGATCCCTCCTTCTCTATAGAAGGCCACATTTGTTTGTATGAACATTTAAGGCAGGGGATTTTGAAATAGGAAAAACTGCATATGAGGAGTTGAGTGAGTACTTAGGCCAGTACAAATTTGCTACTAGGCCTTATAGGATGTATGACCCTGAAAACTATATTACAAATGAGGTAAAGGCCATTAGGGGATACATCCTACCTCCAAGCAAACCAATCCCTATGGAGGATTTAATTTCTAACATAGTGGAAATAGGGGAGGCTAATGAGCTATTAAGGAAGTACAGTGAAATAAGGAAGATAGAGGAGGCCTTGAGAAGGACGAACCCTAATTTTAAGGGTTTTTACACAGAGATTCCCTACCCTGGCAACCTAAGAAAGATGGTAGAAAATTTTGAATACATCATGTCTTAGATGCCACATGAGCCAAAGGGAGAGGAAGCCACTATAAGTAGAGAATCCCCTGAGCCAAATGTATAGTTGGAGGAGGAGGAACCATCATCTTCAACATGGGTCCCAAAGGGCAATAAAAGGAATAAAATAATGCACATCCCAGAGAGGGTTCTAAGTAGAGCCTTATAAGTGATGCCAGGGAATGATGAATATTTTTCTAATATTAGGCAAAATTATTTACATCAAAGGGCTACAAAGCCAAGAAAAGCCTCTAGTGATCTCCAAATTCCAACATCAAGATTGGATGATAGGCTCATCCAATCTAAAAAGTTTATGGAAGTTGATGATTTCATCAAATCATCAAAATTTAAAATTTTTCTTTATAAAATAAAATAGAATGAGCTCACATTGATTCTTATGCCAAGAGAAGATCTTGAGAAAAATAAAGAATTAGTGGATAAATTGCTTGCCTATGACCCAAATAGTGAAACAATGACCCCTGCTAAGGCCAGGGAGTTAGTACACAGGAGTGGTATGATTTTAATATTAAATTGGGACATTGAGAGGGCATTTGTTCTTTATTAGATGAGGAGATCGGATAAAGCCATCAGCTATGAGGCCAGTGGCATTGAAAGACTAAAGAAGGGGTCAAGGTTCAATGTAGATACAAAAACCCTAGCAGTGTGGAGTGTTGCCCCTGACAAAAAGAAGCCTAAGATGATGGACATACAAGAAACTACACAAGGTAATATGATTGTATGGACACTAGATAATACTATTGGAAAAGAAATTTCTAGCCTGGTCAAACACTTTGCACTCATGAATGAGGCAAAAGTAGATTAAATTGAGGATAGGTTAGCTACAATATATAATGAATGTCTAGATGTTTGAAAGTTGTATGAGGAGGAGCTCAAAATGAGCTATGTCTAAAAACAAAGAATAGAAGAGTTGGAGGGAAAAATTATGAGCTTAGAAGCAAAAATGGAATCCCTCAAAGAGCAACTCAAGGCTGCAATAGAGGCAGAACATGCACCTAGGCAGGTGGAAGAAGAAAGGCACATTGTAGAAGTAGACACCCAAATAGAGGAGATACCTATAGGGGTAATAGTGCCAGTGCCTATGATCAATGTGGAAATAGAAGCTCCTCAATCTAATAGTGCAACTGAGAAAAATGGTATGATGAATGTAGTAAGCCATAGAATAAGCATTCTAAAGAGAATATCTCAAGATGCCTATAGTGCATTCATCAATCTACAATCTGCAAAATAGGTATGCAAGGATTCAATAGGATGGCTTGATTCGATGTTCCAACAATGGGGACCATACATGCAATTCTTTGATAGGTTGATACCACTTCTAGCAAAAAAGCCAAACCTCCTAGATAAAGCTATTACTATAAAAGAGGGCATGGACAAGGTGAAAGATCTATTGCAATTTTTCATAGGGAAACTAGCAGCAATACAAAGTAAAATGAAAGAATTAACAAGTGGTTTTCAATCTTTAATTCTTTCTATCCTTGATTCTGATAGTAAAGTAAAGGATTTCAATGAATGGTCTAATTCTTTTGACCATATTGTAGACTTTCCATAGGTGGCATCCATTTTCCAAGGTGATATTGCTGATGTGTTTTTAATGAACTTATTGATACCCTATTCAAGGTTGAAACTGAAATGAATAGGTTTACCATAGAAGGGAAAGTGATCACTGATGCTAGGTGGTAGAAATCTATTAGTGAACTAGAAACAACCAAGACATGCGAGTGGCCCACCAAGAGCGAAGTCATTGTCTGGGAAGCAATCACATAAATAAAAGCCTTACCAATAGGGAGCAATTAGAGAAAAAGACAAACTTAAAGATTTTATGCTCGAACTGTCATCTACAACTGCTTCTTGTTGTTTCTTTTTGAATTAAGGTGTCTAGGATATTTTTTGAAAAAAGGTTGTTGTACTTATTGTTGTAAAAGGACACCTATCAATCACAATTTACCTTTTCTTGTTGCAACTCATGTTATATAAATGAGTTTTCAAGGCATTGTGATGGTCCAAAATTTTGTATGTTTTCAATTTTCAAGAAAGTACAGTTAGTCCAGTTATGTGTAGTTTTTTTTGAGTTTACTTCTAGTCATGTACTTTTCTAATGACAAATAGAAATGATAGAATTAGTATGAATTCATGGGCTTTTTTTTGTGTTTATATTGGTCATTGTATTACTCAACAAAAAGGATAATACAAAAGGGTATTTACGCTAAATATGTGTCACCATTTTCTATCTCCATTTCATTAGTTTATTAATTTTGAGATCATTTGAATAAGGTTCAATTGATTGAATGTAGTCGGGATGGGTTGTATATTGGTTATATTGTTTCTTTTAATTCAATGAATTATGTAAATGCTTTAGTAAATCAGTAAGGTTCATGAGTTTATGAAAAGGATATTTCATAAGAATGGAAATAGGTGGTTATAGTTGATAAATTTAAGTACAAGTTAATTGAACAAGGTCTCCTACCAATAGTTGACTCTTTGCTCCCAATGGATAAGGTACTAGTCATATAAATTAGAGATGGTTGAGAGTAAATTTTGCTTCTACATGCCAAAACAATTATAAATTCAAAGTCATTTTCATTTCATTTTGTTCAAGGTTATAATGCTGGTCACTAATTGTTTACATTTAGTTTCTAAGTCTTAGGTAGCTGCTATTTCTAGAAATACTCGTAAAACTCTAGGAGAATTATGACAGGATCTGCTTATGAGGGATGCATATAAACTTGAAAGCATTAAAGAAATTGGTAAACTATGTATGTGCCTATGGATAGAAGATGAGAATTAGAATGAAACTAAGATAATTTTCATACAACAGTTTGCATTAGAATCATCCCTAGGTATACCCACCTTGGTTTTGCAGAGCCTAAGGAGTAGGAAACCATCCTTGGTTTTGTTGAAGTTGGGTCCAAATGGTTTACTTATGTAATTGATTATAGGAATTGGCTAATCCTTAGGTTATATGAGTGTTATCATTTTGGTATTGAGCATTTTGTTGTTTAGTAGTTTCAAACACCAACAAAATGGTGACTCTATTGAGGAAATAACACTTTAGGTGTCATAAACTAGTGTATCATTTAAGATCTGTGTTTCCCTTGGGTAGAGTCTGAGGTAGGAATTTTCATGAGAAATTTTATGTGGTCTTGAGGGTTATTTTCATTTTATCTATGATTATTAGTGAAAGAATTATGATCTATTCAAAAAAATTTCCCATTCTAATAGGGTGGATGGCAACTCACAAGGTTATAACTAGTGTCATTATTTAGAAGTTTGTTGTCTCAAAATCATGGAAAATAAAAGGAACACACAGGAAAATGTGAGGAAAAACTGGAGAATCAAATAACAAATTGATCTCCCTCCTAGGGGAAGATAGAATTGGGCTATGAAAAGATCTCAAATGCATAGAGAAGACCATTCCCAAGAGCAAGAAATAAGGGGAGAGAATATTCATTTTTTTCTATGGAAAAGGAATCATCTTGCCAAAGTTCTAGATCCCATCCTAGACTATCTGGTGATGACTTTTTTAGCACACCCAAAGTAATATGCCAAGAAACTATAGAGCTGCACAATACACGTAGTCTAGACAAAAGGAATAGCAACAATCTTTTTCAATGAAGTAGGAACCCTTTCTTATCTGAATATTCTCAAGGAGAAGTAGTACCAAAGCATTTAGATCTTGAGAGTTTCAATGATGAAAAAATTGCTACTTCTGAGTTTACTATCCCAGATCCTGATGAATTGAGGTTCTAAGAATGTAGCTTGCCAAGCAAGAAGCCATAAATAAAAAATTGCAAAAGGAAAGAGAGGAAAATATTACAAGAGCTTTTGAAGAAAAGTAGACATTACTTAAGAAAATTGTTACCCTAAAGAAGAAAAATGAAATAGCAGCTAATGCATGGCAACCAGAGATTATAGGTCAAGTTGAATAGCTTAAAATATAAGAACAAAAGCTGTTGGAAACTCAGAATATAAACCTAGAAGGACCTATAATACAATAGATTAAAAACTATAGTGCTCTAGAAGCTAACAACAACAAAGCAAAAGATATAGGGCATGTTGTTGAGGCTAAAGATAAGGGGAATCAAAAGGAGATCGGTATTAAGATTAATGAACCAACAAAATTTGTTCAAATCCATGATTCCATGTCACTTTTTGATATTGAGCTGGAGAAGAAAAGGAAAGAAAAGGATGCTTTGGTTGGAGATTAGAAAAAATGAAGTAGCCATAGCTGAGATAAACGACAAGATTAAATTCTTGGAGAATGCTAGGAGGCAATCTGCAGTTATTCTCAAAGATGATGGTGGATCTAATGATGCAAATCAAAATACTACTAAGGTACCTATTCCTTTCTTATCCTCATTTTCACATAAAGTAGATCTTAACAAATTTTTTGGTGATGCTAGCACTAGTAATATGGTGGGTAACACTAGGAAAGATATTAACCATCATCCTAAGATTGATTTACAAAGAAGACCTATCCAATTAGAGGGTTATAGGTAAATATGTTTTGATGGAATTCTTGGTTACCCTAACCCCATCCCACAAGAAATAAGGAAAAGGTTGACTAAATTCTTTTGGGAACAATGCTATCACTTGTGAATACCATTTGAGGAGTCTTCTTGATATGATGAGTGATTATGAGGTTGAGGCTGAGGATGTTATTATGAAATTGTTTGTTCAATCATTAACTAAAATTTCTAGAGAATGGTTCAAGAGGCTTCCTAAATTATCTATTTTTGATTGGAAGGACACTGAGTATTGTTTCAAAGAGAAATGTGGTGACAAGCAGAATCAAAGCTATATCCTAAGTGAATTCAGTAATATTAAGAGGTTACCTAATGAATCTATCAATAAATTTAATAATAGGTTTCGAAAAAGAATGTATAAGCTCATGCAATTCATGAGAGTTGATGACAAGATCTGTTTGATTACTTATTTAAATTCTTTTGATGGAAAAATTGCATACTAGCTTAAGGATAAAGAACCTAGGACTTTAAGAGATGCTTTCAGAATTGCTATAAATGTGGAAAACAATTTGAGAATTTCAAGAAGGTTGGAAAATAAAAGAGATGACCCCAAATTGTTTGGAAATAAGGGAAACAAAAAGGAGGATAACAAGGGTGGAGGTGGAAAAAAAAAAGCCTACTGAGATAAGTCAAGGTCTAAATGCTATAAAGAATCTAAGTATCCCTCAGGTAAAAAATGATAGGAATCCCACTGAAAATAAGGTCCCTTACCAGTAACATTTCAATAGACAAAATAGGTTGCAAAATTTCCCTTCTACTACCACATGGAGAGATGGTCATCCTAATGTCCCTCCCCCCAGGAATACCAACAACAAGGTCACCCCTAATCCCTTATCTAAAAACTATGTAAATTTAGTAGATGATCCTAAATTCACTGCTAAACCTATATGGTGCTTTGTGTGTCAATTACCCCATGCCCTAAATCTTGTGCATTAGCCTTGTCTTTCCCTAGAAATCAGAATATAGCAGAAAAATGTCAAGAACATGAAGAAAATAATGAGGATGTAGGGTGTAATGTGTTTGAGTCACACTATGATTATTTGGATTGTGAGGATTATGACAGAGATGTAAATGAGCAAAGGCAGTTTCAGAATAAGTGCAACAACTGGTATTCTCTAATGAGAGTGATGTTGAAGATAAAGTGTATAATATGTTAAGTTCCAAAGAAGAGATCACATTAAGGAAGCCCTCTAGGGAAGAGATTGATCGAGTTACTACAAATATGATAGCTCAAGTATAGACTAGAAACATGGCTCAAAAGGAGGGTAATGATAAGGTGGCTAGTATGTTTATAAAGGGAGTTAACCCTAAAAAAGGGGAAGTTGTGAAGCCTAAAGAGATCCCTACTGAGAAGGTTAAAATTACAAATAAAAAATGGGAACCAAAGAAGGTAAATAATTTCAAGGGTTATGAGTTTCTAAATAATACTCTGAAGAAGTCAGATGAGAAGGTACCAAAAGAAATCACTATAAGTAACAAGAATTACCAAGGTGTTATAAATATTTTCGATAAACATCATGATAAAAGGAGTATTGTCATTGATAGCCCATCAGATTCTTCTATAGATATGACTACAATGTTATCACAAATCATTGTCAAAGTACCTTTGTCTAAATTGTTAAGGATCCCTAAACATAGAAATCAAGCTTTAGCATGGTTGGGAGATACTAGTATAAAGGTGAAACATGAGTGTAATGAAAATCATAGTCCCAAGGAAAGTAGTAAGAAAAGGTAAAGGACAAAGAAGCTGAAGTAGTCGTGTCTCAAATTCCTCAGATGTTTTTGGATAATTCTGTAAATCAGTGTTTGGGAAATGTTGAGCCATTTTTCTTAAGTATTTTAGTAAATGGTAAAACATTAAAAAATTGCATGATTGACTCTGGTGCTTCCAATACTATGATGCCTTTTGAAATAATGAATGAATTAGGCTTGAAGGTAGATACTACTCAAGGAAGATGTGTTATGGATAAAAGAGAAGTGACAATCATAGGTACTATTAATTCTTTACCATATAGACTAACAATATGTCCTGACAAAGAACTTACTATGAGTGTATTGATTGTTGATATTCCACCTCAATATGACATGTTGTTATCTAGAAAATGGAGTGATACCATGAGAGGGAGTCTACAATGTGATTTTTCATTTGCTACTTTTAACATTGAGGGGAATTTGATAAAAATAAATAGGGAGCCTAAAAGTATATACATGATAGAAGAAGATGTAGAGGACAATATGAAATTTTTTGTGGATACAGATATTAACGCATTTCAAGATGAGGTTTTGACTCTGAAGAAATCCAAGCATAAGTCTCAGATAGAGGTAGAAGTTGACACAAAAGCAAACAAAGGTGATTTATGGACTATGTTTTTTGATGGTGCATTCTAAAGGATGGATCTGGTGTAGGTATTTTGTTGATATCTCTAGCAGTGGTAATATAAAAATTCTCTCTTACTTTAAGTTTCCATTGTACCAACAATATAGCAGAATATGAGGCTTTACTATTAGGCCTTAGACTAGCTCATAAGCATGGGATAAAATGTTTACATGTTATAGGAGACTCTAAATTAGTTGTATCCCAAGTAAGAAATGCTTATGTGTCAAAGAAAAAAAGATTAAAACTATACAAAAATGTTGTATGGGATATGATTGAATGTTTTGATGCATTTGGGATAATTTGGAAAGATAGGACTAATAATAAGATGACAGACTTACTAGCAAATATAGCAACAAAGCCTGATGATATCATATTTGTTGGTGTGTCTAAAATTGAGATTCAAACTAGACCCTCTATCCCTAATAATGTTCAAAATTGGCAAGTATTTGAAGATGATAAGGATATTCTGAAATTTCTAAATTATGAGAATATGTTGTTAGGACAAGAAATTGATTGTGTAGCCTATGTAGAGAATATAAATGAAAAAGATATTATTTTTGGGTAGGAAGTTGTGCAACTGAGGACAAGCAAAATCTCAAAGGGTCTAGTTGTTTTAGAAACTATTTTTGACAACCAAGATAGGTCACAAATGAATATTAGTGAATATAATGCCAAAGATCTAGAGGAGGTAAATTTTGGAACTGATGAAACACCAAAAAAGGTATATATTGGTAAGAAATTGCCTCCTAAAATTAGGAAAGATCTGATAGACCTGCTAAGGAAGTATAGACATGTGTTTGCATGGTCATATGATGACCTAAAAGCCTATAGGGAAGCTCTTTTTCAGCATGAGATCCCTTTGAAACCAGATGCTAAACCTTGTAGGCATAAACAAAGGCCAATAAATCCAACTTTGGCTCTCGAAATGCAAGAGGAACTAATCAAATTGAGAGATGCAGGAATCATAAAGCCTATTAGACATTCTTCTTGCGTATCCAATTTAGTTCCTATTAGGAAGAAAAATGGAGACATAAAGTTATGTGTTGACTTCAGGAATCTTAATATATCTTCATTAAAGGATAATTATGGATTGCCAAATATGGAAGCTATGTTGCAAAGGGTCACTAGTTTAGAGCTTATGTCTATGATGGATGGATTTTTAGGTTACAATCAAGTGGTTGTTAAAGAATCAAAATAGTTCAACACTACTTTTACTACTCCATGGGGTACTTATGTTTATGTCAGGATGCCTTTTGGGCTTACTAATGCTAGGGATACTTTTCAAAAGGCTATGGATGTGGCTTTTGCAGATATTATTAATGAATTTATGGTTGTGTATTAAGATGACCTCCCTACTTATTCAAAGGATGAGAATGATCATTGCATGTATTTTGAAAAGGTATTTATCAGAGCCCTTAAGTATGGTATATCTTTAAATCTGAAGAAATGTAGTTTTGGTGTTACTGAAGGAAAGTTGTTAGGACATCTAGTTGGTAAGCATGGAGTGAGGATTGACCCTAAAAGGGTAGAAGCAATAGACAAGATTCAAAAACCTAAAAGTATTAAGGGAATTTAGTCATTTTTTGAATAGATCAACTTTCTTAGAAGATTTGTGACTAATTTTTCAAAGATTAGTAGGCCAATATCAAGAAAGCTAAAGAAAGGGTCTGAGATAAAATGGGAAGGTGAACCTAGCATTGCATTCCAGAAGATCAAGCAAGCTATTAAAGATGCCCCTGTTCTCAGAGCACCTAATTATGATAAACTAATGTATATATTTTCCTTTTCCTCACTTCACACTATTGCTACAATATTGTTACAGAAAAATGAGGAAGGTTATGAGTAGCCCATTGCATTCTTTAGCAAGTCTTTGCAAGCAACACAACTTAAGTATGATATAAATGAAAAATGGCCATATGCACTAGTGAAAGGGGTAAAAGATTTTAGATGTTACTTAATGGGAGCCACTATTATTGCTTTTTTTCATATTGTTGTTGTGAAGGATATTTTTTCACAACAAGAGGTATCTAGTAGGAGATATAGATGGATTAATAAGATACAAGAGTTTAACATTGATATTTAGATTACCAAACTGGTTAGGGGTCAAGGTTTGGCCAAATTGATGACAGAAGCCAATCTAGAGGCAAACCAAATCAACCAACTTGATGATAGTTGCAGGGATAATCTTTGTGATATGGATACTTTTGATTGGTACAAAGATTCCATCACATAAATCTAGGGTTTGCAAAATTTGAAATTGCATAAATTGACACATGGTAAATACCTTACAGATCCTAATGAAATGGTGTCGATTAGCCATTCAAATCTCTTGTAAATGCTTCAGATGGTACTTTCCAAATTTCCTTTAGCTCTTCATCTTCTTTCTTGAATACAAATGGTTTTAAATGGGCAAAAAATGATCAAATAAACCTTAAAACATTGCAATTAATGCTAAGTGCTTACATAGCTATAAGCTTGTCATCAACTAATTTTTGTCTCACTCCACATGTCTTTTCATTTTCTTGGAAACCATTATGAGCTCGGCCTCAACTAACCAATTTTTTTAGCTTGGCATTCACATGCATTCACTCGAAAACCATAGGATACTTTTCATGCTTGACAATAACATGAAAGAACTGACAAAACTTTAAAGATTTTATTTGATTTCTAATAAATACTTTCATCTTTATTCATGCATATATAATCATTTTAGGACTAAATCTTTGGAACTGATGTATGGTATAACATTTTAAATATCAATCCCACATACCTCTTGATTTCTTAGTTTGATGAGGTGTGATCACCTGACCCATTGGGTGAAGTGATCCCATCTGCACTTGATGTGCTAGAATCCTCCTTTCTCTTCCATGTCTTGTTCATCTCATCTTTGAAATTTTCAATATATGCCTTGCCTTTTCCTTTGTTGAACTCACAACTTGGTGCCTTTGACCTTGTTGGACAATATTGACTGATCTAACCAGTCTTCAAACAACTAAAACATGTGGTTTGAATCAACCACCTTTTGTAGTCACCACTGAAGTGTGTCCTAATTTAGTTCTCAGGAACATGTCCATACTCTTGATAGTAGGGACAACTATACCTTTTATTATAATCCCAATTATAAAAGTTACCATTGTTCCTTACCTTTGTTTTCTTGTATGATGAGCACATGGATTTGGATCTACACTCAAAAGCTCTATGTCCATACTTCTAATAGTTATAAAAATATCCTTCAAATCTTTGAATGTGTATGGTCTTAGTTCTACATTCATGTGCTCGATGACCTTGTTTATTGCACTTATGGTAGTAACCCATGCTCTTCTTGTTAACATTCTGATTTATAGTCTTGCTCCTACACATATTAGTAGTATATCCCTTCTTACCACAATTATGACAAGTAGGTTTTGAGTTCTTACCTTTGTCACTTCTTTCTTTAGCACTTTTGGATTATTATCCTTCTTTAGTACTTGTGTATTCTAGTCTAGATGTACCATTGGTAGATCAAGGAGATCTTATCAATTGTTTAAAGTACTTGATAACTTCATTTGGTTTATTGAAACTCTCAACAAATTCCTTTTCTCATTTTAATTCATTGCTCAAATATTCATTTTGCAACTTCAATATTGTTATCCCAATATCATTAGCATTTAGTTCATGGTTGGCATTCATTATTTGACCCAAAGTTTCTAATTGCATGTTAGCAATCCTAGTTACCTTTGATGATTTCTCATCCAGTCTATTGATCAACACTCTTTTTTCATCTTCAATCATTATTTTGTCTTCCATAGATTTCTTTTTATGTCCGATCACCTCACATAGTAATATGGCTTTTCATTCTTGTTCTATCTTAAGATTTCTGATTTCTTCAGCTAGGTTCTAATCTTCTCCATTAGATCTACAACTACTGCATTAAATTTATTGGAGTTTCAATTTGCAAATAGCTTAGTAGGGTTCATCTTTTGGTATTGTGTGTCATTCTCCTCAATAGAAATTTCCTTCCTTCTTCTCAATGATTTCTTTAGATCATCCCTTACTTCATTCAATTGATGTAGAATGAGTTGTATTTCAACTCCCTGATTCTCAATGATTTTTCCCAACTTGTAAACTTCCATTTCCAAGATCTTTCCTCAAAGTTGCAAAGCTTCACTTTCAGAGAACTAGGCTTTGATACCAATTGTTGGAATTACAATAGGAATCTAGTAAAATTCTAGAGGGGTGGGGGGTGAATCAATGCTTTAAACTTTGACCCATAAAAGATTTCACCACACAACCATCTCACATATTCAATAAGTAAACAAAAATACCATGTAAAATATATACATCTAAAGCATGCAAATAAGTAAGCATTCACACATATATGACACAATATATGATTACTTAGAAAACCTCCAATGAGAAGGTAAAATTGGGGTGGGGATGACACCCAAAAATCTTCACTACTACAGTAATAAAGTTTATCTAATGAAGGTTACAATGTTTGATCATGAACCATGATCTGCCCTGTGAAAGGTCTACCCTAATAAAGGCTTACAAAGACTATTAGGTCCCACCCTGTTAAAGGATTTCAACATCCTATTAGAAGTGTGCCTGATTAAAGGACTTCAACTCACAATTAAGTAAGCACCTTGTTAGAGGATTTCAATACAACCTGTTAGGACTACTTTGGTAAGAGATTTAACTAATTCACTTGTTAGAATGTCTCAATGGCTCATTGATCCTGTAGTTAGCACTCTGATGCTTGATGACAAGTCACCTCTATTCTATTGTGTACTTGATCCTTCTTGATCAGATGACTCTCTCGTGCTTATTATTTCCTTCCTCTATTCTGCTTTAACCAATTCTACAATAAAATTTAGATCATAATACCTTGATCACCATGAATGTCCCAGTTTGTGTATGTAAAACTCTCCTTTATCATTCATTCCCTCTCTGCTCTTTTCTCATAATAAGTTTGGGGTTTGTTCTCCTTAAGAAGACCTAGGTGACTTAGGGTTAGGTATAAATCAATGACTATGATTCATCCATATTGCTACTTAAACCTTCCCTTTACCTAATTGGGTGCATGTAATACATAGATATTTCATCTTAAGATTTAAACTTATCACCAAAATATCATAATTCAATCTTTAAGTCAGCCCAAAAATGGTTTACATAGTAGTTTTTGCCAAAAAAAAAAACTATAACAAAACTGTGTTACTCGACATCTAAAGTCCCTGGTGCTTGGCTTATACTATCATTTCAATGTTGTCTCTTAGCATTTGAATAACTTGGCATGCACTACTTTCTCAGCTCTTGAATCACTCAACACATACTATCTACTCGACACTTGAGTCACTCAACATATGAGTGACTTGGCACTCATTGTTTACTCAGCATGCTCTAACTTACATGTTGTGCTTGACATATTTTACTTATTCAGCATGAACTAAGTAAATGACTTAAGTGTATAGACATTCACTAGTCAAAACCAATATGAGATTAATAGAAACATGGCTTATTCAAAATCACACATAGAATTTAAGAGAGTCTAGGTTTATGTCATAATTAGGGCTAAGGTTGTGTTAAGGATTTGGTTATGATTTTTTAGGATTAGGGTTTTAGTTAATGTTAGGATTAGAGTTGGACTTGGGACTAGAGTTAAATGAATATAGGATTTAGAGTTAAAATTTTGCTTTTAAAGTAAGGGAGCGCATTATACTTAGTTTTATGTTTAGGGTTTAGATTTTTACTGTACAGTTATGATTAGGTTAGGTTAGACTTAGGAATATAGTTAGTTTTATAGTTGAAGTTGCAATTTTTAATAGGGTTAAGCTTAGGATAATGGTTTAAGTCTATGTCATGATTAATATTAAGATTGTATACCTTGTTTACCATTATGATTTAATATTTGTGATAGGGTTTGATAAGGTTAAGGTTTATGGTAGTAGAGTATTATTAGATCTTCCTAATTCTACCTTTGAGTAAAACTTTCATGCTAGATATTTAGTATATATTTAAGCTAAAGAGAAACTTTTCATTGTTATGCTACACATAAAATATAGACAATAAAATCAACTTGTGACACTAGAAAAACCTTAAAAATTTTAAAGGTTCATGGATCTATATTGTCTTACCATGTCATAGGGGCCTATTCGAGGTGATAGAGGAAATTTTCAAGTTTAATATATTGAATATGAACCAAGTTGGTGTTTTGATATACATATATACATGCACATAGCTCTAGATCATTTCATATAACTTACCAGTAAATTGCTTTTATCAATTATTTGATATATCATTTAGAATTTATTTTAATACATAAAGATTTATTATTTATTAATTAAAATTTAAAATAAATTCTAACTTGATTATTTCATATAATGTTATCAATTCATACATGTGAACATATATGAATAATTGAGAGACTGCAACATTTACCAATTTATAAATTTAATACATCTACATAAAATATTAAACTTAGATTCAATTCAAACATGCATACATCACCTTAAACTACAAGATTAGGGTTACATGGTTAAGTTTTAGAAATAACATTTTAGGGTATGAATTCATAAAAATTGGTTAGGTTTAGTGCTGGGGTATGGATATGTAGAATTTGATGAAAGCCAACTTCACAGCTTGCCAAGATCACCTACATGCACATAACCTATTGAAGAGAAACCAACGAAGGAAGGGTGGAACTTGGAGAAACTAAACAGACTGAGAGAGAAAATATTGCAACAATGAAAAATGAAATTGTTGTACAATATTGATATGAAAAGTTATGAAATTACAATAGGAGAGCCCGAATTCAAAGGCCTCTAGGAAGCTTGTAGAACAAGCTAGAAAGTGCTAGGAGATAAGGTTGATAACTAAGTGTACGTCCATAAAAGGTGGAATGTCCTTGATCAAGGTGAGAAGATAAGTATGACTTAGATAGGAACAAACTCCCATATTGTCAACAACTCTTAAACTACAACTAATAAATAAATGCATTAACCTAAGTAAACTTAAGTAAATTGTAAAAAGTAATCATTTACTCTAACACCCCCCCTTAAGAGCAACTCAAGGGAATGCACTTAAGCTTACAAAAGCTAAAATGAAATACAAAATGGGTCCCGTTAACTAGGCCATGTTAGGTACCCATGTACAAATGCAAAGAAATTTCTATAAATAGGAGACAAAAGAGAAAACCCAATGGGAAAAACCCCTCTCCAAAAAGAGATAACTAAAAATCAAGTGAAGGACTAAAGAAGCCTCCAACTAGAGGAATGTCCCAAAAAAAAGGAACAAAGAGAAAATCATGAAGAGCATCGCTGAAGCATGAAGAAGCCACAAACTCTATTAGAAAGAAAACTGCTGATCTGAAGAACCTCCATAGAAAATAGAAGGCATGAATCAAGAGTGTTTATATGGTAGATGATCCATCTCACTGAAATGCATAGCTAGCCCGTCACTACAATCGCTTAGTATATAGGATCAAAAACTAAATACATAGCTCACTCTATCGAACCATCAAACCAAGGAAGCATTAGAACAACAAAATAACCCCCCCTTAATGCAGATGGGGTGAGGTGAAATGCAACTAAGAAAGTGGGCCAAAATCCTTTGCAGAAAGAACCAAGAACAATGTGAGAGAGGAAGAGGTACAAACACCTATAAAGGCTTGTGTCACTGACACATCATGGGGCTAATGTTGTGGAAGGCACACTCACTTGACAAAGGAAGAGGGCACAAAAATGGCAACAACTAATCCCCCCAAGGTGCTTTATAAAATAGTGTGAGTGCAACTATCTTAAAACAACATTCAAGATCCCAAAATGCAAGAGTGGCACTTTATCTTAGTGTGTTTGCATAAAGATGCTTACAAATGATATTAACAATGATTAGAAAGGGAAAAAAACTAATAAAAAAGATAGTAAAGCCCAAAAGAAAAGATCCCATGCCATGAAAATGATCCTCAAACTTGGAACACCCAAGATATCCACCATAGAGAAAAATCACAAAAAATATGATAGAAAGAGCATGGGGTAGAATCTGAAGGAAATTATAGCATTTCTAAAAAGATGACAGAACTAGCTTTCCAAAAGTATAATGTTTTCAAAAAATGGATATGGGACGCACAAAAAAAGCCTATCAGATGAAAAAATAAATAAATCTAATGTTAATTGAAAAATAGGCAATAAAACTAAATCAAAACTACAAAATACCTACACCAATGTCTCTGTCTTGGAAGAAACTTTCTAGCATTTCTTGTGGATCAGAAAAATACCTCTATATGCTCAAGTTATGGCCAAAAAATTACAAGTAGGTCAAAAAGGGACTTGAAAGAGGATGCAAGGTGTGCTGATGTAGTGATGATATCATGCTGATATCAACATTCCCTGAGCTTAAAATTGATGGCTAGACAACCATCGTGGCAAAAATAGACTGCCACATGGAAGGTTTGCTAACTAGGCACTGACATGGCACTCATGCCACATGGCACATCTAGATTGGATCAAGTTTTTGTAGTGCTGGTGGTCGACAGAGGGCCATAGATGGGAAACAGCTAGGAAAGTGATGTTGGTGGTGATGGCTATAGGGGTAGCAAGTTTTGGCAGTGTCGCTTGGTGGGTGGAGGGTCGGCGACATGGCAAGGGTTGCAGGAAGGTGGTGTCATAGTGCTACTGCCAGCGGAGGTCACTGCAGAGTGATGCACTGGCCACATGGTGGTGCCCAAAAATTAATTAATTTTTTTTGCAAAAATCACAATAAATGCATTAGTACAGCCTTCTAGGTAAAAAAAATTTGCCTCTCGGAGCTACAGTCGCCAAAATGGACAAATTTTATATGAATCTTGACTATAATGGGCCTTCTAAACTTAATGGTATCATCCGTTTAGGCCTAAAGTGCTTTGAAAAAATGCTCTTCCTCCTAATTGAAGAAAAAAACACAAACAAACTAGGATTTGTGTCTCTGAATCTCAACTTCAAAAATCTTTCAGCCAAGAAGCAGCAGGGAGGCTCTGATGCCATGTAGAAGTTAATGAAAGCCAACTTTATAGCTTGCCAAGATCACCTGCATGCAAATATCCTATTGAAGGGAAACCAAAGAAAGAAGGGTGGAAATTGGAGAAACTAAATGAACTGAGAAAGAAAATATTGCAACAATGGAAAATGAAATTTTTGTACAATATTGATATGAAAAGATATGAAATTACAATAGGAGAGACTGAATATAAAGGCCTCTAGGAAGCTTGTAGAACAAGCTAGAAAGTGCTAGGAGATAAGGTCGACAACTAAGCATACGTCCACAAAAGGTGGAATATCCTTGATCAAGGTGAAAAGATAAGTATGACTTAGATAGGAACAAACTCTTGTGTTGTCAACAACTCCTAGACTACAACTAATAAATAAATGCATTAAGCTAAGTAAACTTAAGTAAAGTATAAATAATAATTATTTACTCTAACATGATATGGGTAGCTAACATCATGGGTTACATTTACAATTACAATTTAGTGTCTATATGGCAGGGTTAGGAATATAAGGTTTGAAACTTAACTTTTTATCTAGAGCTAGGAATTTAAGGTTTAGAGTTAGATGTAGGATTGAAGTAAGGGTTTCAGATTATGCACATTACGTAGGGTTCAATTAGGATGTAGATAAATTAAGGTCAATGTTACTATCTAACTCTAGTTACATAAATTAAGGTCAATGGTACATAAATTAAGATCATATAAATCAAATACATCAAAACATCTAAAATAAGAATATTGAAATGAACATCTACAAAATAAAAATTTTAATTAATATTCAACTATTAAAAAATATAACATTTTAATTTGCAGAGATTTGAAATTAACAATTAATCTAAATATAAAACTATTAACAATGAAAATGTAGAATTTTACATATACAAAACTAATAAATGTAAAAAAAAAAGCAATAAATTGATGAAATTTTTAAGTGAAAAAGTAAAAACAATAAAATTAAATAATATAAAACAAAGTAAAATACCTGGTAGAGTGAAAAACAATAGCCGAGGGTTAGTAGAAAACATAAAACAGGCTCTCGTTTCCAAGCATAAATCAGGGTCCCATTCACCAATGAGCATGAAAATGTATTCAAAACTTGGGTGCCCAATTTTTTAATACAAATCAGGCACCTAAACATACAGGGTACCCGATTTTGAAGACATCTAATATCAGTTTCTAAAGAGGTCTCATTCTACAGAATTGCGTCCCAACTTTGTGTATTCACCCTCATGTACTTTGGTTTATGTAAATTGAGCAGTGTGATCTAGGTTGTAATCCTTAATGCGGGTGCATGGCTATTTTGTACTTATACCTTTAACAAAGTTCTTATTACTATAGTACAATTATAATTGATCATTTGATATATTTACACTCTAGACATAAGTACAATTATAATTGTTCAAGTTAAAATAACACATTTAATTTACGACTCTTTTAAATATGTCAAAATATTATTGATACAATTTAGAAATCATGAGAAAGCATCCATTGATTTAGAAACTATCTCATAGTTATTTAAAATAAGGTGCATAACTACATCTTATTAGATATACAAATTTATCATTTTATGGATTTTTGTAGGTGCAAACATAAGCATCTATATATCTACTACAACACTATATGCTAAATTTATTTCTACTATGCATATTTGAGTATCCTCCTAGCCCGTTTCAAGCTCTCAAAATATTTCTATTTGTCTAGCTAGTTAGGATCTCAAAAAACAACAATGTATATAGTTACCCTTATTTAATTTTTACATCTATGCTATATCAAGGATAAAGAGCCATAGGATTGATTAGGATTTTTATTATGTCATCCTTTGTACCCTTGGATGAATATGAAAATCCATCAACATCCCTCCACACAAGACCTGCCCATCTATACATACAGTCAAAATACACCCTTTGGCAACATTTGGGTATATCTTCCTCATAACACAAAAAAATTCTAGTTAATTCTTCCATATGTAGTCGAGCAGTGACATTTGCGTATTCTAGAACTTGCTCCATTGTGGTTCTAGGGTTATCTGCCACATAACAGTCGAGCCAAGAAGCATTTTCTCCTCAATCTTTTTGTTCCTTCAACAGAAAACATGATAATTTAGAACAATAGTTTACCATTATACATTTTATCTAGAAATGCATAATCTATGAGAACCTGCCTTGCTAATTTTATTTGTCTACTTTTAATCATTTACAATATTTTCTGCTCCCCTCCATCTCCACGAATACGGACTCCAAGGCCAAGTTTGTGGTTTTTAAAGGTTGCCAACCTGTCCATTAAATTCAACGCCTACCTCTCGGCTGCCACCACTTCATATCATTAAACAATAGTTTCTTAGGCCCAATCTTCTTTACAATGACTATATTGTTTAGGTCCGTAATAAACCACAAATTAGGGTTTATTCGATGAATGTTATCCCTTTCTCTCTCTTTCTTTCTTGTCATCATAGAATGGGAGTTTACTATTAGATTTACAATGCTTCTAGATTAATTGTGATATGAGTATACATCCTAATCAACATTCTTATTCAGTTTTAAGATTATATAATATTTTTGTTAAGTGAAATGGTTTCTATATTGTTATCTTGTTTATAGGTACTAAAATATTATTTTTCATTAGATTACATTTCTTTTATTAATTTCTATTATACTTTAATATGTGTTAGTACGAATTTTTTAATTATACTTCAACAACACACCATCTTCTTGATTGAAAAAAAGTCTTCATCATTATTGATACTTTGATTATCAATGTGAAAGATTTATATTACATTGGCTATATACTTTTGGACAAATTTGAACACCTTCTATACCCAACTTTGAACAAAATTTGAAAGATCCACTAAAAAACACATATTCATTTTTCTTTTATTTTCACTATCATTTATATTTGTACAATTCAGTTATCCAATCTATGAGTTGAGTCATTTTCTAAATTGATTATAAATCCTACCTCTCTAGATTCTAAATTAGCATTATAAAAGTTGGCAATGGTCATTTTTTTAAAATGGTAAATGGAAAAAGGCTTGGTATTATATTAATATTTAATAAAAATTGCATAGAGTCTAATACACAAGACTCTCAACCAACCAGATTATCAACAAGAAAAAATAACTATCCTAACACTAATCAGGTAGCAAAACTAACTACAAAGTTTAGATAACTATAATATCTACCTCCAAAAGGTTCCACATTGTAGCTACATTTTAAAACATCTTAAGAGCATAATATCCCAAAACAACATGAAAATACTAAACACCCATATTGTTTGTAATTTTGAAACAACTACATACTAAACTACCATAAAATAAATTAGGGATTTTTTTTTTTTAATTGGACCATACTAATATCATTCAACACTCATGTTATCACCTCCCACAACAACACCACCTTGGCCAAATTGAACCATAACTCTTATAGAAGTAACATCCTCACCTACATGAGGCCAAAAATTATCATCAATAGTAACATGATGCCCAAAATTATCATCAATATCATCACCTACATAAGGCCCACCATCTTCGGTTACCATGTGGGGAGGAAGAGGATTAATTAGAAGGTGTTCATATTCCAACAACATTGGAATTACATTTTCCCTTATCCTTACTACCTAAACTAGGTTTGGACCAAGAAAGCATCAAAATCATAGAAGAGTCAGTTGGGGATGGCTGAAACTTCTTGTCTCCAAAGAAAACTTTACTCAATCAAATATGGTGGTGTATGGTGCTCCCTCCAAAAGATGTCATCTAGCAAATATGACCTCAATGTGGGAATTTTTATCCCAAAGATTATAATTTTGGATCCTAGTATATAAAATGTCTTTAGAATCGGTTTACAATATTAATTAGATACAATGTAAAACAAGAATTGATTAAAACTCACAATAAGCTAATCATATAAGAGGGTCACTATTCCCACATTTTAATCATTTTTTTATCTTAAATCTTAAACCTTAATTAACCCCAATTGATTTTACAAATATATATCCTTTCCAATTTGTATTATTAATATACACATTTATCATCATTTATAGCCAAATACCCACATATTCATAATCATGCAATGTAAATTATTAATTTTCCTTTATCTCCTTCTCTCCTTATTAGCTTCCATATAAACTTCCATGCAATTTTAAACTTCACTACTATATCAATGCAAATGTAATAATTAAAATGAAATCAAATAAGAACTAATTAAACACTCTATCTAAACACATGAAACCTCATGATAATAATTTATGATTATATGTCACAATAGTAAGATTGATGTGATGGGAGATGCTTACTTTGGGTGGAATACATCTTAAAATTTGACCTTTTAAATGGGAAATTAAGGACCAAGATACAAGATGATAGATTATAATCATGTTATTGTGGTATAACCAATCTTGATTTTGTGCAACAGGAAAAGAGTAGATTCTTATATTCTTCTTTCTTATTCCAATTGCAAAATGAAGATGACCAACTAGGCTTGAGAGGCTTAAGTGCTAAGTTAGTACAATGATCCTATGTTTTTTTGTGTACTTGAAGATATTGATTAGAGAGATGTGGTTAAATGATGCAAGATTACAGACTACATAAAAATAAAAAACATTTTTCACAATGAACAAACTAAAAAAAAAAAAAATGATAAACTTGTAAAGATGATAGAAATGAGGTCCACAAGATGTCACAAACCTAGAATATCAACTTCAAATCATTTAGAGGGTAGGTTGTTTGGAAGACTTGTTCCTTGTACTTTTAAATAGTTTTAGTTGTAGACTATCTACAAACTTTGGAACTTCTTAGATATGATCTAGTGCAAATGCAACCTATAACTACATAGAAAAAAGAAAAAAAATTGTTGTGTACAAGGGGGTTTGCCTCGGTAAAACTCTAGAAAATCAACCTTGAAATGAAATAAAATAAAGTTTGATAATATAGAACAAATGATAGAACTAAAATAATAAATGTATTATGTTTGAATGCAACAAATAATTTTCAAAATGTGATCAAGAATACTAATGCAATTGCTTTGAAGTGAAAGAAAAAAGCACAAGGAAATGTTGAATGATAAAACCTAGCACATTGGGTGTTGTAATTTTATGAAATGCTTGATTTGTCTGTGTGTGTGTGTGTGTGTGTGTGTGTGCACGTACGCATGCACGTACGTGCATGCATGTGCATGTGTGTGCATGCGCACACGCGCATGCACGGGTGTGTGTGTGTGTGTGTGCCCGCGCGCGCACACACATGTGCGCGCACGCGCGCGCGCGCGCGCGCGCGCGTGTGTGTGTGTGTGTGTGTGTGTGTGTGTGTGTGTGAGAGAGAGAGAGAGAGAGAGAGAGCTTGAATGCTTAGAAACATAGATGTAGTAAGATAAATACAAATGGTATCATCTTTTTTCTTGATGGAAAACTCCTTTGTTTAGCATTCAATGAGGAAAATAATCTTTATCCATGGTGAATATTTCCTTAGAATGCTTGGATTTTGAAATGTTGAACTTGGATCCTAAAATAAGGAGAGATATGGTGTTCATATACCTCTTACAATTTGAATGGCTCAATAGTTGGAGAAAGTTGACAAGAATATACAATTTCCTCTTAACCATTAAGATAAGCACCCATTTTAAATTTGTAAAAATAATTGGTTAAGCCTAAAGGTGGAAAAAATTGACAATTCCAAAATCAATGCCAAATGCAACACAGTGTGTAACCTCCCTCTACTTCATGGATGAAGCTAAAATTTGATGGCTCTACCATTGAGGGAAGGATTGCAACTAGTGGAGTTGTTTGTGACAAAATGGGAAGGCTTGTTGTTGTCTATGTGGGAAGCTATGGAAGGGGATCAAATAATGAAGCAAAACCCTTGGCCCTTCTGTGGAACATGAATATAGTGGAAGCAAGAAGAATGGAAAGGTTAGCTATTGATGAAGATTCTATATTAATTATTAAAGTTGTGAAAGGTGATGGAAATTTAGCAATTGGAAGACTAAATCAATTATCCAAGAAATATGTACCTTAATGAGTATGGTTCAGGAGGTTATGGTGGACCATGTCTATCGTAAAGGAAACATCATGGCTAATGACCTAGCAAAAATATGACATAGTTTTAATGGGACACAAAACTAGGATGATGTTAGCTAGATCTCACTATCCACCCAAATTCACATGGATAGTGAAAGAAAACATATTGGTGCAGTATGAAGGGTTATAATAGGTGGCAAGTCTTCATTGCACCAGGAGGGTAGAGTTTATTATGGTTTAAATACAATAATGATATTAATGAAAAGAAGGGTTTTAACGTTATTATCCTTTATGGCATGCCAACCAGAAATATTTATGATGAAGGAAAAAAGATGATCCGTGGGGATCTTGTTGGAGAAAAGTAGCTCCAAAGGACAAGCACACTAAAAGATCATAATTGTAAATTTCTAGTGCATCATAAAATGGGATGGTAGTACATCTATCATTCCTCGGGCATGATGGGGAAGGTACCCTTCATGCATGCAAAGAAAATGTGGCATTTGGAAGATGTGATGCCTTGTGATCATAATATGGTGATCAATTATGAAAATAAGGCCATTCATAGTGATAAAGTCTTAAAAATCTCCCTTATTCAATCTACTACATACAACAGGGGTATGTTGGTGGATATTGAGGGTTTTGTGATTGAGCTTGGGGAAGGAGCCATGGGTGCCAACTCTAACTGCATTAAGTCAGATAAGATTGAGGACTACATCAATGACAGTGAAGAAATGTGTGTTTATTTGAGGGAAGGAGGCTTGTTGCTCTTCATGAAGTTTATTGAAGGGTTTCATGAGCATGTGTCCATGCAATTTGTGGACTCCTAGGCTAACAAAAAGGTGAATGTTAATGGGATTTACTTTGAAATCATCGAGGAACTCTCTACAAATGTGGGTAGCCTATTTCTCAAAGGGAAGAGTTGGTGTAAGCAACCCACAATTTTAGATGAGGTGATCTTCCAGAAATTATTCTTCTCTAAGGAGGAATCAATGCACATTGATGGTGGATTTTATAGAGACGATCTTCCTTAGCCCTGACATATTGTTTGCTACACTATCATGTGATACATCATGCTCAAGGATCTCTTTTAGGTGCTTTACTATTACCACTTTCCTATTTTAAACCATTTTAGAAGCCATGATTTAATCTCCTTCTCATATCTCATTTTGTATTATATGGAAGATATTGTTTTTAACATCCAGAAGAAGAGGGAAGAAGGGAGACCTTTTTACATTCTCCACCAAGCCCTTATGTTCAAGCTCTACAAATTCCACCAAGCCCTCAACCCACACCTAATTGTGAACCCCCTATCCATTTGTACCCTTCAGGTTTATAGCAACCCAAACCCTAGGTTGGTCTTGAAAGAATTTGTCAAAAAATTCCCCTATTACTGGGAAGGATATTAGTGTTTTTGACTCAGATAATAATATTGGTAGAAGGAATAAAGTAACTAGGAGATCAAGCAAGTGGCTCAAAATGGAAAAAAATAGAACCCCACCCAAAGAGGACAAGAGCTCTAAATCCATGGAGACAGAGACCAAACCTACAAAGAATAGAAAATGAAAATGATGCACCTTGTCTCTGAGAGTAAAGATAACCCTAGCCCATCCCATATTTATGATTCCCTTGAAGTTAACCCTTTCTCAGAAAAGATCTTGGGTGGTAATATAAATTCCCCTATGAGGAATGTAGAGGGGGGTGGGGGGAAGGTGGATGCTCCCCCTCCCCCCCCCCATGAGAAAGATAATTTAGTAAAAACATGATGGATAGGTTATACAACACCCCAACCTTGCTTCCACACCCCAAGCTCTCTAAGGGCTAACTTAGGTCATTTACTAGAACCACTAGGGCTTCTTCACACCCTATGCTTACTAGGACCTTGCTCAAGAGATCCTAATCCTTATGTTGGGGGCATACCAACAAAGTGACATCAAATTTCTTACTAGTTAGCTTCAGTCCACTACTAACCCTCAAGTCCATCTATAGCTCCAAGGGTTCTAGTTCTTTATATAGGGTTTTTTAAGACTCCTTCTAACATCCATGACCCTAAACAATTTTGATTTCATATGTGCATTCAATCTACTAGGGAAAATAAACCAAATTGCTCCAAAAAGGCTACTAGGAATTAGCCCTCCTAAATAGTTGGCAACAAGATTTCTTGGAAATATTCTTAACAACCATAAAGAAAAAATGAATTTATGGGAACCCTTTTCAGAGTACTTCAAGATTTTGTGATTGTTCAACCCCCAAACTATCTGTACAACCAAAGTATAATTTTAGGCCAAAAATGAGGGTTTCAAGTGCTTTATTGTTGTTGTGATGGAACACCACCTTATATAATGTTTCTAGACCTCTCCTTTGTAATAAAGTAAGGTTATACCCTCTCTTTACTCATTTTGTGGCTAGATTGAGGTATTTGCACACTCAATCCCCTCCATAGCTCATTTTTCCAACTATGATTCCTAGCCAAGTTGCATTTGGCTTGCCTAGGGCATCATTTTAAAAATTCTTGTTAATTCTTCCAAGGGCCCTCCTTCCTAGTACATAATGTACATGGACTTTAGTTCCAAATCCAAAAATACCAGAGGTTTCCAATGGCGGGAAGTGGCCCTAAGATCCCATTTTCTAAGTGCAGCCCTGTTTAGACCAGCAACCTGACAAGAACAAAAAGATTTTCTAAACTAATGTAAATGAATTGAAATGATAAAAAAAACACTACAAAAAGATTAAAAACAATATTTCATAACTTTTTCAACACAAAAATTAGGCCATTCAATCCTTCAGTATTAAAAATGCCTTTAAATGCATAAAACCAGCAACAAAACACTTGCACAATCAATACAAATGCAAAACCAACTTGAACAACCCATGAAAATGGTTTTCCTCATGTTTTTAAAGGATCCTCCATCAGTTCTATAAATTTTCAAAATATTTAGGATGTTGCAAACTCAAAAAATGCAAAAAGTTTCTTTTTTGCAAGAAAATTTTAGCAACTTTTTTTCTACATGGAGTTAGACCTCCAAATTTGGCACAAAGACCAATTAGACATATAATATGGATAAAATAACTTCAAATAAAATATTCAAAGCCATTGTAACCTTTCTTGACCATTTTATCCTTTACAAGACCTAAGTCACCTAGTTGACAATATTCGACAACTTCTAGCAACTTGGTCACTTTGGGTCTTGCTAAGTCTCTTAAATACACCTAAGGACCACATAGGACCTATTATTATATTAGTGATGTTTCTAGCATCACTACAAGACAAAAATAAGGAAATACCTAGGTTTCACACTTAACTTGCTTAGGTGCTTTTGCACCATACTCCCCCTCTAAGGAGCTCAAAAGAACTTGATGGTATTAGGTCTAGGGGTATGCCAACCCTCCTAAAATCTGCCTTAGCAACCCAAGTAGCCTCTAAAGTTGGTTTTCCGTTCTACTTGATGATTTACTCCATATACACCTTGTGCCTTTTAGACTTCTTAACCCTTGAGTCTAACACCTTTTCTACCTCCAACTTGTTGTTTGTAGGTGTTGCACTAGGTTCAAGATCCTCATGAACATTTGGAATAATTTGAGATGAGTCACCTTTGTATGCCACTTAGTCTTTCACATTAAAAATAGGGGATATGCCCAAATTGGAAGGTAAATCTACCTTATAGGAATTTGCTCCATATTTAGCCAATATCTCGCAAGGCCCTACCCTCTTCATCTATAGCTAAGTAAGAATACCTTTTTGTAGCCTTTCTTTATTTCAAATAGACCATCACATAGTCTCAAATAGAAAACTAAACATCCTTCTTCTTTTCATCCACCTTGCCTTTGAGTTTTAGAGTGTTGTCTTCAATAGTCTTCTTGACTTGCTCCTGAATCTCCTTCATGGTTTATACAAAGTGTTCAACTTGACCACTAATTTGATCCATGTTTCCAAGACACCTTAGTTCACACACACCTATTGGATTCATGTCATAAAAAATTTCAAAAGGACTCTTTCTAGTAGTCCTATTCTTGCTATCATTGTAGGCATATTCTGCTTGTGAGATGATAACATCCCAAGTCTGACCATAGTCCTTAGTTAGGAACCTAAGAAGGATACCTAAAGTCCTATTAACCACCTCAGTTTGAACATCAATTTGAGGATGGTAAGATGAACCAAAATACATGTTAGTGCCAAGCTTATTCTATAAAGTCTTCCAAAATTGACTCATGAATTTGACATCCCATCCAACACAATGCTTAATGGAAGTCCATGAATCCTTACAACCTCTTTGAAAAATAAATTAGCTATATGACTTGCATCATTAGTTGTCTTACATGGAATGAAATGCCCCATTTTACTAAATCTATCGACAACAACATAGATGTTATCATACCCTTGCTTAGTTTTAGGAAAACCTACAACAAAATCTATACTTACACTATCCCATGGCCAGTTGGGAATTGGTAGAGGCTGATAAAGACCTACATTGCTCATTCCTCCTTTTTCCTTTATGTACACCATTCATTTCTCCACATACTTGGTTACATCTTTGACCAATTTAGGCCAATAATAAAACATTTGCACTAGTTATATTGTATTGATGATACCAAAATGCCCACTTAAGCTACCATTATGCTTCTCTTGTATTAGGTTGTCTCTCATGGAACCTCCTGGTACACACAACTAGTTACCCTTAAATAGAAACCCTTTTTGCAAAGTGTATTCTACAAATCTAATATGAAAGTGATTTTCAAAGTCCATGCATACCTTACAAGCTTCAGAAAAGTCCTCATCATTCTTGTAAAGATTCTGAAAACTCTCCACTCCAATGCTATGGAGCTGAATCTCTTGGACTATTAAAACCCTTCTACTTAATGAATCAAAAACCTTGTTCATTTATCCTTTTTTATGATTGATTGTAAAGTTGAAGGCCCAAAAATACTCCATCCACTTTAAGTTCTTGTTGCTCAACTTCTCCTATGTGTTGATGTAGCTAAGAGCTTGATTATCTATAAACACAAAAAATTCTTTTGGCAAGAAAAAGTGTCTCCATTTCCTAAGACATTGGATTAAGGCATAAAGCTCTAGGTCATAGGATGAGTACTTTTTCTTGGTCTCATTTGGCATCTCACTATAGAAGGCTATTGGTCTACCTTCTTGGCTCAAAAACCCACCCACTACTAAGCCACTTGCATCACATTCTAGGGTGAATAGCTTGTCAAAACTAGGCAATTGTAGGATGGGTTGAGTGGCTACTTGCTTCTTCAACATATCAAAGGACTTTTTAGCTTCTAATGTCCACCTAAACTTAGAATTAACTCCCCCCTTTATGGTATCAAGTTAGAGTGCACAAATACCACTGAAATTTCTAATGAATTTCCTATAAAATTGGGACAATCCATGCAAGCTTCTTACCTCAGTGGTAGTGGTGTTGAGATCTGATTGAAAAGATCATTATTAAGAGAGATTTTTGAAGAAGACTATGTGTTTCAATCATTTTTTTTTCAGTGATGTCAAACCTACTATTTGTTGGAAAGACAACTACTTATAAGATTCAAGTATTATCACTTAATTGATTGATGAAGAGGATTTGATCAAAAGATGTAACAATAGCACCCAAAGGAAAGGTTGAGTTATGATTATGGAATGAAGTACAAGGATTAGTTAAGACAGTGATGACATGATGTATTGGTAATCTACTTAAGGTTGCATAGGCTGGTTACACTAAGAAAGATTAGAAGAACAAGTTACACAAAGTTTGTCTACCAAGCTTGACCAAGTGGATAGTAGGTGTTGAGAAAAGTTAGCACAAGCTAAGTAGAAAATTAGTTGAAGCCAAGTAAAATTTTATTCTAGTGTATGCTGAGCAGAACAATAAATGTCGAGTAAAATTTAGTTGATGCTGAGCACAAGTAAACTTCAGTTCATGCCAAGTGATTTCACAATGGATACTAAGCAATGCAGTATGTGCCAAGCATCAAAAGGTTGATAATGTCAAGCTATTACATTATTTAAACGATCATGGATTTGATGAATCTGAGCCAACAAGTTTATTTTCTTGGATTTTGTGAACCAGTTGGAAGATAAGGTTGATGAGCTAGTAGCATATATTTCAATGTAAACTATTTTTAGGTGAATTCAAAGTGGATTCTAGGAGAATTTTCTAGAAGAGATATGAGATATGGGGTAGATACATTGTATCCTACCTAATCCATCCAAACCTCAAATTGGACAATGGAGAATGAATGGAAAAATATCTTAATTTCCTATTTATAAGAATGGCTAGTCATGAAGGAAGGTTGTTATGTGTGAGAACCTAAGGGAGACAAGGAGTCAAGGCTTTTTCTTCATCAAGTGACCTAAGAGAAGAGTTTGTAATGGCATGTTAAAAAAGAAGGCTTAAGGAGATGAATGCTTGAAAGGTGAACAAGCTATTAGAGCTACAAAGTATGAAGGCCAAGCTGAATTAAGGACTAAATAGAGATCTGTAATATGCAAGTGAAGTTGTAAGTTTTATTAGATCAAAGCCTTATTACTACTCTCTAACAATTGTATTAGTCTAGGGTAAATCCTTCGGATTAAGGTTGGCCTAATACTCATTTGTAAATCTTTTAATAGGGTTACATTTCAAGTGAATGGTCTAAAGTCCTCTAATAAGGCTCACTTCTAATAGGGTGATTGAAATCCTTTAACAAGGTCACATTTAATAGTGTGTATTGCAACCTTTAGTAGGGTTAGCCTTTCATAGGGCATCACTTCAGAATAGTGAAAAGAGTAGCATATTACTGGTGGTTTTTCCCAAATTGGGTTTTCATGTAAATCATTGTGTCAAGTGTGTTGATGAATCTGTCATGTTTCATGCTTTACATTTTTACAAGTTGATTTGATAGTAACCTACGAGTTTTAAGTGATTGCATAATCTTATGGATGCATACATGAGTATAAATTTTTTATGGGTTCGCCAAGATGTGAAAAGTTTTATTTATACATCTAGACCTTGGATAACTTATTCAACCCACCTCCCCCCCCCCCCCCCCCCAGCCAAGTTATTCTAAAGTATTTCAACAATTGGTATCAGATCCATCTACTTAAGGGACTAGTTTAAAGGTAGTAGAAGCACAAAGATCAAGATGTCAAAAAGAGAAGTACCCAAGCTCAATAGAGATAACTTTCCTGCATGGAAAAGTTTGATGAAGTTACACCTTGGAGGACTTGGAGATCATGCATAATCTACCATTTTTTTGGTACATGTTGATCCTGTTGGTGCCCCAACTATTGAAGATATGAAGAAGAAGAAAGAACACAATCAGGAAATGCTGGAGATTGCATCTACCCTAATTTATGCCTAATTTGATGATAGTAAAGGCCTTGATAGTGCAAAGAAAATGTGGGATTCCCTGGCTACCATCTATGGAGGAGACACCAATGTTCTTAGAGCCAAAGCTAAAAGCCTTAGAGTTAAGTTTGATGAAATGAGAATGGAAGAAGGTGAGAATATTGCTCAATATGTTGAAAGGATAAAAGAAGTAGTTAATGCAATAAGAGGAGCAAATGGCAAACTAGATGATGATATTGTTTTAAGAAATCTTTTGAGTATATTGTTACCTATATATGCTATTAGAGTCTCTATAATTAAAGAATTGAGATGTATTCTAGGGAATAAGCTATCACTTGAAGGTCTGGTAGGTAGACTCATTTTTTTTGAGCTATCTAACTTTAATAATTTTAAACCTAAAAAGATTGAATCTACTTTCAAAGCTAATGTGTCATTGAAGGAACTTGATGAAAAGAAAAAGAAGAAAAAGAAGAAGTATGTGTCCAGTGATAATAATACAGATGAGGAGGATGTCAAACAACTTGAAGCACTATTGGCAAGAAGATTCCACAAAGGTAAAGACAAGTTCAAAGGTAAGTTACCCATCATTTGTTTCAATTGCAATGAGGTGGTGACAAATACAAGAGTGGAAGAGATGAAGATAGTAAGGACTACAAAAACAAAGGCAAGAAGTCTTGCTACATTACTGAAGAGGAAACAAAGGATGATTCTAATGAACATGATAATGAGGTGGTGTATGTTACAATGAAGGATGAATCTTATGAAGATGAGGCAACTACACTTGTGACTTGTATTGACTTGTATGAACAAGAATGATAGATGGATCATTGACATTGGGTGTTCAGATCACATGATTGGAGGCAAAAGTAAGTTCATTACTCTAAATTGTTATGATGGAAATAGTGTAAGATTTCGTAATGATGCACCATGTCTGATAAAAGGAAAATGTTCTATTAAGAAAATAGATAAGGTTTTATGTGACAATGCTTACTATGTTGAAGGAATTAATTTTAATTTGTTGAGTGTGTCACAACTGAACAATTTAGGATGTAAGGATAAATTTGAAAACAAGATTGCTATGATATATGACACAAATGGGAAACATATTAGAAAGGGTGATCAAACTAGAAATAATCTATTCTATCTTGACATAAAGGATGCTACTTGTCCTATTGTAAAATTTGATGATGTATGGCTATGGTACAAGACGTTATGCCATGTTAATTTTGATAACTTGGTTAGTATCAGTAACATGAAGAAAGTTAGAGGTTTTCCTAAGTTGAAGAAGCCTAATAATATAATGTGAAAACAATGCCAGTTAGGAAAAATGGCAAAGTCAAGTTTTAAGAGTAAAACTTATACCTCTAAAGGAATACTAGAGATTTTTCATACTAACTTGTGTGGACCAATTGATGTACAAAGATACAAGGGAGATAAGTAAATAATGCTATTTGTTGATGACTATTCTAGGATGATGATAGTTATGTTTCTAAAATAGAAATCGGATGCTTTCTAAATGTTTAAGTGGTACTTAGCAAGAGTTGAGAAGGAAACAGGTAAAAGTATTAAGTGTTTGAGATCTAACAGAGGAGGAGAATTTACATCAAATGAATTTGAGATGTTTTGTAATGATAGAGGAATCAAATGACAGACATCTGCCCCTAGAACCCTTCCACAAAATAGAATTTCTAAAAGGAGGAACAAATCTATAATGAACTATGCTTTAACACTCATGATGGAGAATAATGTTGCTTTGAAATATTGGAGAGAAGCTATAAGTACAACTATCTATACCTTGAATCGTGTGTAAATCAAGAAAAATACTCATTCAACACCTTTTTAACTATGGTATGGATACTTACCCAATGTAAAATATTTTAAGGTATTTGGAAGTAAGTGTTACATTATTAAAGATGTTAGGAATGGAAAGCGTGATGTAAAAACTGAAGAAATTATATTCCTAGGATACTCCACAAGAAGTAAAGCTTATAAGTTTTTATATACTAATACTAACAAAATTGTGGAAAGTATAAATGTGAATTTTGATTAATATACAAAAATGTGTCAGGCTGAACCTATGAAAGAACCAAAAGAATACAAATCATTTGTATACTTTTTATGAAGGTATTCCTATGGAAGAAGATTCTACAAATCAAATTACAAATCAAAAACAAGTTTAGGTGACTACCAGGTCACACCCTATGAATTTTGAGTTGCATTCAGGAACTGGGCTACATTCAAATGTTGAGTTATAGAATGAAGTAGATACAAATTCTGATTATGAGATTAGTGCACATGAGAGAGATGATGAGATACCTAACAAAAATATACTAAGTGATTCTAAAGTTGAAAGACAAAATGAACAAACTAAAGCTAAGTGAAGATTGTCGAAATATTTCAAAAGACATCATCCTGCTACTCAAATCATTGGAGATAAAGATGCTAGACCAATAACAAGAAATAGATTAAGAAGTGATACATGTTTTTTGAGCATGAAGAAACCAAAATTAGTGAGAGATGCATTAGAAGATGTTGACTAGAATAAAGCCATGGAAGAAGAGATTGAGCAAATAGAAAAGAACAAAACATGGAGTCTAGTTCCCTGACCAGAAGACAAAAATGTGATTGGTACCAAGTGCATATTTAGAAACAAGCTAGATGAAAATGGTAAAGTCACAAGGAACAAAGCAAGATTATTTTTTGCAAGGGATATGCACAAGAAGAAGGAATTGACTATGGAGAGACATCTGCCACTATTGCAAGATTGGAAGGAGTAAGAACTCTACTTGCTTATTCTGCATACAAAGGTTTCAAAGTTTATCAGATGGATGTTAAAGCTACATTTCTGAATGGCATATTATAGGAAGAAGTTTATGTAGAATAGCTAGAAGGTTTTGTTGATGTTATCAATAAGAACATGGTATGTAGACTACACAAGGCTCTATATGGTTAACAAGCACCAAGAGCATGGCATGAGAGACTTCATAATTATCTTGTGAAGATTGGATTTGAAAGGACTGATGATAACAACAATCTATATATGAGGATAGATAAATGAAAAAGTATTTTTCTAGCTAAAATATTTATTGATGATATCATATTTGGAGGTCAAGATGCTTTATGTAAGGATTTTGTAAATTAGATGAAGCAAGAATTTGAAATGTCGATGTTTAGAGAGATCAATTTTTTTGTGGGTCTGCAAGTATATCAGATGAAACATGGTATATGTATCACTTAGTCAAAATATGTCAAGGAAATATTGAAATTTTTTAGATTGGAGGATTCCAAACAAGTAAGTACACCTATGGTGATAGGACTTAAGTTGTCAAAAAATGATGATTCTGCTAAGGTAATCAAACATTGTATAGGTCTGTGATTGGAAAATTGCAATATGTGATACATTGCAGACCTGATATTGCATTCTCTATAGTGATAGTTCCAAGATTCTCTGCTAATTCTAGGGAGAATCATTTAATGGTTATGAAGAGAATAATTAGATATATGAAAGGAACAAAATATTCTGGTCTATATTATAAGAAGAATGAAAATTTTGAATTAAGAGCCTACACTAATGTTGATTGGGCTGGAAACATTGATGACAGAAAGAGCACCAGTGGAGAAGCATTTTTCTTAGGCAAGAGACTAGTTACATGGACTAGAAAGGAACAAAATTGTACCTCACAATCTACTACTAAAGCTGGATATGTTGTTGCTATTGTAAATTGTATAGACATAATGTGGATCAAACAACTACTCAAAGGTATGAATGAAGAAATCACAAAACCAGTGATACTTAATACAAGTGCTATCAATATATCAAAGTATCTAGTGATGCACACAAAGACAAAGCAGATTGTAATCAAGTAGCATTACTTGAGAGAGTTTGTTCAAGATAAAGAGGTGAAGATGGAATATATCAATACGAATGAAAAAATTGTTGACATCTCCACAAAAGCATTACCTAAGTATGCTCATGAGTATCTAAGAGGTAAACTAGGGGTGATACCCCTATCAAAGGCTATCTAAGTAACAAGAGGAGTGTCATGCACCAAACAAGTTGATATTCATATGTTACACATTAATGTAGAGGATCTTTCTTTAGTAGCTGTCTAAAGTAATCAAAGAGCTAAAATTTCAAAATAGTCACAAGAAAGGTGGCAGAGGGAGAAACTAAAAGAACCCAACAAAGTTTATATATGCATGTTAAGATGACAAGTTTTTGGCATATGTATTTGGAATTGTTGTCAAAGAGGGAGATATTTTTCTGATGAAGCTAGTATAAATGTTGAGGGAAAGTTTACTTATCAAGAAAGTTTTACTAATCAAGAGATTTTTGTCAAAAATGGAGATATAAGAGGGAGACATCAAGAGATAATTAAGGAGACAATTGTCAATCAGGAGAGCAAAGAAAGAGAAATCCAAGAACTACATAGTTAGTGGGAGATCTAGTAAGAGAAAGATACAAGAAGGAACTCAGATGGAGTTACAGAATTTTGTAACCTAATCAAAAGATGGAAGTTGATGATAGAGGGATAGATTTCAATACAAGTTTTATTTTTGGTATTGTCTTGCTATTTTAACCTAGTCAATTTGGTTGAAAAAAGGTGTTTACCATTTGGTTGATTAGTTTGGTTTGCCATCAATGCCAAAGAGGGAGATTGTTGAGAACTGATTGAAAAGATCATTGTTGAGAGAGATTGTTGAACTATATTGAAAGAGGGAGATTGTTGAATAAGACTATGTGTTTCAATCATTTTTTTGTCATTGATGTCAAAATTGTTATTTGTTAGTAAGAAAATTGCTTATAAGATTCAAGTACTATCACTTATCTGATTGATGAAGAGGATTTGATCAAAAGATGTAACAATAACACCTAGATGAAAAGTTGAGTTATGATTATGGAATGAAGTACAAGGATTATTTAAGACAATGATGAAATGATGTATTTATAATCTACTTAAGGTTACATAGGCTAGTTACACTAAGAAAGATTAGAAGAACAAGTTACACAAAGTTTATCTGCCAAGCTTGACCAAGTGGATAGTAGGTGCCAAGCATAGTCTATACAAGCCAAGGCTGAGTAAAAGTTCATTCTAGTGTATGCTGAGAAAAAAAATGGATGCCAAGTAAAGTTTAGTCGATGTTGAGCACCAGTAAACTTTAGTTCGTGCAGAGCAATTTCACAATAGATGTCGAGCAACACAGTATGTGTCGAGCATCAGAAGGTTGATTATGCTAAGCTACTGCATTATTTAAAAGATCATGGATTTGATGAATCTAAGCTAACAAGTTTATTTTTTTGGATTTTTTGAACCAAGTGGAAGATAAGGTTGATGAACTGGTGGCACAAATTTCAATGTAAGCCATTTTTAGGTGAATTCAAAGTAGATTCTAGGAGAATTTTCTAGAAGAGATATGAGATATGGGGTAGGTGCATTGTATCCTACATACTCTATCTAAACCCTAAATTGAATGATGGAGAAAGAGTGGCAAAATATCTTAGTTTCCTATTTATAGGAATGGTTGGTCATGAAGCAATGTTGTCATGTGCGAGAACCTAAGGGAGACAAGGAGTCAAGGGTTTTGATTCATCAGGTGACCTAAGACAAGAGTCTACAATGGCATGTTAAGAAAGAAGGCTTAAAGAGATGAATGATTGAAGGGTGAAAAAGATATCAAAGCTACAATGTATGAAGGCCAAGAAAAATTAAGGACTAAATAGAGATCAGTAATCTACAAGTGAAGTTGTAAGTTGTATTAGATCAAAGCCTTATTGTTACTCTCTAACAATTGTATCAGTCTAGGGTAAATCCTTTGGATTAAGGTTGACATAATAGTCATTTGTAAATCTTTTAACTTAGTGACATTGCAAGTGAATGGTCTAAATTCCTCTAACAAGGCTCACTTCTAATAGGATGATTGAAATCCTTTAACAAGGTCACATTTAACAATGTGTATTGTAACCTTTAACAGGGTTGGCCTTTCACAAGGCATCACTTCAAAAGAGTTAAAAGAGTAGTATGTTACTGGTGTTTTTTCCCAAATTGGGTTTCCATATGAATTATTATGTCGTGTGTTGATGAATCTATTATGTTTCATGCTTTACATTTCTACAAGTTGATTTGATAGTAACTTACAAGTTTGAAGTGATTGCATAATCTTATGAATGCATACATGAGTATAAATATTTTATGGGTTCACTAAGCTGTGAAAAGTTTTATTTATACATCTAGACCTTGGATAACTGATTCACCCCCCCCTCCCCCCCAAGTTATTCTAAAGTATTCCAGCAAGTGGCAGGTGTAGGCCAACTTAGGATAGCAACAACTTTCTCCTTGTCCATCTTTAAGGTTCCTTTAGAAACCACAAATCCTAGATACACCAACTCTTGTTTGAAGAAGTCACACTTCTCAAGGTTGATAGCTATCTTCTCCTCTTGAAGCCTTTTGAAAACTATCTCTACATGCTTGATATTTGCCTCTTTGGTCTTGTTGTAGATGAGGATATCATCCAAGTACACCACCACAAATCTTCTTGTAAAGTCTTTGAGCACATAATTCATGAGCCTCGTGAATGTGCTAGGGGAATTGGAAAGACCAAATGGCATCACAAGCGATTCATAAAGACCATAAATAGTCTTAAATGTTGTCTTCCATTCATCTCCCTCCTTTATTTTGATTTGGTAATATCTACTTTTAAAGTCCAACTTAGTGAAATACATAGCACATCCTAGACAATCCATAAGATCTTCAATTCTTGGAATAGGAAACCTACACCTAATTGTAATGTGGTTAATGGCCCTTGAGTTAGTACACAACCTCCATTTTACTCCCTTCTTGGATGCCAAAACCATTGAGACTGTACAAGGACGTATGCTCTTTTGGATCAGACCTTGGTCCATCAACTCTTGGACTTGTCTTACCACTTCAAGGTTTTGATCTAGAGTGAGCTTATAGGCTACCTTATTAGGAAAAGAGGCACCTAGTACAAAGTCAATTTGAATAACTTATAACCCTCCTAGGAGGTAGGGTAGCTAGGGTACCGTCACTGACTATGTCCTTATACTTTTCAAGAAAAGTTTGGACTTCAACCTGTAAGAGCTCCTTGACTAATTTTTCTTCATTAGTAGACTTTAGTATCACTGCAAATCCTTGGCTCTCCTTATTCTTAATGTCTTTTACTAACTCTTTCTCTCCACATAGTAGCACACTAGGAAATTGGGACTATGGTTCTTCCCCTTCCAAAAAGGACTAAATTTTGAAAGTCTTGGATCCTTTTTTGAATGTTATGGCATTTTCCCTACCATCATACACCACATCCCTAAAAAATTTACATGGAGTCCCTAGAAAAACATGACAAGAATCCATTGGAAAAATAACACAGAACAATCGGTCTTTATATCCTGCAATTGAGAAGTCCACCCATGGTTGCTCATTCACTAGGATGCTTTGCCCTTTGTTAAGCCATGTGACCTTGTAAGGGTTTTCATGAGGTATCTTCTTTAGTTTGAGCTTTATAATAGCCTCCTCTAATATTACATTATTGGTTGATCTAGAATCAACCACCACCTTGCATACTTTTCCTAGGATCTTGCACTTAATCCTAAACAATGCCCTCCTATGCCTAGGCTCATGAGGAGTTGGTTACTTGATCAATAACCTCCTCAATATGAGGTTCTCACCTTTTTTAGACTCAATATCATCTATATCATCATCCTTGCAACTTGTACTATCTTCTTGTGCACATATTGGCCATTTATCTTGGCTTGAGAAAGAGGGTTTGTCCAAGCACCTATAGGCAAGATGGCCTAGTTGACCACAATTGTAACACTTCATTGTTGCAAAGTAAGAGCTGCTTCTACCTCATCTACCCCTACTTGATCCTCCTTGATTACCTCTCCCTCTATTATAACCACCTCTTGAAAAGTGGTCACTAGTTTCCTCCATGGGTTTGCTTTCTCCATGGTTCTTTTGATAATTACCTTTGCCTTGGTAGCCTCCTCTTTGATTTTTCTAATTTTTTCGTTTGCCTCTATGTTTGAAGTTAGAATTTCCTTTCCCCTTGTTCTTTTCTTCTACCTTCAAAGCTACCTAATGAAATCTTTCGATAGTGATAGGGGCCCATAAGCTAAGCTCCTCTTGAATGTTCCACTTCAAGCCATTGAGATACCTTGCCACCTTGAGTGACTCCTCATCTTGCTTCTTGGATCTCAAACACAACCTCTAAAATTATTCAATATAGGAGATCACATCAAGATCTTTTTGCTTCAGTCCTTGTCTTTTTTTATGGAGTTGGATCTCAAAGTCTTTAGGAAGGAAGTTCTCCTTGATTTAGTTTGCCATAGCACTCCAATTTTCAATTGGATTTTTTTCCCATGCTAACTCTTTCATCTTGTACATACTTCCACCATGTAATGTTGAGCCTCTAAGCCTTGACTTAGCAACTTTAACCTTTTTTTCCTCTAAGATACCTTCACACTCAAAGTGGTTCTCCATACCTTCTAACCAATCCATAACTGCATCAATATCCATCTTACCACTAAAAAGTGGAACTCCTTCCAAAGCTTTACCTCATAAGGATTTGATTGGCTCTTCTTGCAAGATAGGATCAATTTTAGGTACAATGTCTTCCTCTGCTACCCTTTTACCCTTCCCATCTTTTTCTTCATCTCTTTTCCTAGTTACCTCCGCAACTGCATCCAGTTTTTGCTTCACCTCTTCTAGTGCTTCTTCAAGAAGTTGGTTTCTTTTCCTATGTTCATTACCCTCTTTAGCTAATTAAACATTAGTCACCATCATTGATTCACCTACTAATTTTTTAGCTTTAGACATCCACTACCTTTTCCCAAATCTTTAACTTGCTCTGATACCACTCTGATGCAACACCTCAACCTTGCTTCCAAATCCCAATTTCTCTCAAGGCTAGCTCAGGTCATTCACTAGATCCACTAGGGCTTCTTCACACCCTATTCTTATTAGGACATTTCTCAAGAGATCCTAATCCTTCAATTGGGGGTACACCAACAAAGTAACATCAAATTTCTTACTAGTTGGCTCTAGTCCAATACTAACGCTCAAGTCCATCTATAGCTCCAAGGGTGCTTATTCTTAATACAAGGTTTTTTTAGACTCCTTCTAACATCCATGACCCTAAAAAATGCTGATTTCATAGGTGCATTCAATCCACTAGGTAAAATACACTGAATTTCTCCAAAAAGGCTATTAGGGATTAACCCTCTTAAATAGCTAGCAACAAGATTTCTTGGGAAACTTTTTAACAACCTTGCAAACAAATTACATTTCTGGATACCCTTTTTGAAGTACTTCAATATTTTTTGATTTTTTAACCCCCAAACTATCTGTACAACCAAAGTATATTTTTAGGGCAAAAATGAGGGTTTCAAGTGCTTTATAGCTGTTGTGATGGAACACCACCTCAGAAAACATTCCAATACCTCTCCTTTGGACTGAAGCAAGGTTAGACCTCCTCCTTAATCTTTTTCTAGCTAGATTGAGGTATTTGCACACTCAATCCCCTCCATAGCTTATTTTTCCAACTATGATTCCTAGCCAAGTTATATTTGGCTTGCTTAGGGCATCACTTTAAAAATGCTTGTTGATGCTTCCAAGGGCCCTCCTTCCTGGTACATAATGTATGTATGGACCTTAGTTCCAAATTCTAAAAAATTAGAGGTTTCCAATAGTGGGAAGTGGTTCTAAGATCCCATTTTCTAAGTGCAGCCCTGTTTAGGCCATTCAATCCTTCTCTATTAAAAAGGCCTTCAAATGCATAAAATTGACAACAAAATACTTGCACAATCCATACAAATGCAAAACCAACTTGACCAACCCATGAAAATGGGTTTCCTCAGTTTTTTAAAGGCTCCTCCATTAGCTCTATAACTATTTTAAATAGTTAGGACATTGCAAACTCAAAAAATGCAAAAATTCACTTTTTTGCAAGAAAATGTTGTCATGACAACATGACAACATTTTAGTAACTTTTGTTCTACATGGATTTAGACCTCCAAATTTGGCACAAGGACCAAGTAGACATATACTATGAAAAAAATGACTTCAAATAAACTATTCAAAGCCACTGGAACCCTTCTAGACCATTTTAGCCTTTATAGGACCTAAGTCACCTAGTTGATAATATTTGACAACTTCTAGCAGCTTGTTCACTTTGGGTCTTGCCAAGTCTCCTAAACATACCTAAGGAACACATAGGTTATTAGACTAGTGATGTGGATAGCATCACTAAAAGCCAAAAATAAGGAAATACCTAGGTTTCACACTTAGCCTACCTAGGTGCTCCTGCACCAATAGACTATAGAAATCCTTGCATGAGCTTGTGGATAACCAGGAGACCTTGTAAAGGAAATTTGAGACCCTGGCTAAGTACACCTAACATAGGAAAAGATGAATAGCTAGGGCCAATGGATCACCTAGCTAACCAATCCACCTAACGTAGGCAAAGACAAATAGCTAGGGTCAATGGCTCACCTAGCTACCCAATCCATCCTATAAGAGCTAACATAGCAGAAACACAACACAAAATACAACACCAAGGAGAGAGAGAACAATAATATCTTTATTGATTTATCAAATATCTAGCATACATTCCCAGCTATAAGGCCTTTTGGGTTACGCCCGATTACAAATAGATTCAAATCCAGACAAACCAACTTCTAGTTTGCATCTTCTACCTAGTCCTTTAAGTTCTCCCTAAGTGACTTGCTTCTTCTTACTTGACTTCTACTTAAACTCAAACCTAGACCTCTTTAAATACTTTCCAAAATGGCTTATGGAAGATTCTAGAAAGCCACAAGTTAGCCCAACAGATAAAACTACTTATACCAAAATTAAATACAAGCCAAGTCGGCCCAAACTATAACCAAACACAGACAACTCAACAAATGAAGATTCTCAAAAAATTGGCACTCGACACCCGCACGAGCTCGATGCCCAAAGGAAATCACTTGACACTAATAGGAACTCGGCACCCAAAGGAAATCATTCAACACCAATAGGAGCTTGGCACCCAAAGGAAATCACTCGACAGCCAAAGGAATCACTTGAGACCAATAGGAACTCGAAACCCAAAGGAATTCACTCGGTAACAAAAGGAACTCAGTAGCAACTAAGAATGACTCAGCATCCAAAGAGTTCACTCAGCAACCACAAGAACTCAACAATCAAAGGAATGACTTGGCATCAACTAAATGATCAACATCCACTAAGAACTTGGCAGCCAAAGGCAGAAAGACCAAAAAGTGCAAGATTACAAGGGAGCCCAGGATGCTCCTGCATCAAATAACTAGGGTTGGAGAAAATGATTCTCCTAAATCATGCAAGTGTCACAACCTAAGTTGAATCCAACTTAGATTGAGAAATCCATGTGGCATCTTCAACTAGTCTATTCTTTCGCTTCACTAAATACTCATAGTAATCTTTTCCTCTTGTACTCTTACCAACTCTCTGAACCAAAATCTATTCAACTTCTTCAAACTACTTCTTAGGATAATTATCAGGTACAACCATTTCATCATCTGACTCGTGGTACTTGTATAAATCAGCAACATTGAATATAGGAGATATATCCATGTCATTAGGTAACTCAACTTCATAAGCATTTCCACTATCAAATTTCTTCAAGATCTTACAAGGTCCAAATTTCTTCATCTTCAGCTTATTGTATGTTCCAACTGGGAATCTTCCTTTCTTTGGATGAACCATCACCTCATCACCAACTTGAAAATCATGGTGTCTTCTAGACTGATCAACATGCTCCTTATATTTCTAATTACTTTGTTCCAACCTCAACTTCACTTCCCTATGAAAAGACTCCATAAAATCAGCAAATTCTTCTCTTGCAACACTTCTCTTTTCTTCACTAGAAACATCTCTCAAATTTGATATACCTCTAGGATGCATTCTAGTAACAATCTCAAAAGGTTTCTTCCCTATACTTCTATTCACATAATTATTCTATGCAAATTCAGCTTGTGCCAATACCATCTCCCAATTACTTGGCTTATTTCCCACTAAACATCTCAGCAAGTTACCCAAGCCTCTATTCACAACCTCTGTCTATCCATCTTATTTTGGATGGAATGTAGAACTAAACTTCAATTTAGTACCCATCTTCTTCCATAAAGTCTTCCAAAAATAACCAACAAACTTCCTATCTTTGTCAGAAATAATGCTTCTTAATAATCCATGCAATCTCCCAATCTCTTTAATGAAAAGTTTAGCAACATGCTCAGCATCTGATGTCTTCTTACATGGTATGAAATGAGACATATTAGAAAACATATCCACTACAACAAATATGGAATCATACCCCTTCACTATTTTAGGTAATCCAAGAACAAAATCCATAATGATGTCAATCCAAGGTTTCTTAGGAACAGTAATAGGTGTATACAAACCATTATTTTGACTCACCCCTTTTGCAACTTGACAAACTCCACAACTCTTTACAAATTTCTAAACATCTTTGTACATTTGTGGCTAATAATACTTCTCTTTCATCAAACTCAATGTCTTATCAATTCCAAAATGTCCAGCCAATCCATCGCTACACTTTTCCTTAATTAGATTCAACCTCATAGAACTTCTAGAAACACACAACTGAATACCTTTGAACAACAGACCTTCTTCAATGAAGTATTCATCATACTTACTTATGTGATTTGTTAGATTTGGTGCTCTGCACTCTCTCCATGCCTCAGAAAAATTAGGATCAACATCATACAACTCTTTCATTTCATCAAAACCAAGAACTTCAACCTTCATTTCTGTCAGCAATGAATGTCTCCTACTCAATGCATCATCAACTCTATTAGTAACTCTACTCTTATTCTTAATCACAAATGTAAAACTTTGCAAGTACTCAACCCACTTCATATGTCTCTGATTCAATTTATATTGACTTCCCAAGTATTGTAAAGCTTTATGATTAGTATACAAGACAAACTCCTTAAGAATCAAATAATGTCTCCACTTTGTCATGCCCTGATTCTACCCAAGGAAAACACACTAATTTTTTTTTTTAAAATTATTTTTACAATCATATGATAATTATTATCATTATTATTAGGATTAACCTTTAATAACTTTAACCAATTCGATGTTCTTTGGCTAGGCCTTCCAAATTACTGATGATTAATTATGCCTTTTAAGCTTATGTTTTATTTTATTTTATTTATGCTACTCTCAAATGACCCTAATAATATATTCAACACGTACTTAACCTATCATCGAATGACACACATGTTAAATCATTCTTCTACATGCCCCATTCTTCTACGTGCCCCCTCCTAACATAATAATTATTTTTATATTGATACTACTGTTATTATTATGTTATGATTATTATTATTACTTAAATTATTTATCATGTTTACATTACTTGTACCTATCATCCTTATTACATAACTTTTATTTTTAATCACTTAACATTATGATTATTTATTAATATATTAAAATTACTATACTCACTTATAATGCTTAATTAATTATTTGAAAAATACTATCATCTAATCTTATGTCTTCCTCTTCTATAAAACATCCCATCTTACTTGAAACAGGTATATCTTCATCCTACTTTTATAAAGTGATGACTATTAAAATAAACGAAATAGATGTTTACCACGAAATACGTAGTCCCTCTATTTAAATTAATTTCTTACTTACCACTGACTAATTCTTATTTTCATGAACTACTATCATAAAATAAAAGATTCAAAACTTAATTAGGAATCAATACCTTAACAAGATTTGTTAACTTAAATGTGATTAAATGCTCTAATTCAAGAGCTAATAGTTTTACTAACTCTACTAACATTCACAATAAATGCTAACTATCTTATCAATTAAACTCTAAACTTCTAAAGCCTAGACTTAGTTACACCTTATCTATATATATATTCCTTGCTAAATATATACTACAATATAATAACTATACTAGTATCTATATATATTCCTAACCCAATCAACTATCTTATTTAATCCTACCTTAATTTCCTAAATTGTATCTTCATAAATCTCATGGTCACTACCGCTTCCACCCACAAATTTAACCCATTCTCTATCAGCCATGAAGAATTCATATTTGATCAACATATCGTATTTATTATTTTATTTTATATATATATAATATACATTTATTTTGTGAATATTGTTATTATTATTAGTATTCTTGTTATTATTATCATCCATGTGGTAAATAATTAATGTAAATATATATATCTGTAGCTTACATAACATTTAAATAAAGCATAAATTTATATATATTAAATACCTATACTAATACCAAGATGTTCTAATTCAAACACAAGACTTTATGCTTAATTATGTTAAATCTAAACTAAACTAAGACCTTTCCAAATTTAAAACTATACCAACACTTTTCCAAACCTAAGCTATACTACTACCTTTACAAATCTAATCTATCATATTACCTATACAAATCCACCCCACGTGCTCCTTCTCCCAAGCAAATTTCACAAGCCCCAAAAAGTCCCACATGCTGGTGTTTCCCATACTCCACTTTAGAGGCACCAATTAAAGATGGAAATGAGAGGTTAATCTAAAAGAATAAGTCTCTGACAAGATGCAGACATACCATTAAATGAGTCCTTGACTTTCGCTCCTTGCAATTTGGTTTATAAGTTTAAAATCTACCCTCCATCTAGGTCAGCACCTAGGGTCTTAGAAGGGTGTGTTTAACGTGGCTTGAGGTGGGGAGCTTGGGAAAATGGGAGCTGAATTCATATTAGATTTTTCCCCTCTCTTGTCATGGTGCCAAGTTTTGGCAATGTCTATACAGCCACGAAAATGCACTTCCATACGAAGGAGAGGACTTAGTTAATTTTTTAAAAAGTTAGAAAAAGCAATGTAAAGGAAGTACATTTTCGTGGCTGTATACAGCCACGGGCCCAAGTTTTGGGCAACGGCTACCTAGCCAATTATTTCGACTGGTTGGGTATGCCATCACCCATCCTTATGCCATCCCCCATCCGACTCCACGTGCGTACGACAATGCTGTACTTTGACAGATATTGACAATCCAACTGACCTGTTCTTGTGTCCTTCCAGCATTGTGTTCATAACTCATCGTATAAATTATATTTTATTAAATGATTTTTGATCGGTGATTAATATCTTGTGTTTAGTTTAGTGAAATTTATTTTTGAAATTCAATATGTAGATTTTTTTATTAAAAAATTATAAATATATATTATATTATATTTTTAAATATAAGTTGACTTTGAAAAAAAGTTTTTAGTAAATGTTTTTAGTGTATGTAATTGTATTAAGGATATTTATATATTTAGAAATAGTATGAAAAGATTTTTCTAGAACATTTATGGAAATATTGTAATTATTTTTTTTAATGTCAAGTATTATGTATCTTGTAATTTAATTTTGATAATTTTATATTAGAAGTAATAAATTTTATAGAAGTTAAATGTTTCTGAAACAATAATCTAATAAGTAAGTATCATCCAATTAAGTGTGAAGTACAATTGGAAAGAAATATGATAATATTTAAATATTTTAACTATTCAAATGAACCTACATAAAATAGAAGAAAACATTAGCCATTAAATTATGCAAAAAATCTATAATGATTATGCAAATAAATTCCTTTCTTATATTTATTTTTCCAAATCATCAGCTTAGTTTTTACTTTATCGATATACCATCATGATCCCTTAAAACCTATTTTTCTTATAAAAAACGTTTTATACAAAGGTAATATATTATTAAAATAAAATATATATTTTTAAATTTATATATCTTAAAATGACTTGATTATATTATATATAAAAAATTGAAAATATTTTAGACTAAAAAATTTATCTATATATGTATATATATTTAGGGTTTACTGAAAGATTACAATGTTCAATTTATACAATTTTTAAGTTAAAAAGATTAAAAGATCAACATTATTAAACTATATATTATTAATAGTACACTCTATAAATTATTAAACTTAATTATTGTTATATATTGTAAACTAATATTATAATCCTAATTGTTGTAATATATTGTAAAGTATAAAGATTAAATATATTACTACTAAATAATGCAATTAGTAGTAAAAGTACATATATACATAAATATAATGTATTTCTTTTTCCAATAACATTTTATTCAAAGGTAATATATTATAAATACAAATTATATATTTTAATTTTTTTAAATAATATTAATATATTTTTCAATTTATATACCTTAAAATGACTTGATTATATTATATTAAAAAACAAATTAAAAGATTTTTAGACTAATTTTTTTTTCTATATATGCATATATTTTTAGGATTTACTAAAAGATTATAGTGTTCAATTTATACAATTTTTGAGTTAATAAGATTAAAAGATTATAATATATACAATATCTATATTTAAAAGATCAAAATTACTCAAAATCAAATAAAATAAGTTCACTTTATATATATATATATAAGTGATTCAAATAAATCCACTATAAAATAGAAAAAAAAAAAAATTAGTCATTAAATTATGCAAAATATCTATAAGGGTGACTATATAATAAAATTCTAAAATAAATATTACATAAAATACATATAAGAAATATCAATAACATTTCAATCAAAAAATTATTTTAAAACATATTAATGATAAAATTACCAAAATTAAATTTTAATTTTAATTGAATAACATAGACATGCCATTGAATAGCTCTGCTTAGTGACTCTTCTTCTTCCATACTGTTTTCCGCTCATGGGTTTCAATATAGTGGTTTTCCCGATACCCCTGTTCCATCCATTTTGTTGTGCAAATTGAACTGCGAGGTTACTGAGTACACAACTGTCTGACTACTAAAAGTTGGTGTCTGTATGATGGTCAAACAAACCATCTCATTGGTAAAAAAAGGTCAAGAAATTATGGTACACTTTGAAACTAACCATTTAGGGCAAGTCAAAATGGTATCACTTGGCAAGACAGGAAAATATATCTGGGTCAATGTTAAATAGTTCAAGGGCATTTTAAAACGTAGACTTGCTTGTATGAAAGGGTCACATGAAAAGCAGAAACACAGGCAGAGATTGCATAAACAAGTCAAAATGTGCCCTCCTCCACACTTAAGTGGTGACAATCATCTGTATGGTAGCAATAACTTCGGTGAGTCTGTTAGTTATAGCCCTACCTCCACACCTCTCGCTTGGTGCCCAAATCTTTATGTGCAAGAACTTTTGAGGGCCAAGAGGAGGTTGGAGCCCCTAGAGGCTAAGGAGTAATAAAGTTACCACAATATACAGGTGCTAATTGCAGCAAATAAAACTCTTGCAGACAATAACAACACTTTAAAAGCTCAAATCTCAACGCTGCAAGAAACACTTTTAGCTGGGATGCTTGAATGGTAGAATATGAAGGATGAATGGAAAAACCTGAATGTGACATTGGAAACAAACAAGGTCACAGCAAATACCGAGTCATCTTATAATAAGGAGAAAATGATTCTTCACACTAGTTCGCCAAGAAAGGTAGATGGTGAAGAGAAGAGAAGGAGTTTTGCAGAAGTCACCAAAACTTGGGACAAAAACAGCAAACACCCTAATATGGCAAGAGAAGAGGCAAAGATTCATGTGAACATGCAAGACAAAGAGGTCAAGGAAAGGCATCTTAGGGCATCCAATATAATTATCAAGGGGATAAAAGACTATGGGGAAGGCGAGCATACCCTTGACCTAATGAGGGATTTCCTACAAGATGTGTTGTTGTGGCAAGGACAAATCTACCAAGCTTGGAGGGTTGGCAAACCACACGCTGAGAGAAATAGGCCAATCAAGGTAGTCATGCTCAGCATTAGCGACAAACAAAATCTACTTAACAAAAAATAGCTCTTGTGGGGTTCTCGCTTCGTTTTAGAGGAGGATTTAACTATGAGACAACAAGTAGAAAGAAGGATGGAAATGGAAAAAATCAGAACAGCTAGAAATGAAGGCAAAAGAGCTTGGATGTTCAAGGGAAAAGCAGTTATTGCTCATTTTGGCCACCGCTACAATGAAGGGCAGCAAGAAGGCAACAAAGGTGCAACAACAAACACCTTAACAGGCAGTGATACAACAAGATCCATAATCACACCTAGCGATAATAACTCAACTTTGAGTCTTTCGCATCAAAATAAATAGCAATCAAGCTTAACCCAGGTGTCCTTAAGTTTAGTTTTTTGGAATTGTAGAGGTTATCCGTGGAGACGTGGGCCTGGGTTAGGGCCTATTGCGGAAGGCAAAGACATTATTTGTCTCATAGAGACACATGAGCATGAGGGATGTAAGAACCCATTGTTTGAAGGCTACTGGAAGATGGCAATGTGGAATGAGGCAGCAGGAAATGGTAAAGGTCATGGAGGTATAATGGTTCTAGTAAAAGAAAGAGAAGGTCATGTCATTCAGCTGAAAAAGACTAATTCTAATAAACAATTTATATGGCTCAAAATTGTGGAAAATAACACCCTTCTCAGGATTGTAGCTTGTTACTTTGCTCCACAAGTATCTAAAATTTATAAAAAGTGTGGTTTAGATCACAATGACCCTTATGCTACATTAAAGAAAGATGTTTCTATTTTTTCACAATGTGGGGATGTCCTTCTTGTTGGAGATTTCAATGCTAGGACAGCAAATTGGCAAGCAAGTATTTTTAGCTCCGAAGTAAATGATAACCCTATTTGGCTCACAGAAGAGAGAAATCATCAATGGGATAGAATATCCAAAGATGCTAAAGGTTGCAATCATTTTGGGGAAGAATTGATCACTTTGTGTGGCACATTTGATCTAATAATCTGTAATGGTTTGGCTAGATGGGCTAAGTCAGGCAATTTCACTTGCAACACATAGAACGGGGCAAGTGTGGTAGATTATGTAATTTGTTCGCAGCATTTGTATAACAATATTGAAGAAGTTGAAATTGGAGAGCACATTTGGGATCTCAAATCAGATCATAGACCGCTGTACATAAATTTGTATTGGGCAAAGGATAGGCGGATTGGGGCAAAAATCCAAGGCCCTCAACACCCACCTTCTCAGGGCAGAATTTTGTTAACTTTAGAAAATAGTAACACTTTCAGGGCTACTCTTGAGGAACGTTGTATGGGACACCCTATGTATAAGCATGGTGTTAACAGTCATGATTTATCAAATTTGATTCACGAGGCTCTTTCAAAATGCAAGAGAGCAAAAAATAGAAAATCTGAAACTAATTGTTTTCCAGCCAATGCATGGTTTGATAAGGAATGCAAGAGGGCTAGGAGAAATCTAAGGGAGTCAAATAAAACTAACCTTGACATTAAGACCTACAAACAGATCCTAAAGAAGAAAAAAATTGATTTTATGTCCACAAGGAGAGAGGAGCTAATTTTCTTGGGCAGAAATAACCCCAAATGTTTTTGGAAAGAACTCCAACTAAGGAGGAAGCAAACTGAAAATAATATTACTACCACCCAATGGTTTGATTATGCTAAGAAACTTTATGAACAAGAGGGTGGAGTGGGACAGCCACCTTTGGTCAATGATACCACAAATATTTTTACTATGCAAGAGATAGAGACAGGGATAAAGAAGTTGGGTGGAGGCAAAGCAAAAGACCTTGTTGCACTTCAAGCTGAATATTTGAAGTGTGGTATGAAAACTCTTGCACCGCACATCACTGAAATCTTCAACAAAATCTGCCAGGAAGGGTTTTCGAAAGATTGGACAATCAGCCTTGCAATACCACTTTTTAAGAGTAGTGATGTTAACAATCCCTCCAACTACAGGACTATAATGATCAATCCCCTCTTTGCTTAACTTTTTGGCAGTATGATAGAAACTAGGATCAGCAAATGGGCAGAAGAAAATCATAAACATGCTAAAGGGCAAGCTAGTTTAGGCCAAAGCACTCGACAGTGGATCACTGTGTCACTCTGAGACACAGTATTGAAAAAGAGTGGGAGAAAAAGGAAGAGGTTTTTTGTTGCTTTTTTGACTTCAAAAAGGCTTTTGATACTATTTCGAGAGACAAACTTTGGTTGAGGATGGAAGAATTGGGGATTCCTAGGCATCTCAGAGCTGCTGCTCATAGGATGTACGAAGAGGTGAAAGTCAAAATCAGAACTTCAGATGGCATTTCAGAATGTTTTAGGAGCGATATCAAGGTCAAACAGGGCTGCCCTTTATCCCTTACTTTATTTGGTTTATATATTGACAAACTGGAAGAGTGGTTAAACACGCAAGAGCGTGAAGGCATTTAGCTAGGGGAATTTGTTATAAAGCTACTCCTATATGCGGACGACCTCATTTTAATTGCCAAATCTGCTTGTGGTTTGCAAGACCATCTATCTTCTCTTGAGCGATTTTGTAGAATGGTGGGGATGCAGGTCAATATCAGCAAAACCAAGGTTATGATTTTCTCTAATAATAAAAAATAGCGTCAACATGAATTTTATTACAATGGAACTGTTCTCGAAGAAGTTGCAAAATATAAATACCTTGGCATCGATTTCAACAAAAAACTAAGCTAGTCTAGCTGCAGGTATAAAAGGACATTAGGTGGATGGAAGGCTTTCTACGCTCTTTAGAATAGGTGTCGTGAAGCGGAGTTGTGGGATTGGAGAACTATTCAAACCTTGTTCAGTCTTCTTGTGCTGCCAGTTGTTCTTTATGGGTGTGAATTATGGGCCAGCAACACTACTATAGCACAATGGAAACAAATCGAAAGAATCCAAAAGCGCTTGATTACAAGCAAGTTTAAAATTAAAAGCACTGTTCCATATGACATCATGCTAAGTGAAATGGGGGCTACGCCTATCGAGGCACTTGCTATGGTTCACCTTTTAAGCTATCTAAAAAGAATCAAAAAAATGGAAGAGGATAGATGGCCGAAAGTTGTCATTAGGGACACACTATGTAAGCGAAAGAGGACATGGATGCAACAAAACATCAAGTGGATGAGTAAATGGAATATTCATTTCAATATGTGCCCCACAAATAATAAAGAAATAAAGATCTTTATTATGGAGAAATTCTACAAGAGAAATTGGGGAAGCAAGATTGGGAGGAAGAAACTATATTATATAAATGAGTTCAACCCCACTTGTGATCAACTCGAAAAAGTGTACATAGGAGCCAACATTTCTTGGAGAGCTAAAATTCTTATTGCTCAGCTGAGAACCAACTCTCACCAACTTCGTTGTGAGACCGGGCGTTGGAAGAGGCCAAAGGAGGCTTGGAAAGAGAGAATTTGCAGATTTTGCAATTCTGGGAAGTGGAAACTGAACAACACTTTATTCTAGAATGTGAGGCCTATAAGGATAGTAGGGATAAGTTTGCAGATACTATATGTGACAGTTCTTGGCATAACCTATTCAACGAAGAGTACATTGAGCAATTGGGGGGGCTCGTCATTAGTCTACACAAGAGGCGAACAGTGCTACTTAAGTCTGCTTGAGTTGTCTTGCTGTCCCATAGTCTATTTTTAGCCTCGTGGACGTTAAAATTTTATCTCTCTATCTATCTATCTATCTGATACGGTAGCATAGGCTCGTCCAAGAATGCCATGTGACTAAATAGTGAGTCAGTGAAAAATATAATATTTGAAAGAATTTAAATCAAAAGAAGTGTCAATAGTCACATGTATATGTGGTAATTGTAATTATTTAATTAAATAGAATAGCACATGTTTGATAAAAAATTCAAAATTATAATTCAAAATTGAATTGGTTATAGTCATAATTTAATTAAATATTTTGAATTTTTAAATTAAATTTTAGATAAACTTTTTCAAATATTTTATCTTTTAAGTTACTAAATGATTTTTTCACTTTAACATTAAACTAAATATAAAATAATCTCTAATATTAAATCAATTTAAATACTAATTATAATAATATTTTTTATTTAAAAAAAAAAAATCTAACTAAAATAAATTTAAAATTCTTATAAGGAATTAATGGAAATAGAATATAAAGAAATAAGTAGATATTTACTAATTAATGTTTCGCATTTAATATAGAACTTTTGAAGTATAATATTTAAAAGATCAAAATTACTCAAAATCAAATAAAATAAGTTCAATTTAAATATATAAGTGATTCAAGTAAATCCACTATAAAATAGGAAAAAAATATTAGTCATTAAATTATGCAAAATATCTATAAGGGTGACTATATAATAAAATTCTAAAATAAACATTACATAAAATACATATAAGAAATATCAATAACATTTCAATCAAAAAATTATTTTAAAACATATTAATGATAAAATTTAAACTAAGCTGATGATTTGGAAAAATTAATATAAGAAAGGAATTTATTTGCATAATCGTTATAGATTTTTTGCATAATTTAATGGCTAATGTTTTCTTCTATTTTATGTAGGTTCATTTGAATAGTTAAAATATTTAAATATTATCATATTTCTTTCCAATTGTACTTCACACTTAATTGGATGATACTTACTTATTAGATTATTGTTTCAGAAACATTTAACTTCTATAAAATTTATTACTTCTAATATAAAATTATCAAAATTAAATTACAAGATATGTAATACTTGACATTAAAAAAAATAATTACAATATTTCCATAAATTTTCTAGAAAAATCTTTTCATACTATTTCTAAATATATAAATATCCTTAATACAATTACATACACTAAAAACATTTACTAAAAACTTTTTTTTCAAAGTCAACTTATATTTAAAAATATAATATAATATATATTTATAGTTTTTTAATAAAAAAATCTACATATTAAATTTCAAAAATAAATTCCACTAAACTAAACACAAGATATTAATCACCGATGAAAAATCATTTAATACAATATAATTTATACGATGAGTTATGAACACAATGCTGGAAGGACACAAGAACAAGTCAGTCGGATTGTCAATATCCGTCAGAGTACAACATTGTCGTACGCACATGGAGTCGAATGGGGGATGGCATAAGGATGGGTGATGGCATACCCAGCTAGTCGAAATAACTGGCTAGGTAGCCGTTGCCCAAGTTTTGGGGTAGGTGTTTGGATATATATATATATATATATATAATGTTGATTTGCAACTATTTAATGGTTGGTGGGGGATGTCTAAAGGTACATCCTAGTTCAGCAAGTGGGTGCAAATTAGGTTTCTAGCCTTGCTCTAAACACATAGTCTACATTATTAATTATATATTTTTATATTATTTTCTATATGATTGCGAAATCCAAGAGGGTCATGTCTCATGGATAAGGTAAAAGACTTGGTCATTGTTATTAATTAAGTTTTATTCTATGTATTATTTTATTAATATTTTAAACACCAAATTTCAAGTACATTTCTTTGAATTAAATATTGGTCTGTAATCTAGGGAAGGATTTATTTCATTTCCCATATATTTTCCAGACGACCAATTATGCACCTACAGGATTTGTTCTTATGTTTGGGACTATGTATCTTTCCAATAGATTTTCTTTAATCTTGCTATAGAATTGAAGAGTATTACAATTGGTGATGGCGGCATTTATCCTAGGAACTATGAGGAACATGAATCTAAATGATCTAATATTCATACACATTTAATAATCTATCAATTAGAATAACTTTCTTCAATTAAAATTGAATACAGGCATGTATAATTACAATTTTAAACATTACTACTCTAAATTAAATCAACTATATCAAGAAGTATAACCACTATCAAATAATCACTCTAATTGGATTGCAAGAAGTAGTGGTTTCCTTTACATGATTCTATATTTGCATCAAAACACAACATTGAAAAACTCACAATATATGGTTCCTAACAAGCATCTATATGAATAATTATTTTCTTTCTTGATCCTTCTTTGCACATTTTCAACAAATTACAATAATGAGGATATTCGTCTTTTCATCACAATGAAATGACAATGGAGACTTAACATCTTGACTCCTTAACAATGACAGGGAAGATGTGCATTTTCACCACACTTGGTTTCCAATAGAAAACCCTAATGTCTCCAAGGCTTCCATCTTCACAAAACTTGTAAAACAACTCAAAACTTGGAACCATGGAGGCTCACCTCCCAACCTAGGCCTCAAGGAGACCACCCCCATGCTAGGGGAAAGAAGGCTCAATTGGAATACATCCAAACATCATCACAGCAACATGAACTAACAAGATCAAAACATTTTGCAACACATTTACAACCCCAACCAAGGTTTGCACAATGATTCACAAATGGAATCATAAACATTGGGTGAAGGTGGGCTTTCAATTAGGAGACTTGCCATAACATACCAAATCTGTAACAATAATTCTCATGCCCTTTCGGGGCTTTCAAAAATCCAAAAATTTCATGCCCTTTCGGGGCTTTCACAACATCCTCCAATCATACTACCATCAACTAAAGCTTCCTTGGAATCCCATACTTCATAAACCTTCTTACTACACCATCATTCTCCTTATTACCCAAAGAAAGTTATGAATGAATAAGGCATACAATGGAGCCCATACTCCAAGGTTCTCAACTATCTTTCAAGCCCAACTAACTCCTTCACCCAAGGCTTGGTCTTCCCTCCCAAGGGTGAGTGAAGCATTCACACCCATGAACAAATTTAAAAATTCAATCCAAACAAGGAAACCTAAAAGAAACCCCAAGAAAATTCATGAAATAATATAAACAATCACAACACAACACAAGGATTTCAAGACAATACATGATACCATCTCACTCACACAAACCTACAAGAAGTAATCTTACAATTACCAATTTCAACTACATGAAATGAAAAAAGCATGGCATGAAGCACTAACCTCCTTACAAGCTATGACTATGGAATGGTGATGAAGATCTCTTCCCTTCCTTGGCTTCTGAGCTTCTCTCCCATAACCTATCTGTCTCCCCCCTTAGAGAATGGGTTAAAAACCCCCCACTAAATTTGGCACCAGCTCCCTAAAAAGACCTCCACTTCCCTCCTCACCTACCCCTCTTACACCCTTGTACCTTTCTACCAATGGAAACTTGACCAAGTGGTGGGATGAGGAAAGAAGTCATGTGCCTCTGGCTTGAAGATGACTAGTTTAGAGGGCTTCCCAAGTCCCCTAGGCCAACTTATGATTATATTTAGAGCCCTAACCTTTACTACTACCATGTGGGTTACTTATTTTCACCAAAATAATACTAGGGAACTACTTTAAGTTTCTCTAAAGTTTCTATCAATTTTTTTTTTTTAACTTTAATTTTCCATCATGAAAGTGACTCATACTAATACTCTCAAGGGTGGGTTAATTGATTTCATAATGAGGATTAGACTTAGGTTAAGTGACTTCATGCCAAAGAATCCTATTTGACATGTCATTTACACATAGACAATACAAGTGTCAAATGACACACACACACACACACACACACACACACACACACACACACATTAAAATACTTTACACATCACGATGACATGTCTCTAATTAATCATGATCTCTAACTATAACACTCATGCACAATCACATTACGAACTAAACACAATACAATGAGGTTTTGAATCTTCCAAAGATTCACCTTGGCTTTACCGTGTTCACATAAGATTGAACCTTGTTTCCCCCAATTATCTCCATGGTTCAACTTTCCTGCACACTCAACTTAAACATTAGTAGCCCAATAAAATATTATACAAATACATACAGATAAGTGCAGAATAAATCCAATGTCTCATAATTCACATTAACATATACATTTAACTTCATCTAATCATTTCCATTCTAAGTACTATAAAAAGAAACATTGCAATATCATATTCATTTAACTTTCATCTAAGTGCATATATAATTAGCTTTCATTTGATTCATATTCAAAACATATGAAATGGATTTCAGTATATATGTCTTAAGTGAGAATCACTAATATATCGACTTGTTAACTAGTATCCTTTCAATCAAGTTAAACATATTGACATCCCTAGCAATATCCCTTAATCACATTACAAGGGGTTTGTGTGTGATTTTCTAGGGTAAATTCCTCAGATTGCTAAAATATTTCCATAATGATGTCATCATAATTTAAAACCAAATCTACAAGTGCAACTATTATGTTTTTTATCATTTGATCTATATTCATTGTTATTTCCTATGAGAGTGAATGCTAATTCATCTCCTCTAATTGTCTAGTAAATCATACCTTGAATCTCATGGCCAAGTTCTCATCTCAAGAAATTTGAGCCTCATTTTCATGTGGTTTATCTTATTGACCTAATGTTATTAGATAGGGTATCTTATAATAATCAAAATCTACATTAGTCTCCTATAGGATATCATAGATCATTATTAGTAACAAAAACATCAATCATAACCTAATTAACTCCTAATCATATTTATTTCATTAAGATCTAAAGTAGGGTACTAGTGTGGACCTTACACACTTCTTTAATGCTTGGCTAATAGCATAAAATTCTTGATCATACACAAAATACTTGCTTTTAGCATCATTCAACTATTCACTAAAGAAAGCATCATGCTTACCTTCTTGACTTAATACAACTCCTATTGCATTACCACTTGCATCACATTCAACTTGAAATACTTTGTTAAAATTAGGTAAAGCTAATACAGGTAATTCAACAACCTTTTGTTTCAAAGTCTCAAAACTCTTATCAGCTCCCTATGTCCACTTGAAGTCCTTTTTATCTCCTCTCATTGTCTGAGTCATAGCATTACAAATAGCACTGAAATTCTTTATAAACTTTTAGTAAAAACTAGCCAAACCATGAAATGATCTCTAGGTGTATGCCACTAGAAAATTGCTTTAACCTTCTTAGGATCCATCTTCAATCCATCAGCTGAAATAAAAAATACACAATCTCCTCTTGCATAAAAGAACACTTTTTCAGATTAATTAGCAACTTTTCCTCTTTCAACCTCTACAATACTTGTCTAATATGCTCAAGATGTTCTTCCTTAGTCTTACTAAATATCATAATATCATTCAAATAAACAATCACAAACTTATCCAAGAATCTTTTTAGAACTTCGTTCATCAACCTCATTAAAGTACTAGGTGCATTAGTCAAACCAAAAGGCATAACCAACCATTCATAAAAACCATCTTTTGTCTTGAAAGTAGTCTTCCATTCATCACCTTCTTTGATTATGATCTAATGATAGCCACTCTTCAAATCAATCTTGGTAAAATACTTTGCTCCACTTAAACAATCCATTATGTCATCCATTCTCAGCATAGGAAATCTATATTTTACTATGATTTTATTAATAGCTCTAGAATCAATACACATTCTCTATTCTCCATTCTTTTTAGGTGCTAATATAGTAGGTACAACACATGGACTCAAGCTTTCTCTAATTAAACCTTTCTGCGACAGCTCATGCACTTGTCTATTAAGTTCTTTGTTTTCTGTCGATGTCAATCTATATGGTGCTTTGGTTGGAAAACTAGCTCTAGGAATTAGATCCATACAATGACTTATACTTCTCATTGGAGGTAAAGCATCTAGAATATCTTCAGCAACAATATCTATACTCATTCAACAATTCTACAATTTCCATTGGTACTCAACTATCACTATCTATTGTCGCTCGATCATCACTAGCTTTTGCTACTTGGTTAGTACTACCAACACTCAGTCCTCTAGAAATTATAGCAAAACAAACTTGGTTCCATTTCATTTCCTTTTCAAATTGTTTCCCATTAACCATGCAAATTTTCATAGTAGTACAATTCAGCTCATCTGGACTTTCTATCAAAGGTAGCAATATTTGCTTCTTCCCATTCACCCAATGGGTATATTGATTCAATCTTCTATCATGTATAGAATATCCATCATATTTCCAAGGTCTACCCAACAAAATATGACAACAATCCATGGGCATAATATCACACAAAACTTCATCAAAGTAATGTCCAATTTTGAATTTCACAAAGCATTGCTCACTTACCAATACCTTATGCTCATCTTTGATCCATGAAACATGATAGGGTTTAGGATGTTTTAGCCTCTACAACTACAACTTGGTAACCAGATCTTCTAATGCCAAATTTGTAGAAATTCCACTGTCAATTTGATCACTTTGCAACATTTTCCAGCCATCTTACATCTTGTCTTGAAAAGAATTCTCCTTAAAATAAATTCCTCCTCACTTCCCTTATTACATAAGGTTCTTCTCACCATCAAATTTTCTCTAGCTTCAGGTCAACTTATTGACCCCTCATCATTTCCTTGAATCACAACATTTCTATTACCTTGCCCACTTTCAGAGGATCTACATTCAAAAGATCTATGTCCCTCTTTACCACATCTAAAACAATTACCATGAAATCCACCTCTAGAATAAGAATTACCTCTTCCTTGGTAAGAACTAGTACCTCCTCAATAAGAATTAATACTTTCCCATTTGGTCTTGCCTTTTTCATCATTCTTCCATTTAAATTTGCCTTAAAATAGTACAAAATTTTTAGATTTGCCACCTTTACCATAAGATCAACCTCTACCTCTTTGGAATTTGCCACCTCTACCTCTTTGCCTTTGTTCATGCTTCTTTGTCAAAATCTCCTCAGTCTTCAAGGCATATTGGTATGCTTCTTCCACACTTTCCAACTTCACAAAACTTATTTCATCTTGTATTCCAGATCTCAATCCATTAATGTACCTTGCAATTTTCTCAACATCATCATCTACATGTCCAGATCTAATGTCTAATCTATAGAATTCCTCAGTATATTCTTTCACACTCATGTCTCTTTGCATCAAATTTTGCATCTTTCTCAGCAAGCTAACTTGGTAATCAATAGGAAGGAATTTGTTCTTTTACCTTGTTCACCATCTTTAGCCAAGTTCTGATCTTTTCCTTTCCTCTCCTTTGTCTATAAGTTTTCAAATGCTCCCACCATAGTGATGCATGACCTTTCAACCTAGTAACTACAATTTTCACCTTTCTATTATTAGGAGTGTTTTCATACTCAAAGAACTTCTCCATATCAGAGATCCAATCCAACACAACATTGGTGTCCAATCTCCCATAATATGGAACAACTTCTACAACATGCTTTGAATTTTCTCTAGACAATACTCTCAACAATCTAGCTTCATCTTGGTCTTCCAGGTTCTTGATTAGGGTTTGGTGCTACTACTTCATCATCACTTACATCATCAAGATGTGCTCCTCTCTTCTGGGTTGTTTCCATAGTGTCTAATCTAGCTACAATTTTGTCTCAATGTATCCAATATAGCATCATTGATATTTCTTCTACCATGAACCATCTTTACAAATTAGGCTCCTACAAGATCGTAACCCTCTACAAGTTATAGGTCAAATCCACAGATTTGAAACCCTACAATCAAATTCAAATTAGGGTTCTACACAATCCAATTTCCACAAGGACAGACTTCAAGCTTTGATACCACCTGACGCATGCAAAGATGAATAGCTAGGGCCAATGGCTCACCCAACTGACCAATCCACCCTGCAAGAGCTAAAACAACATAAACACAACTCAAAATATAGCACTAAGGAGAGAGAGGACAAGAATATCTTTATTAATTTATCAAATATCTAGCATACATGCCCAGTTGTAAGGCCTTCTGGGTTATGGCCAATTAAAAATAGATTCAAATCTAGACCAACCAACTTCTAGTTCACATCTTCTACTTGATCCTCTAAGTTTTCCCTAATTGAGTTACTTCTTTTTACTTGACTTCTACGTAAACTCAAACCTAGATCTCTTTAAATACTTACCAAAACAACTTATGGAAGATTCTAGAAAGCCACAAGTTGGCCCAATAGATTAAACTACTTATACCAAAATTAAATGTAAGCCAAGTCAGCCCAAACTGGAACTAGATACAGACAAATTGGAAAATGAAGACTCCTAGAAAACTAGCACTCGGCACCCACATGAGCTCTACACCCAAAGGAAATCACTTGGCACCTAAAGAAATCATTCGACACCAACAAGAACTCAACACCCAAAGGAAATCACTCGGCACCCAAAGGAATCACTCAACACCAACAGGAACTCGACACCCAAAGGAATTCACTTAACAACCAAAGGAACTTGGTAGCAACTAAGAATGACTCAACATCCAAAGAGTTCACTTAGCAACCAGAGGAACTCAAAAATCAAAGGAATTACTCAACATCAATTGAATGCTTGACATCCACTAAGAACTCGGCAACCAAAGGCATAAAGACCAAAAATTGTAGGATTACAAGGGAACCCAAGATGCTCCTGCATCAACACCACTAAGGTTATGCATTTGGTGGCCACAACTCTATATCTTCTGCACGTCAATAATGAGGATGACGTAAAAAAATAAAGTGAAGCCACTCGCTCTCTCCATATCTTCTGAGTGGATGAATATTTTAAAACCCTACTAGAAAAACGTGTGAAGGAGGAAGAAAAGACTATTAAGAATGACCCAGGAGACAATGATGGGAGCTAGGCCTTGTGCTTTTTTTAAAGGTTTTTGATATACTTTGGCATTTTATAAAATCTATGTCCAGTGAAGCTTTTATGTATAGTTTGAAACACTGCTAGAAGTATAGCAACACCCATAGTATGACTTGCTACTATGTTTTTTGGTTTAGTTAGTTAGCTACTATGTTTAATTTTGTTAGTACTATTAGCAGGAGGGATTTCAATCTTTCTTATCAAGATGGGTTGTTTTTTATGTTTAGAAAAGGAATATGATGAACTACTCTTAAACCTGGGGTCAACCTCCATTTTTTGGCTGCTATTTAATACATCAAAAACAAATTCCAAATACAGTAGTTGACAAAACATTAATCAAGAAAAAATTGAACAAATTCTAGAATCATATTTAGAAAACTAATGCAAAAGAAAAATTGGTCACACAAAAAGGGAAAGAGAATTAGTAAATAAAAGACAAAAATAAAAGGTCTAACCCACTAGAAAGATATGAGAGCATAGAGAGAAGAGAGAGACCATGAATACACTAATCGAGCAAGTTGTGCTACACTACATGATCCATGCAACAAAAAGAGGAGAATAAAGAGAGTAGAAAGACTAGTAAGTTTTATAATGCTAGTTCCACTTATCCTAAAGAAAGAGAAGGGTTGAATTGATGGTCTAGAAATTTTTGTTGTGCTAGTCAATTCAACCTATCAAGTCTAGTAAATTTTTTTGCATCCTTGTCTTGGTTGCATATTTTATTTATCTATAGAGTCTTGGAAATAATAGGGTTGACTAATGTTGGCAAATAGTTTGTCCCTCACCTTGAATTGGCTTTACCTTGACTCCTTATGCCCAAGATTGTGAGAAACAAGCTATCTACAATAGATTGGAATAGTGAACTCCTATGTCACTAATCCCTAAATTGGAGGGTAAAACTTTTATATATGAAATATGTGCAATGAATTATGTTTTTAATTGATTAAAAGTGGGGGGGAGAGGGGGGTATGCTCTTAACCTAAGAGAAGAAGAGGCTAACTAGATTACTCATAGACATAAGCAACCTAGGGGAGGTTAGTTCTAACACTAAATCTACTCTTAAATGAATCTATGACTATGGGATGCAAAGAGATGTAATGGAAGAAGAACATCCATGGCCCTAAGTGGCTCTTAGACTAGTTAAGGTTACCCAGTGGAAAACTCCCAACCGACTTTAATCCTAACTTCACATCACAAATGCAGGATCTTATGTAGCTCTGGAAAAGAGAAGGAATACCTATGAAAGATAGTTCTCTAACTACCCATACTACTAACATTGCACTAACATTCTAATTAGTCAAAATACTAGAAGCTTCACAAGTACTTGTCCTACAATTCCAGAAAGACTAATCTACATGCATGTTGGCTCAGCTGAAGGATACAATGAAAGAAACCTAGGCATGCTAGTTCTAAGTGGAATTAAAACATCATATTACCTAGTTGTAAACATCAATCTAATCCTTCATTCCATACACCTCTCAGTTCTCACTCAATAGTCTCTACTATAGGGGGAGAAAATGCATGAAACTTGTTGATCCTTTCTATTAATTTAGAAAAATTAGATATATAGGCCCCCTCTCAGGGTTCTTGGCTAGTTATAGATTTGTTAGTTATATTAACAAAGAACTTGAAAGGCTTAGAAATCCAACATTCATCAATTACAATTTTGATTCATCAGAGAAAGAAAGTAGAAATAATTAGAAACCCTCAAAATGGTTCATATTCCTCTCTGATTTGTAATAGTCACCTTGGTGCCAAAACTTGTATTTCATATCTCAACGATCATTGCAGGTTTGAATTCTCACTATCTATCTTGAATCAAAGATCATGATTAAAACCTAGCAATATTTTCATCTTAATCCTTATCACTTGTTCATAATTTCCATTCATATGATACTTTTACCAGATGCTATGATGTGATTCACTAACTATTATATCGTTTCATAGCTTGACAACCTAGAATCTTCATTCATGACTAAATAGTGTGATGATGCGAAAACTTATTTATTTAACTATCAAATGTTTTTTGCCTTTCTATAGCTTTGAATGTCTTGAATGATTTTTAGCTTGCAACCTTGTAATTCCTCTTAGTTGCCACTTTGTAACTACTCACTACCTCCTTTCACTAACCATGTTCACACCTTCACAACATTAAAGCTAATTATTATTTCAAACCTGCAAAGTAGAGAAATTTCTTGAATCTAACTACATCACTTCTTCATAACTATTAATCACTTAACATCTTCATCTCTTGTAATGTTGTGATCATTATTTTGATTTATAGTTTCTTCACTTTGCATCTTCACAACTTGAAGTCCCTTAACTGCATTACCATCTGCAATGATGCAATCTTCAGCTTTCACTACTTTGTAGCCTTAACTCATGATTAACTTATACTGTCGATGATGGTGCAAGTGTTCAAACTTTATTACTTTATCTCTTTATTGTTTCTTTATAACTTGAAATCTTAACTCATCAACTAACCCTATGAGTTTGCAAACATAATATTTTCATTTTTTCTCTACTTTAACCATAGGTTATTCTTAACTCTTTGTGAAGATACAAACACATGCTTTTCACTCTATCACAATACTAACCTCAAGTCATCTTTAACCACCTACAATGATGTGATCACTGGCTTTCGCTACTTCACTATGTTACCTTTAATCACTAGTGAACATGTGATATGCGTTGATCTACTAAGATCTAATAGCTAAGAAGATGGATCACTAAGGGCCATCATAATTCTATCTTAAAACACCATCCATCAATCTAATCTTCATTTGACGATATGGACTTAACCTCTGAGCCATTTGACTCTTCATCTTTGCAATGTGGACACATCAATTAAATATAAGCCATAGATTGGATTTCAAAGAGACTCAAACTACCTTTGACAAGGTTCTTTCACCATTTTTGAGGATTTAACTACTTCTCTTGCATTTGAATTGACTTCTCTGGTTTCCATGATTTTCCTGTGATCTGCATCTTGGTCTTGAGCTTCAATCTAAATACTTTTAGTTTCCATATTTTCTTAATGTAGTGTGATCTCTCTTTTGAATACATCTTGTCTTCACCATGAACACTTGATCAAAGTATTAGGGTTTTAGAACAATTTCCTCTCATCAAGGAAATGTATGGACTTACCTCCCTTTCCTAATCACCCAATATGAACAAATGCATTAGATTTCTTTTGAATGCCCACCAAGGTGCACATAAAGGGATATATGAGAAGAGAAGTTCCTTAAGGAAAATCTAGACACAAAAATGACATCACATTGACTCAACCCTAATCAAATAAGTTTGAAAAATATAGGAGACTGAAATAATGGCAACAACTGGCTCTGTCTGGGGAACTAGGCATATCAGTGCCTAGGAAGGAACCTAGCAATCTCTAGTTTTGCTAAATGCTCGACAAATAGAAACACAACAAAAGACTATCTACTTCCTTTATTATAGAAAATACCAAATAGAAAAGATCAGCTCCTAGTCCATTAGGTTGTAGAGTCTTAAATAACATAGGGAGATGCTATGCATTTGGGTGATGGGGAAGTAAAACAACCAACACAATAGGAAAACAAACACATAGAAAGAAGGAAAGCAAGGAAAGAGAACTACACTAGAATATAGGAAAATACAAAACCTAAAAGCTAACTATACACAGAGGTGAGAGGGATCTCACCTTATGAAACTATTAATAAGAGTTCTTATGTGAAGCCATTGACTGGTTGGGAAAAATAGGAGCATTTCCTTTGTAGCTAACATTTTTTTCTTAATATTGCTCCTAAGAATAGTAGTAGTAGGACTTCACACAATTCTTTGACTATATGTAAGAGTTGGCTATATGTCCATTCACGTCCAAATAACAATGCCTCATTGTAAACAACTTCATCTTCCTCGAGGATTTTAATAATGTTCTACAAATGATGGTCTTTAGTGCTGGAAGGAAGATAGTGATGAATACCTTCAATAGATGTGACCTACCTCTTATGGATATATAGGTCTTGGCCCTCATTTTTCTCCTCATGGAGTTTAGCTTCATAGTTTAGGGCAAAGAATGACATCCCTTCAAGCATAGGGTCAGCTATTGGATGGTTATCAACTACATTATTTTGGAGAATGAGCTCATCCTCATATAAACTTTTATTTTCATCTTTTCCATCCTCTAGTGTATCATCTCTACTTTAACCATAGGTTATTCTTAACTCTTTGCGAAGATGCAAACACATTTTTTTTGCTCTGTTGTGATACTAACCACAGGTCATCTTTAACCACCTGTGATGATGTGATCACTAGCTTTTGCTTCTTTGCCATGTTAACTTTGGGTAACCTTTAATCACTAGTAAACATGTAATAAGTGTTGAACTACTAAGATATAATGACTGGGAAGATGCATCTCTAAGGTCCTTTATAAATTTATCTTAAAACACCATCCATCGATCTGGTATTCATCTGATGATCTAGACTAAATCTCTGAGCCATTTGACTTGTCAACTTTGTAACATGGACATGTGGATTAAATATAATCCATAAATTTTATTCCAAAGAGATTCATACTACCTTTGACCAAGTTCTTTCACCATTTCTAAGGATTTATCTACTTCTCCTACATTTCATTTAACTTCTCTAGTTTCCATGATTTTCCTGTTATCTACATCTTAGTCCCAAGCTTTGATCCAAATGCTTTTAGTCATCATCTCCTATGAATGTAGTGTGATCTTTCTTTTGAATGCATTATATCTTCACCATGAACACTTGATCAAAGTATTAGGGTTTCAGAATAACTTCCCTCTCATCTAGGAAATACATAGACTTACCCTCCCTTTCCTAACCAGCTAATATGAATGAATGCATTAGATTGCTTTTTAATCCCCACCTAGGTGCACACAAAGTGATAGATGAGAAGAGAAGTTCCTTAAGGGAAATCTAGGCATAGACATGACATCACATTGACTCAACCCTAATCAAAGAAGTTTGAAAAAGATAGGGTACTGAAATCATGGCAACAACTAAATCTATAATCCCTTGTCTATGTTGGTTTACCATGCTTTGCATTTTTGGATCTAATCTCTCTAGACCAATGTTGTCAAATTCCTCCCATTAAGATGATATAAGTCATGTAATATTATCATAAGGTTAGGGTTTTCAAAAGAGAATCTATATCTTCTTATAGTGGTATTGAGTTATAAGGAAGATTCTAATAGGTTGAAGTTACTGGATAATAATACTAGACTCTATTTTTGGTGGATGTGGCCCAAGATTGGGTGAGCTACATTAAATATTTATGTCATATGTGTATTTATGTTTTCTTTATTCCTTTGTGATATTGGTAATATTTTCATGTAACTATTATTTTCTTTTTGAGTTTTCATAACAAGTGGTATCAAAGACAAGTTTTTATATTTGCATGTAACTATTATTTTCTTTTTGAGTTTTCATAACAAGTGGTATCAAAGACAAGTTGTTTTAGTTATCCTCTACAAGAAGGTCTCACACTTGAGTAGGAGTAATGGAAGAGGAGGGTAAGTTGAAGGTTGACAAGTTTAATGGACATAACTTTTAGAAAATGGAAATGGAGGACTATCTTTATCAGAAGGATGTATGGTGGCCATTTGGAGGAGAACCCAAGAAAGAACCAAATATGTTAGATGGGAACTAAGATATTTTTTATAGAAAGGAACCTTGAAGTATTTTTTATGCCTAGCACAATCAGTGGCATTTAATATTACAAAAGAGAAGACAACCCAAGAGTTGATGGAAACCCTAGTAAATTTATATGAAAAACCTTCTGCTTCACATAAGGTATTTCTCATGAAGCATTTATTTAATATAATGATGGTAGAAGGTTGGTGTGTGGTTGATTATTTCATATAGTTACTATTGTCACAAAAGTTTGCACCCATGTGCAAAGTTTTTACCTAAGGACAACCTTGTGAAACATGGAAACAACCTCCAAGTTATGGGACTTAAACTATGAGGTTGAGTCTTTAGAGAAGGTTGGCTTCCTTAACTATTAGGATGCACCTAACTACTCTTGGAGAGGAAAAAGGGAGAAGAAATGCATAGAAGAAAACTACAAAATCTATCCTAAGGGGGTGATGCACCAAAATAGAGTGTTTGATCTTATCTCTGCCCATAAATGCATGGTTAACTAGTTATAATCTCAAAGAATACAGATTTAGACCTTGCCTAATCTAACAACCACATGTAGATCAGAAAATACAAGAATGGTATAGGAAGAACCTTCACTTAATATCATTCACTTTCCAAAATAGATATAATCATATAGTGATATGAATATCAGGATTTAACTGTGTGATTTTTGAGTCAAACTCGATCACCCATGTTTCATGAGTAGCGATTCAACATGAATCCATCTCTCATGAGAATAAATGGAACACTTAGCACTCATTGGATCTAGGTGATGCTCACAGGGGTGAAGCACCGGGACTTCCCGGGAGGTCACCCATCCCAGTACTACTCCAGCCTGAGCGCGCTTAACTACGAAGTTTCCTCCATAGTTAAACCCAAAGCTTGCAACCCCATTTACAAAACCTTCACCAAGTGTTGTGCCTTATGAACCATTCATTAGAAAGCCCCTTAAGCTCATGAATTGATAAGTAGGAGATAATTTCCACAGCTAGTCAAATTGTGATATGAATATCAGGATTTAACTGTGTGATTTTTGAGTCAAACTCGATCACCCATGTTTCATGAGTAGTGATTCAACATGAATCCATCTCTCATGAGAATAAATGGAACACTTAGCACTCATTGGATCTAGGTGATGCTCACAGGGGTGAAGCACCGGGACTTCCCGGGAGGTCACCCATCCCAGTACTACTCCAGCCTGAGCGCGCTTAACTACAGAGTTTCCTCCATAGTTAAACCCAAAGCTTGCAACCCCATTTGCAAAACCTTCACCAAGTGTTGTGCCTTATGAACCATTCATTAGAAAGCCCCTTAAGCTCATGAATTGATAAGTAGGAGATAATTTCCACAGCTAGTCAAATTGTGATATGAATATCAGGATTTAACTGTGTGATTTTTGAGTCAAACTCGATCACCCATGTTTCATGAGTAGTGATTCAACATGAATCCATCTCTCATGAGAATAAATGGAACACTTAGCACTCATTGGATCTAGGTGATGCTCACAGGGGTGAAGCACCGAGACTTCCCGGGAGGTCACCCATCCCAGTACTACTCCAGCCTGAGCGCGCTTAACGACGGAGTTTCCTCCATAGTTAAACCCAAAGCTTGCAACCCCATTTGCAAAACCTTCACCAAGTGTTGTGCCTTATGAACCATTCATTAGAAAGCCCCTTAAGCTCATGAATTGATAAGTAGGAGATAATTTCCACAGCTAGTCAAATTGTGATATGAATATCAGGATTTAACTGTGTGATTTTTGAGTCAAACTCGATCAAACTTGAGTCAAAATCACACAGTTAAATCCTGATATTCATATCACAATTTGACTAGCTGTGGAAATTATCTCCTACTTATCAATTCATGAGCTTAAGGGGCTTTCTAATGAATGGTTCATAAGGCACAACACTTGGTGAAGGTTTTGCAAATGGGGTTGCAAGCTTTGGGTTTAACTATGGAGGAAACTCCGTAGTTAAGTGCGCTCAGGCTGGAGTAGTACTGGGATGGGTGACCTCCCGGGAAGTTCCGGTGCTTCACCCCTGTGAGCATCACCTAGATCCAATGAGTGCTAAGTGTTCCATTTATTCTCATGAGAGATGGATTCATGTTGAATCACTACTCATGAAACATGGGTGATCGAGTTTGACTCAAAAATCACACAGTTAAATCCTGATATTCATATCACAATTTGACTAGCTGTGGAAATTATCTCCTACTTATCAATTCATGAGCTTAAGGGGCTTTCTAATGAATGGTTCATAAGGCACAACACTTGGTGAAGGTTTTGCAAATGGGGTTGCAAGCTTTGGGTTTAACTATGGAGGAAACTCCGTAGTTAAGCGCGCTCAGGCTGGAGTAGTACTGGGATGGGTGACCTCCCGGGAAGTCCCGGTGCTTCACCCCTGTGAGCATCACCTAGATCCAATGAGTGCTAAGTGTTCCATTTATTCTCATGAGAGATGGATTCATGTTGAATCACTACTCATGAAACATGGGTGATCGAGTTTGACTCAAAAATCACACAGTTAAATCCTGATATTCATATCACAATTTGACTAGCTGTGGAAATTATCTCCTACTTATCAATTCATGAGCTTAAGGGGCTTTCTAATGAATGGTTCATAAGGCACAACACTTGGTGAAGGTTTTGCAAATGGGGTTGCAAGCTTTGGGTTTAACTATGGAGGAAACTTCGTAGTTAAGCGCGCTCAGGCTGGAGTAGTACTGGGATGGGTGACCTCCCGGGAAGTCCCGGTGCTTCACCCCTGTGAGCATCACCTAGATCCAATGAGTGCTAAGTGTTCCATTTATTCTCATGAGAGATGGATTCATGTTGAATCACTACTCATGAAACATGGGTGATCGAGTTTGACTCAAAAATCACACAGTTAAATCCTGATATTCATATCACAATTTGACTAGCTGTGGAAATTATCTCCTACTTATCAATTCATGAGCTTAAGGGGCTTTCTAATGAATGGTTCATAAGGCACAACACTTGGTGAAGGTTTTGCAAATGGGGTTGCAAGCTTTGGGTTTAACTATGGAGGAAACTCTGTAGTTAAGCGCGCTCAAGCTGGAGTAGTACTGGGATGGGTGACCTCCCGGGAAGTCCCGGTGCTTCACCCCTGTGAGCATCACCTAGATCCAATGAGTGCTAAGTGTTCCATTTATTCTCATGAGAGATGGATTCATGTTGAATCACTACTCATGAAACATGGGTGATCAAGTTTGACTCAAAAATCACACAGTTAAATCCTGATATTCATATCACAATTTGACTAGCTGTGGAAATTATCTCCTACTTATAATCATATAGTTGCTAAATATAGACAAAAACAATACCAGAGGCAAAAAAATCTTGCAAACTATGTTAATTGCTGAAAGAGACACAACCGAGAATTACAAGGCCTCAGATGCACAAGAAATTATAGTAGTATGCATGGGAAACAATACTAAAGAATCAGAGAAAGATCAACCCTTGAAAGGCTACAAAACTTTCTTTTATAGTTCAAGCATAACTAAGAAAATTGTATTGGAAGCCAAGAAATCAACCACTATCATCAAGTTGTAGAGAGACATCAATGTTGATATAGAAGGATTTTCTTAGGCACATGCCCATATGTAGAAATATGATATTTTGCACAAAATAAAGCCCTGAGAAGAAAAAAATGGTGCTTGATCAATGCTACAATTCCTCAAAATGGACAATCAAGTGGAGGAAGGAATGCCTCTACATTATTTCTAGCACAAAAATAACTCTGGGGGGTTGGGATTGACCAGAAATATCAGATTGTGTAAGAAAACCCTATCTTTCTCCTTCCTAGCTCAACAAATCAGCAAAATCAATAGTCAAACTGGGTCCTGCAACCAGAAAGCACCACGTGGACCAATAGTTTTATTTATTTTTTCCACCTCACAAAGTCTTCAATTGTTGATTTCCTTTTTTAGCTTTACTAACCATCCACCCCATGAAACTGTAGACTTAACCATCAATATTACCGCAAAAACTACCATTGCTTACCACCCAGACCCCCAAGGACACATGTCCTCATGTTGCTTCCCTACATTCTCTAAAGATCAAGTGGTTCCATATTGTAGTAAAATGATGATCATTGATCACCAAATGAATGATGATCATGAAAGACCTTAGTTATTACTGTGCTTGCCCTTAAAAATTTTAGGCCCACTGGACATTCAAAATACACCTCTACAAACACCTAATTGTCCTAGCAAATCAACATTAACTAACTAATAGATATTCCACCTTGACACTACCTAACATCCTACAAAAAAAGTGACCCCACATGGCCTCGTATTGTTTAAAATTCTAGCAACTTCACAAAGTGGGGAAGTGCCAATGGTAGATCATCTTTGATCTAATAATGAAAACATAAATTGTCCCACTTACTGCCCATGTCATCATCTCAGCCAATGGAATTCTTGTCGTATGCTAAATCATCTAACATATTTTTACCTTATTTTTGGCCCACAAGAAAATAGGACCCATGAGTACATGTGGCACGATGTTGCTTTCTCGCATTACTTAAAGTTTGAGCAATGTCTGAATGTGGGAAAGTGACCGCCATATATCTATGCAAGATCTAATGATGGAGAAAGTTGTGGGATCCCTAAAATGACTTAGTCTTATATGGAAATACAATAAGTTTTTTTTATTTCATTTATTTAATATTTCCATTGGCATTTAATATTTAAATGCTGGGAAGCTATTGGGTGGGCTATGGCATTTGAATTTAAATATTCTATGAGGAGGCATTTTTGGTTAACATTTCTAGTGACTCATAGGATACAAGCTAACTATGCATACAACTAGTGACCTAAAGCATCTATTAGGCTACAGAGTCATAAAAACACAAAAAATGCTTTGCAAGAAACTAGAAAACTAAAGAACTGTGACTCTCTATGGCTGCAAAACTTAGGAAAATTCCACCTCTGTACTCTCTACAAGATCTCTTCAAAACTATCATTCTAGAGGAGTGACATCATGTGCACCCTGCACTTCTTGGAAAATAGGAAAAAGCTAAAAGAAAAACTACCTTAACGATATACATGAAATGTCATCCAATCAAAAACAAGGCTTAAGATATATTCCATTGACTATAATAGGAAAGATTTTACAATTAGGCCCACTAAATTGGAAAGTATTGGCTTGCTTGCAATTGATTATCACATAGGGACCACTCCATATTGCATCAAACTCTAAATTTCTCCCTGGTTTTTCTCTATTTGCATCCAGCACAAGGTCTCCTTCCTTGAAACTCCTAATCTTAGCCTTCTTGTCAAAGCAACTTTTCGTCTACTATTGATGTGTTTCCAAGGTCTGCATGGCCTAGTGTATTTTATCCTCTTACTCCATCAATTCTGCTATCCTTACTATCATGGCATCATCTTCAATCAATTACAATTTATGGGCTAGTTCAAGAGCAAGAAATTCCAATGAAATAGGAAACCTAGCTTCTCTACCATATACCAACATGAAAGGAGAATTTCCTATGGCTCTCTTGGGTGTTATCCTATCATCCCAAAGGGCTATTCTCAACTTCTGATACCAACACCTCTGATTATCCTCTATGGTCCTTCTCATTATCCTAATCAAATTATTATTGGATGACTTAGCTAATCCATTACCTTGAGGATAGTAGTTGGAAGATGTACTCAAATAAATACCATGATCTACTGCCCATGTGCAAATATGAGCTCCTACAAATGATTTTGCATTATCTAAAATAATGGTGGAAGGAGTACTAAACCTTGTGATGATTCCATTTGAGAACTCAAAAACTAAATTCTTAGTGGCATCCTTTAATTCAATTGCTTCTATCCACCTAGTAAAGTAATTTGTAGCAGCTAAAATGCATTTTTGACTAGAGTTGGAAGGTGGATTTATAAGGCCAATAAAATCTAATCCCCATTGAGAAAATGGTTGATCGACTTGAATAAGGTCGAGAGGAAGAGCTGCAAGTATCAGTTTACCTGAAAAGAAGGCACATTTTTCACAATTCCTTAAATACCTATGATAGTCATGGAATAAGGATGACAAATAATAACCCATCCTCGTAATCTTCATGGTGGTGGTTCTTTCTGAAAAGTGGCTGCCATCAAGACCATCATATAATTCTTTAATCATTCTTTCAGCTTGTTTTGAATCTATACATCTTAGTGAAGTTCCATTGAAGTCCCTACTAAACAAGATACCATCAGTTATGGCATAAGGAATTGACTACAATCTAAATTATCTTCTTTTTATCCTATCCAATCCTTGAGGATATTTATTGCCTGATAAGAAGGCCATCATGTCATCTATCCAACTTCTTGGATTCTAATCTCCTACTTCTTGCTAATTTGTCAATACCAAGGCAACTTCTTCATCTAATTCCTGAGATCAGACCATTTGCTTGCACAATACTTTCTCTCTTACCAACTTAGTGATTTGGATGTCCACATCATATTCCATCACTCTAGTAATCCAACCTACTCTTTTCTCACTAATGTCCTTGCTCAAAAGGAAATCCTTGACACTTGCATGGGGTACTAGCAAATGCATCCTATTGTGTAATAGAAGGTGTCTAAACTTCTTTGGAGATCTTATGACTGCAAGGGCCTTCTTTTCAACATAGCTATATTTGCCTTCATACTCTTTAAGACGTTCAAAAAAGAAAGCAATAGGTTGTTCCTCATTCTTGTAATTTGATCGAGTCAAAATAGTAGAGATGCTTGAATCTCCTCCTAAGGTGTAAAGAATAAAGTCTTTCTAAAAATTTTGATTAATTAGGGTAGGGACCAAAGCTATGGCTACTTTGATCTCTTCAAAAGTCACTTTCCCTTCCTTGGTCCATGCAAAGACCATGCTCTTCTTAAGCATAGTTGTAAGAGGTTTTACCATGGTAGCTAAATTAGGAATAAATCTTCTTACAAAATGTATCCTACCAAGAACACTTTGAAGCCCTTTCTTATGACTAGGAAGAGAGAGAGAAAGTATTACTTTCATTCTCTTTGGATCAATGGTCAAACCATCTTTGGACACAATATGTCCTAGAAACTTCCCTTGATTAGTGACAAACACACACTTGCTTGGGTTTAGGGATACACCATACTCTCTACATATTATGAATACTTATCTGAGATGGCCCAGATGATCAGCTATATTCTTTGAATATACTGTAATATCATCAAAGCAGACCAGCACAAATCTTTCAAGCATGCTCTTGAAAGCCATCTCCATTGACTTTTGGAAGGTGGCACGTGCATTAGTTAACCCAAAGGGAATTTTACTATAGGCATAGGTGCCCCACTTAGTTGTAAAGGTTGTCTTATATTTTTCAAACTCTTGAACCAAAACTTGGTTGTAACTAGAAAACCCATCCAAGAAAGAGAATCTTTCTAAACCACTAACCTTGGATAATATCAGTTCCATGGAAGGGAGAGGATGGTGATCTTTAATAGAGGCCCTATTTAGATCCCTAAAATCTACACATAATTTGATCTCTCCACTCATCTTCCTAACAGGACAAGGTTAGCTACCTAAGAGGAATGCTTAATAGGAAAAATAATGTTGGCCTCTATAAGCTTGGATAACTCTTTTCTCATTAATGGCTCAATTTTAGGGTTGACTAGCATCTATTTTTGTCTAATAGGCTTAGCATTATCCTTTAAATCTATGGTACATGTTGAAACAAAATTGGGTCAAAAATTTTTAAATCATCATATGTCCATGCAAATAGATCATTAAACTCTTGACATAGATGAACAAAATTTTCTTGTTCAATTTCAAAACATACTTTTCCCATATTGAGAGTTCTCTCGTCAACAACAACAACTAGTATGTCATCATCTTTGTTGGCAGCTAAATTTAGACCTCTACTCCTTACTTGATCTTCAAGATTGAAGACACTCTCCAAGTTTATTAGACCCTTGGGAAACTTATTGGAACTGAGGTTGATGATCTAATTGCTATACTGGCCTTTTAATCTTGACTAATTCCTCTCTAAAAACTCTGCCTCATTCTGTAGGAAATTAACAATTTTCAAATCATAGTCAAATACTTGCCAATTGGTGTTGTTGTATGGAATTGCAGGTCTAACAACCACTTTGATTTACTACTCCTTTTCATCCTCAACATGATCTAGTACATCATAAGAAGCACTAATAGCCATGAGTCTGTAAGCATGTTTATTCTCTCTCCTAGGGATTCTCTGGATGTTGAATTCTTGAAAACCTTCAAGAAAATCCCATACCCTATGCTTGTATGATTTGAGGAGGTCATTCTTGGTGATATTATAATTTATTACTTGATGAACAAGCAACTCACTATCCCCATATACCTTTAGATCTTTGATTCCTCTCCTTTGTGCTAGTTGAAGACCTTGGATCAATGCCTCATACTCTGATACATTACTTGTGTAGCTGAATTGGAGTCTATAAGAGAAGTAGTACTTCTCCAATTCATGGGAAATGAGCATGACACCAGCCCCTGAGCCATTTTTATTCCTTGAACCATCAAAGAAAAAACTCCACAATCCACATGTATTTTCTCTTGCCTTATGAGATTGGTAAAAGGGGCCTCCTCCTCAAGTATGCAATAGGTTCCAAGACCTATCTCCCTAGCTTCTTGTACTGGATCAAATTGGTAAGCAGTGGCCCACTCATCCAAGAGATAGTTAGGCACTTCTATCAAAGAAATAATAGGATCTTGTGCCATGTGTCCATTATCTATCTCAGGGATAGTGCAATTCATATTTATGGGACTAGGAGTTAAGGTCTCTATATGATTGAGGGCTAGAGGCTCAGCTCTTATGGAATCTCTTGTCCCATACCTTGTTCTAAAATACATGTAAGACCAATCAGATGAAATATAGCCACCTATTTGTGCAGTAAAGTCTCTAGAAAGATAGATGGCAAAATGTGGTTTGATCTCAGCTACTGATATGTCTTGTGTGATAGTACAACCAAGGCAAGTAGGAAATGTCATTTCTACATTTTTTAAGATCCCTATTGTCTTGATAGAGCTTCCATCTAACTTGAGCACATCTCCAACTATTGGCTCATATTCAATATCCATGAGTTTAGCTACACACCTAGACATTATAGAACTACTAACCCCTAAATCAATCATACAATTATGGACTAGTTTATCTCCTATAATTAAAGAGATTTAGAAAGGAAAAGGTCTTCTTTTATTATTTGATTCTCCTTCTTTTCTTGATTACACTAGACTTGTAGCATTCGTTGGAGAAGTTGACTGACTATCCACTCCTATTATTTCTAGCTCCTACTACAACAACACCCTTTCTGATGGCATAGCAGTAACAACATCCCACATAGGGACACTAACATTGGTCCTCTTCATCTGATCCACAATGTTAAGAGGGGTACCCACCACTTTTACTAAAGCTTTGGGTGCTGCAGGTGTTGATTACTGAACATGAGTTGTTTGGGATTCACAAGGCTTCCTTATATTTATGTCTTGTTGGTGTTGGGTAGCTACACTTGGTTGTGTATTCATTAGTAGAACATGAGGAGCAACCCCTGAAGTTGAAGCTTTTTTTGGTAGAAGGGGAATAACATCCTCAATAGCTCCTCTTTTACTTCTGGTGTTGTGAGCTATGGCATCCTAATTTGTATGGAAATGTTATCCTGGTTGATGATTCATGAAAGAGCAATCACCTTGTCACTACAAATGGGTAGCATTAGTAGATTGAGGGTCATTATATTGTTGTCTAGTGGATGAATCTTGTGTGGTTAATGCTAGGTATGATTTTTCCTTTTGGCACATGCAATAACTATATGAATAATTGCAAGAGGGACCAAAGTCCTGATCCTAAGCAAGATTATTTTGAGGAACTAATGTCCTCACTAGATTTGGGTTTGCATTTACTATAGAGGTATTTCCAATAGGCCTCTTATAAGTAGGTTTCTGAAAATAACGTTGGGGATGCCTAAAATTTTGAGCTTGTTTCCTTTCCATAGTCACCACCTTGTTACCCATCTTCTAGACCATTGAGAAGTCATCTTCTAGCTTATTTTCTTGGTCTTGCAACTTTTTGCCAATCTTAGAATCCTAATCTTGCAATTTCTTATTACTCAACATGAGGGCTTTCATCATGTCCTTCAACTTTGCAAACTTGCTTGAAGATGTGGAGGCTATTGGGGTCATAGAAAGAAGTTTGCTTGTAAAAGTAGTAGGAATAGGGGCTACTAGAGGTTGATGATTGGGCATATTTGGGAAGAAAGACATAAGAAGCCTCGAAGCTAACTTTCCTCCCTATATCAAAATGTTCTTTTCCCTTATGGAAATCTCATAAGCATTTGGTAAAGTGTCCCCTCCCATAGATTGCAGAGTGGTAGAAATATCAGTATTGAAGGTTTTAAGGTAATACAAGAATGCATTACCAAGGGTAGGCTTCACTCTAGTGGGTATTAAATCCCATGTTTTTTGGAATCTATAGTTGAAATCTATCATGAATTCATGGGGAGCTCTTTTGATAGTTTTTATTTGATCTAGAAGTCATAGGAAATCACTTTTATCCTCAAAATATTTATATAGCCCTACTCCTAACCCATCCTAATCAGCAATAGAATTAGGAGAAAAACCCTTATACTAGTGTAAGGCCTTCCCTTTTAAAGATGGAAGCCTAACAATAATGCCATCTTCTGCAATAGCATGTATATTGAAAACATTTTAAATTTCTTGGATATGTTCTAAGGGCGAAATGGAAGTTTCACTAGTAAATGCAGGTATACTTTTGAGGGCTAATACTGGGATATCATGTCTTTGTGCTAGCAAGAGAGGACTTCTACCATTATAGGTGGCAAAAGTATGAGCTCTAGCCATATAAAAAAGTGGCCTATTAATATGAGAAGATGGTATTCTAGGCTTAGATCTAACAATAGGAGGATTAGAGATGGATCTTGTAGGCATATGGATTTCTTCTGTATTCCTAATTGGTGATAGGGATACTCTAGTCTTTCCTCTTCTAGGATTGGAAAATGAAAGCTCTTGGTATTGAAACTTACCTCTAGAAGGTGCCCTTGTTTCTACTTTGATAATGAATCACAAAAACTATGGTTTGAAACTAGATGTGAATGATGTAGAGTCACTAAGTGCTTCATGGAAATGAGCCTCTTGAAGGCCTGGAATACTAAGAGTAGCACTATCTTCTCAGCATCAACCTAAAATTCTTCTCTTTTGACACTAGTAGACTTTGATATCTTCTGAATATTAGTCCCATGGCATGCCAAAAAGTGTTGTCACAAAATTTTGCACCCTTGTCCAAATTTTTTACCTAAGGACAACCTTGTGAAATATGGAAACAACCTCCAAGCTGTGGGACTTGAACTATGAGGTTGAGTCTCTAGAGAAGGTTGATTTCCTCTATTATTAGGATGCACTTAACTACTCTTGGAGAGGGAAAAGGGAGAAGAAATGCATAGAATAAAACTACCAAATCTATCCTAAAGAGATGATGCACTAAAATAGATTTTTTGATCTTATCTATGCCCATAAATGCATAGCTAACCAGTTATAATCTCAAAGAATACAGATTTGGACCTTTCTTAATCTAACAACCATATGTAGATTAGACAACACAAGAATTCTATAGGAAGAAACTTCACTCAATAAAATTCCAATGCCAAAATAGATATAATCATATAGTTGCAAAATATAGAAAAGAACATTAACCAGAGGCAAAGAAATCTTGCATAGTGTGTTAATGGCTGAAAGAGACACATTAGAGAATTACAATGGCTTAGAGGCACAAGAAATTATAGTAGTATGCATGGGAAACAATTCTAAAGAATCAAAGAAAGATCAACCCTTGAAAGGGTACAAAACTTTCTTTTATAGGTCAAACATAACCAAAAAACTTCTACTAGAAGCTAGGAAATCAACCACTATCATCAAGTTGTAGAGAGACAACAATTTTGATATAGAAGGATTTTATTAGGCACGTGCCCATATGCACAAATCTAATATTTTGTACTAAATGGAGCCCTAAGAAGACAAAAATGATGATCAATCAATGCTAGGATTCCTCAAAATGGACAATTAGGCGATGGAAGGAATGCCTCAGCATTGTTTTTAGCACAATAATAACTCTAGGGGTTTGGGATCAACCAAAAAGATTAAATCATGTGAGAAAACCCTATCTTTTTCCTTCCTAGCTCAACAAATCAGCAAAATCAATAGTCAAACTAGGTCCTACAACTAGAAGGCACCATGTGGACCAATAGTTTTATTTCTTTTCACCACCTTGCAATGTCTTCAAGTGTTGACCACCTTGTTTAGCTTTACTAACCATCCACCCCATGAAACCATGGACTTAACCATGGCCATTACCACAAAAGCTACTGGTACTTACCACCCAGGCCCACATAGACACATGTTCTTATGTTGCTTCCCCACATTCTCTAAAGATCGAGTAGTTCCATAATGTAGGAAAGCAATCATCCTTGATCACCAAATGATCAACAATCATGAAAGACCTTAGTTATTACTACACTTGCCCCTAAAACTTTTGGGTCCATTGGACATTCAACATCCACCTTTACAGACATGTAATCCTCCAAGTGAATCAACATGAACTAACTGACACATTCCACCTTAGCACTACTTGACATCCTATGAAACAACTGACCCCATATGGCCATGCATTGAAATTTCACTTCCTTGCATTGTCCAAAATCCTCACAACTTCATAGAGTGGGGAAATGCCAACTGTAGATAATCTTTGATCTGACAACAAAAGAATAAACTGGCCCATCTACTACCCATGTTAGCATCTTAGCTAATGGAATGACCACCATACACCAACTCATCTAACATCTTTCTACCTTGTCTATGACCCACAATAAAATAAGACCTAGGAGTAAATGTGGCACGATGTATCTTTCTTGCATTGCTTGAAGTTCAAGCAATGTTAGAATGCAGGAAAGTGACCACCATAGATCTGTGCGAGATCTGATGGTGGAGAAAGTTGTAGGGTCATGAAATGACTTAGTCTTATATGGAAATACAATAAGGTTTTTTTATTTCATATTTTTATTGGCATTTAATATTTAAATGTTGGGAAGTGACCGTTGGGTGGGCTGTGGCATTTGAATTCAAATATTTGGCAGGGAGGCATTTTTGGTTAACAATTACGATTCAATTATCATTTCTAAATGACAATTTTGGTGAAGAAATTAGGTCTATGTTAATTGTGTGTTCTTTTCTTGGAAGATAGAATGGCTTGTTAATGGTTGTTTTTAATTCTATTTGTGGTTCAAATACCCTAAAATTTGATGATGTTTTTGGTGTTATTCTAAGTGAGGAAATTTGTAGGAAAAGCTTAGGTAGATCTACATCAAGCAATGCATTGAATGTAGAAAGTAGGGGAAGAATACAAAGAGACGAAAAAATTCTTGAAATCATGAAAAATCTAGAGGAAAATAAAAGGGAAACAGGTCTCAATCCAAAGGACCAAGAGATTGCAGTAGTTAGTCTCTAAGGGGACTTAAGACAAAATCTAATTGGGAAGTATGGTGTAGGAGTATCCAAGCATTGTAATAAGGAACCAAATCATTTAGGTTCCAAGTAGTGTAGGGTAGGTTGTGTGGACCAAGTATAAGATAATGTAAGCCAAATTTGGCATTATATTGTAACTTAGGACCAATTAGCCAAAATTCAAAATATAAGGTCCAGTGGGGTCAATCCAATGAAATTACCCCTTGGCCATGATATTAGAATAATTTTATGATATATGAAGTAAATATATTGTGTTAATGGTCATACTTCAAGTTTAAGAATTAAAAATGCAAAAGTGGTCAAGTTGTCAATGACATGTTCATTAACAATATTTTGCAAAAAGTTGTATTTGGAAACCAACCTCCTCTAGCTTTTGAATTTTGGTTGGGAACCACTAGGAAACTATTCCAATAACTCTATAAAGGGTTCACTAGTTTTTGTTGAGGATTTGGCAAGATTTTGTAGGTAATGACAAAGAAATTTTTTGTGTATCAGTTGTACAATTGCATGGATATGCATTGGTAAATTAGATCAATCTATAGGCCCCCTTAGTTTATTGAATTAGTTTCCTAATTCATTTGGTTAGAGAATTTGAAGTGATTTTTGAAGGATATGGTAGTCATTTCATCATCTCTTTCTTGAAACCCTCTCAAACCTAGGGGTTGGAGACAAACCATGGAATTTGGGCTTGTAACCATCGGTCAATTATTTTCAAAAACTAGTCATTTGCAAGGTCCATGAATGTACATTATTATTTTGAAGTCTCTTTTTATAGCCAACTCAAATGGCCATTTTTTGGCAATGAACCCTAAGGCCTTGCATCTCTATGTGATAGGCTACAAATGCATGCACAATATTGATTTGGAGATAAAATTGAAGATAAAAAAGGGTTTGAACACCTTTAGTACATTGTGTTGGATGTGTAAAATCTATTGAAAATGGTAGTTGGTCTAGTTTATGTAGAGGAATCCATTAAAACCCTTTGCAATCAACTCAAATGGTCATTTTTTGGCAAAAAATCCCAAGGTCTTCCATCTCTATATGATAGGCTAGAAATGAATGCACAATATTGATTTTGAGATCACGTTGAAGATTTTAAAAGGGGTTTGAGCACCTTCAGTATATTTTTTTGGTTGTGTTCAATCTATTTGAAGAGGTAGTTGGTTTATTTACATAGAGGAATGCATTAAAACCATTTGCAATCAAAACAATAAGAAATTAGGCCTTTAAGCCTAAAAGGGGACTCAATGAAGCAACTTTGATTAAATGAAATGATCCAAAATTGAAATTTTGGAATTTGATAAAAGTGTTAGGATTAAACCATGGACAAAAATAACAATTATATGCAAATCTAAACAATATTAGAAAATAATAGATCATACAGAAAAGAACACAAGACACCAAGATTTAACATGGTTCACCCAATCCCTGGGCTACCTCCACCAAATAGCAAGTCTAATAATATTATGATCTGGTGATTACAACTTGATTATAATTCATAATCCCTTACAGCTCAATACTACCACAAGAACCAATTTTCACATCACCACAATGAAATAATTCCTAACCCTAAGCCCTTTTATACAAGTATTTTTACCGCTTTAGGGTTATAATTAATAATTACATGTCGGCCCAAAATCTTGATAAAATAGGGCCCAAATTTTTTTCCCCAAATAATTTATGAAGTATGTATAGTACTTTCCTAATTAGTCACCACAAACTAACAAAAAGGGCCAAAAGGATGTTTGAATATGTGGTTTATTTTGGGAGACCACTAGTTGGTTAGAAGTGATAGCCATGATACCTATTAGGAAAAACTAATTAGGGCTCTAAGAGCTAATATTGTAATTGGAAGAAATAGGGGTTTAGGTAACATCTGATCTTTGAAACCACCATAATTTTTTTTCATTTGGCCAAAGGAAGGCAAGCCTATGGGTTGGAGTGTTGGTATGAAGTTTTGGTGGACAACCCTAGATCATGCTTATAACTTTTCTCCATGGAACACATGGAAATGTTGGGATTCATATTCGATATGTTGTATTTAAGATATTGAGAGTTCATTGATGACCTCATTGTCATGTTAAAAAAAAGTTTTCATAAAGGTGAGAGGATCTCCAAGTACTTGGTAGTAACCCTTGAAGAGTGCCTCCTTATCAATTTACCATAAAAAAGAATGTATGTAAATAAGATTTAAAATCTATTATAATCTATATTTTTCCTTCGTATTCATGTTTTATGTCTGTAGAATTTAGTGTTTTATCTATGCTTTCATAGTTTGAAGTCATTCTGTAACATCAATTATCTTTGTGTGTAAAATATTTCTTCTCTCTTGTATTTCATCTAAAACATGTAGGTATCATTTGGATTCTAGTTGCCAACCCTCTTTGTCTGATATGATAGAGGATTTGATTTGTACTATAGTCTAGCTAAATCCTCCTATGGTGAGTGAGATTCTCCACCCCTTTTTGCAAAGAAACAAAACCTTGGATCTACACACCTACTACATAAAAGAGAGATAATGTAATACCCCTCCTTTGCTACCATTGTAGACTTAGTTGTTAAAGTTCTATATGACTTTTTTATACATGTGTTATCCCTTATTTGATATTTGAAATGTAATACTTTGATATGTTGAGCAATTGATTATTTCCAATTGTAATAATTTCTTACTTGCAGTGATGATGCTTTAATTGCTCTTAGTTAGCTAATGAAATTACTTTTATGATGATGTCATATGGCATGTCTTAAAAAGATATTTATTATGTACTCGCAATGATGAGATATTCATGCTAGAATATGATGTTATTTATATTTAGGATTTACTATTATACTTACATCATACTTGTGCGTGTGTGTGTTCGTGTGTGTGTTATATTTATGTTTGATGTGTCTGATATGGTCGAGGGAGGGAGTCATAGTCACCTTCTAGTCAGGATCTACATGATGTACCACTCCCTACCATTGTCTGTTTATATACATATTTATATGCACATTTACATGCTCATATTTTATATAGATTTGTAGGTATCGGGCATCAACTTCCTTGAATAGTCAGGATGAGCTTGTCCTACCACAATAACTCAATGGTAAGAATGGGGAGATAATGTTCAAGTCCAATCCCAACCATAGCCTAATTACTTGTCCTGAGAAGGAGGACATGTATTTGACTTTCCACCCTTTTTAAACACGAGTTCATCTTCGTCTATAATATTTATTTTTGAGTTTTGGTCAGTTTTGGTAATATTGCTTTTATTTGGATTTGACTATATGATCTATTTGGTAAATGATTTAATTATAATATTTGGGTTAATCATATAATATTGAAAATTATTAAATATTATTTGATTAAAAAGGAAATATTAAAATATGTGTATATTTAATTAGTTTTTATATGAGAGTATTTAATTAATTAAAACCTAATTAAATATGTGCTTAATTTAAAAGACTTAATTTGGAAGTCTAAATTGGAAAATTGGTTAAAGAGAAATTAAAATATGATGATATTTAATTAGTTATAAATTAATTAAATATGTGCTTCATTTTAAAAAGATTTAATTTAAATGTTTAATTTAACAAGTTGGATAAAAAGAGAATTAGAATATTAAAAGATTAAAGACTTAATAATTTTTCATTATTATTTAACTAATAATAATCAAATTAGAGTTACATTTAAATAATGAGTTTTAATTATTATTAATTTAAATAATAAACTAAGCTTTAAATAGTGGTTGCGCTAATTAATAAAGTGGAGGAAAAGAACATAAAATAATATTTTAATTAAATAGTTCTTTATTAGGGGGTTGGTAGTTCATTTGAGGGACACAAAGGTTTTGGGGAGCGAAATTCAGATTTGGAGAAAGAGAATTGTTTAAAGTTTCAAAGGGTTTGGATTTGCATGCATTCACAAATTGTCTTAGATTTTAACTATGGTGTTGAGGTAGGGTTTGAAAATTCATTGAAAGATCTATCTACTTTGTGTCTTCCTCGGTGCTTGCATTATTCTTATTAATTTATTGTATTAATTTTTTTGGTAAAGAATTATGTTGTAGATTTTGAAAAAGTAAAACTTATTAATCAATGAAACTTGACTAACAAAAATTATAGAAAAATCTAAACAATTGTTGTGATTATATTCTTTTAAAACCTTTTCTAATATAGGGAAAATTCGATGATAGAAAATTGGAAAACAACAACAACAAATTGAACAACTTAGATTTTAACTTTAAATTTGTCATTAGAACCATGTGATTATCATGCATTTTCTAAACAAAGATAAATATTATTCTTATATCTAAAATGATTTGGTTACAAAATTTATTGGAAAAGCAAAACATGAATTGAGAAGAAAGCATGTTGTCACTAAACTTATACATGCATGTGAAGACAAATATATTAAAAATAGAAAACTAAGTATATTATGGTTGCATGATTTGAGAGATCAAAGGAATGTGAAAATAGTGATTGCATGTTTATTTTTACTTTATAAAAATATAATATAATTTTTAGATTTATTTATTTAAAAATAATAATAATAATAATTTATGATTAATTATTAATTTCAAAAATTTAAAACAACATATTTTTAGAAAATTCTTGAAAAAATAATAATAATTTATTAATTTTAAAAATTAAATAAATATTACTCACTTAGTTATAAAGTGAATGTTAGTATTAGTGATTCTTTGAGTTTAGTTAAACTCATAGTTGCATATAAATGATTTTATATTTATTAATGCAAGATGGAAGCTAATAAATAAATATTTATAATTTTATCATATTTTAAGAGAAGTTATGATGAAGTTCACTTTGTAATCACCTATTTAATAACTATTTAACTTTATGATCTAAAAGTTATAAATAGTTCAATTAAATTTATAATTTTATCTCTAGTTGTATTATGAATTAAAGGAGAATTAAATATTAATATTGGATTTGAATAGAGGTTAAATTAATATTTTAGAAATGAAATTGATATTAATATTTAATCTAATAATATATATTTATGTTTTTTGGTAATCACTTCTAGATTAGATTGTGTTGAAATTTTTACCATCAACATTTTGAATCACACTACGTGATTCATCATTAGGATGAGAGAGCAAGAGTTACAAAACAAAGTGTGATTCGAAACGTTTGCTCTCTCGTCCTGATGATGAATCACATAGTATGATTCAAAATGCTAATGGTAAAAATTTCAACACAATCTAATCTAGAAGTAATTACCAACAATTTTAATAGATTGTGAAAATCTGATCTCTCTGATACATTTATGTTATTAATTAAATCATTTATGATTTAAGATTTTATAAATTAATAACATGATAATATTGCATGATATTTTATATGCACAAAGAGATTTGACATTTCAATACTTATTGATTTAAATAAGTATATTAGCATAACATTTTATATTAACATGTATATTCTTACTTTATTTCTACACACATCCTTATGACCCAAACTAAATAAGAGAAAATGATGGAATTAAATCATATGGCTGAAAACTACATTTTTTCTTATATTCTATTTATAGTCTTGTGATTTTAATTTTCATGATGGTTTTCTTTGTGAGTTGTTTATTCAGCCAAGTTAGGATGTGCACCAAAGGCTTTTTTATATAAAACTGGATGTCATGATATACTTTATGATTTGAATTGAGATTTATTTTTTATGATCTTTATGCTATTCAGCATTCATCAAAACTTGGGTAATGAAAACCAATGTTATTTTTGGGTTTTCTATTAAGGAATTGAATTTGATCAGTATTACTTTTTTGGTATGAAACACATTTGTAGTTTGTGATTTTTGGGAAGGTAGTCTATATGTATGTCTTTGGGAGTGGCTTGTAATGGGGGTTGAGGTCCAAAGTGGTTGCTAGTATAACCCATCATAAGTTGTGTAACAAGTGATAACATAGTAATTTTAAAAAATTAGACACATATTAGAAAGAAAAGTTAGAAATTTTGCCCCCACCCAGGCTTAGAGTGCTTGTATATGTTAAGGATGGGAATTGGATGATACCTAGTGAGAGGTATGACTAGTTTGCCTCATTTTCATGAGAGGATATTCTACTTCTACATGGGTCACGTTGAGGGTCCAGAGTCCAAAGTGACCAGTCCAAGGTAACTCAAGTAGTTTGACCATGTGATGACACTCCTTAGTATGTTGCCTGAGTCTCCTTCATGATTTTTTTAGATTTTCCTCTAGTGGTGTACTTGTTGGATGTTACTTTTGATGGTGTATTTATTGTGAGTTGTTACTTACTGATCAAATGTCATTTATTGTTAACAATTGACTTTTATTGATGAGTGCTAGTTATTTATTGGCGGTGTACTTATTGTTGGATGTTCTTATTACTAGTGATTTACTTTTTATTGATGATGGTTGTTATTTGTTGATTATTGTTCTTGGACATGTGGCCTTTGACTTAAAGTGGATACCTTTCATTGACTTTATCTTGATTTGATACTATATTGTATTTGGTATTTGGATGTTGATTTGGTATGTGATGTTGGTATTGAACGAGTCTCCTTTTTAAAATTTTGATTATCTCTTCTTCTTAAGTAGTTTGTGTTATCCTTGAGGTAGTTTTGGCTATTAGGATTCCTTGCCTAGGATTGTTTAATGATTTGATTATTTTTGTGTGGATCATACATTATCTCTCATGCACGGTGGGAGTGGAAGTCTGATTAGGTGACCACATGGTCGGGAAGTAGTATCTTCTTACCATATGGGTCCCACTCATATTTGCAAATGTTAGATGCTTGTTGGTGTAGTTGTACCAGTTATTATTCTTATTCATATCTCAATGATTTGCATTCAGTTGATGTATATGTGTTATCATGTATCTTGTATTTTGATGTACCTTTATTTTTTCTTGCATACCCTATGACATGTGCACTGGATGTTATTCATTGGATGTATTTTCATTGTATCAGTTGTACTTGTGCATTTTCTTATAAGAAAATGTATCTTTTATTTCCCTATGGTTCATGAACATGTGCTGAAGACTTAAACTAACTATTATAAACTTATCAAACATGACTCAATGTGAAGGAACTCTTGAAGAATGAACAACTATATTTGTAATTTCTTTTATTTACTTGATGTGTATGTGTATATTGCTTTTGCATTATTACTTTTTTATTGTTTAAACTTTTTTTAAAAATTATAGTTTATTTCTCTTAGGTTCCTGAGCGAGGCATTATAGATAAAATTTGGACTCTAATTAGATCATAAGGGTTAAAATTCTTGTGTCGGACCCTCCCATCCTTCTTTGATTGCACATCCAATAGATGTGAAGGATCCCATGAAAAATATATCTTAATGAACTTTAGAAATAAGACCAAAACATCACCCCTATGTTGATCATTCCAACCTTGAAGAAGTCAAAACAAGTCCTAGATGTACCAAAATGCATGGAATAATATAGTAGTAAATAAACTAAATAGGGAATTTTTTTAATTTCAAGCTAGGAATTGGTGGAGTTAGTGTTGGGGGGGGGGGGGGGGGCGGAGGGGGAGGGTGTGTCTTCAAGCATTTTTAAGTTTACTTGTCAACCATTTCCCAAGGTTGACTTGTCAAGTATGTTTAGATTTAACTTGTTAAGCTAACACAAGTCATGTAATATTAGTTTAGGGTTAGGGTTTTATAAAGTTAATAAATAGTATTTTGTAGTGATATTGAGTAGTAAGGGAGATTGAAGATTGTAACAGGTTGAGGTTATTAGATAATAATATTGGACTCTTTGTTTGGTGGATTTAGCCCAAGAATGAGTGAACCACATTAAATATTTGTGTCTTCTATTATATTTATGTGTGTTTTATTCCTTTGTGTGATTAGTTATATTTGCATGTAACTACCATTTTTTTTTGTCTAAATAATCCTAATAGTCAGGGAAAACAAAATTGAATCTTTTGAGTCAATTTATCTTCATGATAGACAATCCAAGCCTCATTAGATTCTATTATTTTAAAAAAATGAAGTATTAGTATATTTCCCACTACTGACTTAGTAAAAGAAAACAATAAAAAAACAAAAAAAGAGATCCTGATATAAATACCCAACTACGTTACTTGGAGATGAATTTTCGGCCATAAGCCTCAGGTTTTAGAAATGGGGATTGTTTCAGGTATAAAGGGATAACATGGGACATTTCTTAGCCATTATTGTTAGCATGAATGCTGATAATACTACATTGGGGGAGAATTCTAAACATTGAAGAGTATTGATATGTTGCATTTATGACTACATTTTTTATTGATGACATCATAGTAGTAATTTTGTAAATACTAGAAGAATACCAGTCAGTAATCTTATGATGCGCAAAAGCTGAGAAAGTTTTAGATGATGTGCAATGGAGGACATGTTCTTAAAGTTTTCCTAATGACATGGTTAAGAGGACTAAGTCTGAGTCAATGGTGTATGGAAGTTGCATTTGATTTACTAGAAGTGGTATAGAAATAGAGCATTGGAAAGTAGAGTTATAATGATCTGACACTATCTTTCATCTAAAATGTAATGAAGAGATGCATAAACACACAATGATTGAGGATAGTCTTATGATGATGCCAACATGTGCGTGAGACATGGTTTCACACATGTGACATTTTGTATAGACTATGAACGGATAATGCTATTGTAGTTATGAATTAATTAATTATCTTATTTTAATTATTTGGGAAAGCCTCAAGGCTGACTGGAGGAATTATTATAAAGATACGGTATAAAGGAAAGTTGTTTTCCTTATTTGCAATGTATCTTAAGGAAGAGGATCAAGTGGAATGTGAAGTATTAGTGCACAGTGCAAGGAGAAGAATATTTGTTGAATGTGTGTAAGCAATCCATGGGATCATTGGATGCATAGTATGAGATCTAGTTATGAGATCTAAAAAAGTAGAAATCTAGTTGACAGGATAGAGATAGAGGAAGGAAGTACATGTTAGTTCTATTATTCTACAAGGAATAATACATAGATCATTTGGACAATGGGTTCTTTGATCTTAACCTTGAATTTTTTTGGGCAGTGGGTCTAGCTATCTTTCACGACTCTTGATAGGGTTGCCACAACTCCTAACAGGGTTGGAATCTCTTAAAAAGGATTTAAAGTATCCTAATAAGGACTTGTATGTACTGAATGTTGTAATAGACTCCTAACAGGGTCTATCCTCTAACAAGGGATATTTATATAAGTACATCATCTTGTGGGTATCATCCTCACCAAGGTTTTCCCTTTGATCAAGAGTTTCCCTAGCTAACATAGCTAGTGTTAATTGTGTATGAGTATCTTGTTGTGGTTTCAGTTAACATTACTCTTTTGGTTAAGATTGTTCAAAGTTGTTGATTGGCATAATAGTTGTATAACTGATTCACCACCCCCCTCCCCCCCCACCCCCTCTTAGTTATATCAATGGACTATATATTCTAACAATTGGTATCAGAGCATCAAGTCCATGAAGATATGGCTTAAAAACTTTGGAGATCAATGACAAATATGTTTAGGATGAATAGTCCAAGATTTTATGGGCCCAACTATGATAGATGGAAGGAAAAGATAAAGACTCATATGTTATGCATGGGTCGAGGATATTGGCTTTTGACAGAAGCTAAGAAGGCAATTGTTGAAGAATCAAAGTTAGAGGAATGCATTGAGGGAGAAAGAGATTTGTGTAATATGAGAGCTAGAGAAGCCCTACTATTAGCTCTTCCAGAGAATGAATACAATCAAGAAAAGACATTTCAAACTTCTCATGAAATTTTGAAGGCATTAGAAGTTACTTTTGAAGGTGATGATTATGCAAAAGGAATGAGATTGCAAAATTGGATTTGCACATTTCAAGATGCTAAGATGATGGAAGATGAATCTATAAGAAGTTATGTTGGTATAATATTAGAAATTTTTATAGGTATTTGGTCTCTTGGTGGAACTAAACAAGATGATGACGTTATATGGAAGATCTTGAATAGTTAAACACCACCATTCAAGCAAACAACTCAGATGATTCATCTAGTAAAGCCCTGCACCCAAGATTTCACAAAGGAAATATTGCTTGGAAGGTTAGAGTCTATAGAAGAAAAATTGAGACAATCTAGAGACTAGCTAGAGTTGAGACAACTTTCAGTGCTCTAAACATTCAACCTAATTTGCCAAGAAGTGCAAGTGCAAGAGGAGACTTTTCCAGTAGTAGCACATTTGAAGAAGATAAGAAGATTGAAGAAGGAATAATCCTTCTAGTAAGAAGAGAGAAAGATGGTAAGAAAATATTTAAATGTTTGACTTGTGGTGAATATGGTCGTTATGCATCTAAATGTCCTAAAAGAGATAAAAGGTTTAGAAGAAAATTTAAGCCTAGTAGAGATAAGGATAGAAATTATTTATATGCTAATGAAGATAAAGAATCTAATGAAAGAGATCAGAGTGATAGTGATGATGAATTAGGATTTGTGGTTATCAAGGAAGATGATATTGATAGAGAAATTAGATAAGAGAGAGCTCTAGTTACCCATGTTGAGAAGAAATCAAATTGGAAAATTAATAGTGGATGTTCAAATCACATTAATGATGATATGAACAAATTTGTTAAGTTCAGAAATCATTATGGAGGTATTGTCAGAGTTGACAACAATGTAGCCTATTGTATTATAGGGATTGGATCTATTACTCTTGATGATAAAACTAACACTGGTGATGTTTACTTTGTTGATGGTTTGAAACATAATTTGTTAAATGTTGAACAATTGGTAGACAAGGGATATCTGTTGTAGTTCACAGATAAGACTTGCATTATCAAAGACAAAGATGGTAAGCTGATTGGTACTGGAATCAAATCTAGAGGTAATGTATTTCACTTAAATCCTACTGAAATAACATGTTTGGTTGCTAAGGTTGAAAAAAGTTGGTTATGGCATAGAAGGTTCTGTCATATAAACTTTGATAAGATTGTGAAAATTAAAACTACATTTGTAGTGAGATATCTACCTAAGATTATTAAGCATACTAATGTTATCTGCAAGGAATATATTTTGGCTAAGTAGAGGAAAGTGTCTTTTCCTAGCAAGAAGTTCTCTACTATAGAGAAATTGGAGATTGTTCACACAGATTTGAGTGGTTTTGCAAGAACTAAAGGATTTTATGATGAAAGGTACTTTATGATTTTTTTTGATGATTTTACTAGGATGATGTGGGTAGCATTTCTCAAAGAGAAGTCTAAAGGTTTTGAGAAATTTAGGATATTCAAGAATAGAGTTGAAAATGAATTTGGTTTCAAGATTAAATGTTTGAGATCAAACAGAGGAGGAGAGTTCACCTCTAGAGAATTCAATATCTTCACCAAGAACACGTTAATAGAATGAGATTGCTAAAAAAAGGAATAAGTCAATAGTAGCAACAAGAGTGATGTTATTCAAGAATGATGTCTAAAAGACATTTTGGAGAGAAGTAGTTAACACTGCAGTACTATATACTCTGAATAGAGTACAAATCAGGAAAGGTATGATAAAAACACCCTATGAGTTATGTTTTGGTCACTCTCCATCAGTCAAGTATTTCAGAATATTTGGAAGTAAGTGTTACATAAAGAGAGAGATGATGATATTGGTAAGTTTGATCCTAGAAGTGATGAAGGTATATTTCTTGGTTACTCATTAAAAATTAAAGCATATAGATGTTTCAACTATAGAACTAAGATAATAGTTGAATATGCAAATGTAATAATTGATGAAAAGTTTGGTACTAAAGAGAAGATGATAGATTATAATTCTGATGATGAAGAGGACAATTCTAGATTTGTTAGAAAAAATGTTGAAGTTCTTTCTGAGACTAATAATGACTTGTAGAATGATGTATCTATTGAGCATAGAGAAGAACAAAGATATGAACCTAGAGAAGAGATAAGATTTGAGATGTCAACTCCTACTTCCACTAGAAACATGACAAAGAATCACCCTCCAGAGTAGATAATTGGGAGCAAGGATAAAGGTGTGATGATATGGAATAGAGTTAATGAGGAATTATGTCTGATTTCTCAAGTGGAACCTAAGAGCATAGATGAGGCATGTAAAGATGATCACTGGATGCAAGAAATGAAAGAAGAGCTAGATCAGATTGTGAAGAATGAGACATGAGAAATAGTTCATAGACCTAAAGACAAAAAAGTTATAGGAACCAAGTGGGTATTCAAAAATAAGATGAATGAGCAAGGAGAGGTTGTGACAAACAAGGCCATACTTGTTTGCAAAGGCTATTGACAACAAGAAGACATAGATTATGAGGAAACTTATGCACCTGTGGCAAGAATGGAAGCAATAAGGATGTTCTTGGCTTATGTAGCAAGAAAGAATTTCAAGGTTTATCAGATGGATGTCAAGTTAGATTTTTTGAATGGAGAACTTGAAGAAGAAGTCTACATTGAGCAACCTGATGGATTCGTTTTGAAAAAAGAAAAATATTTTGTATGTAGACTAAAGAAATCATTGTATAGTCTGAAGCAAGCTCCTAGAACATGGTATGCAAGGTTGGAAAAGTATTTGTCTAAGCTTGGATTTATCAAAGGCACAACATACAATAATTTGTATTTTAGAGAAATTGAAGATGGTTTATTTATCATTGTAATATTTTTGGATGATATAAAAGTTGGAGGTAATTATAAAGAAAGTGATAAGTTTTCTAAAGAGATGACAAATAAATTTCAAATGATCATGATAGGAGAAATGAAGTTTTTCCTAGGATTTCAAATTGTGCAGAGCAGAGATGGGATATTTATTTCATAAACCAAATATCTAAAATACTTTTTGAAAAGATTTGGTTTAGAAAGTTGTGAACTTGTTGGTACACCCATGATAACTAGTCACAAGGTATCTAGTAAAGATAAAACACCTACACTATTGAGTAGAAGTATAGATCTATGATTGGAGGATTGCAATATCTGACTCACACTAGACCAAATATGGAAAATGCAATTGGGATTGTGGAAAGATTCCAATATGAACCAAAAGAGTATCATTAATATTAGTAAAGAGGATATTTATATATTTGAATGGTACATCTAATTATGGAATTTTGTATGATAGATCAAGTGACTTCACTTTGTGTGCATATACAAATGTAGATTGGGTAGGCAGTATGGATGATAGAAAGAGCATCAGTGGTGGAGCATTCTTTCTTGGAGGAAGATTAGTTTCTTAGTTGAGCAAGAAATGGGACTATATATCTCAAAATATAGTTGAGGCAGAGTATGTTGCATCAACAAATAACTATAATCATGTTGTGTGGATGAAAAGAATGCTGAAGGATATTGGGATTGAGTTTATAGAACTTGTTATTATTTATTGTGATAACACAAGTACAATAAGTATAGAATCTAGTATTGCATTCTAAGACAAAGCACATATCCATAAAGTATCATGTTTTGAGAGAGAAGGTAGCTGTAAAGGATATAAGGTTGGAGTATGTAAGTACTAAAGATTAGATTGCAGATATCTTTATGAAGCCTTTGCCTAAAGATACTTTTGAGTACCTAAGAAGTATGCTAGGGGTTATGCCCCTACCTACTTATAAGTAAATGATGCAAGGAGTGCATCAATCTAGTGGTACAAAACACTATGGTTAGACTGAACTAAATGTTGATGCTTCTTGTATAGGGGAGTATCTAGTTTATACTAAGTCATTGAGGACTCTTGGTATTTTGGTATTTTGTATTAAATAATGTCTTTGGACACTTGAGTTGATTGAAAGAAGCATAATTATGTACTTGTATTGATGTACCCTTTGACATTGATGTCAATGGAGGAGAGAATGTGTACATGAAAAAAATCTCCTAAGAAATGGGGAGAGAAAATGTGAGAGAAGCACCTACTAATTTTTCAATGGGGGAGTATTATTTCTTTAGGATGATTTAGAAAGATTCATGTAAGTGCATGAAAGAATATGTAAGTGTGCAAAAGAATATGTTAGTGTGCAGAAGGATATCTAGATATGGGAAAGATATGCAACCAGAAAAGTGTAGGAAGTCATTTACCATAAACAACTCATGATAGTAGCTAGAAGATTTTAGATTGATGAAGAGGATTTGAGAAGATGATAGTAGCAGTAGTAGAGTAAAGTTTGGTATTCTTGAAACTTATATTTTTTACATCTATGTTGTCATCAATACCAAAGGGGGAGATTGTTAGCATGAATGCTAATGATACTACATCGAGGGAGTATCCTAAGCATTGAAGAGTATTGATATGTTGCAATCATCACTGCATTTGTCATTAATGATAACATAGCAGTAATTCTGTAAAGATTGGAAGAATAGTAGTTAGTAATCTTATGATGCGTAGAAGCTAAGGATGTTTTAGATGATGCACAGAGGAGGACATATTCCTAAGGTTGACTTGATGATGTGGTTAAGAGGACTGAGTCTAATTCAATGGTGTATGAAAGTTACATTTGATGTACTAGAAGCAGTGTAGAAACAGAGCATTAAAAAATAGAGTTCTAATCATCTATCTCTATCTTTCATCTGAGATGTAATGAAGAGATGCATAAACACACAATGATCAAGGATAGTGACATGATGATGCTAGAATGTGTTTAAGATGTGGTTTCACATGTGTGAAGTTTTGTATAAACTGTGAGCTGACAATACTATTTTAATTATAAATTATTTAATTATCTTATTTTAATTATTAGGGAAAGCCTCAAGGCTGACTCAAGGAATTATTATGAAGATACAATATACAGGAAAGTTATTTTCCTTATTTGTAATGTATCTTAAGGAAGAAGATCAACTGGAATGCGAAGTATTAGTGCGGAGTGCGAGAAGGAGCAAAATGCTTGTGGAATGCGTGCAAGCAATCCAAGGGATTATTGGATGCACAGTATGAGATTTGGTTACAAGATCTAAAGGAGTAGAAGTATGTTTGACAGGATAGAGATAGAGGAAGGAAGTACATTTCAACTCTATTATTCTGCAAGGAATAATATAAAGATCATTTAGATAGTGGGTTCTTTGATCTTAACTTTGAAGTTGTTTGGGCAGTGGGTCCAACTATCTCCCACAACTCCTAATAGGGATGGAATCTCATAACATGCATTCAAAGTCTCCTAACAAGGACTCATATGTATTGAATGTTGTAACAAACTCCTAACAAGGTATATCCTCTAATAAGGAATATTTATATTAGTAAATCACCTTGTAGGTATCATCCCCGTAGGGGTTTTCCCTTTGATTAAGGGTTTCCCTAGTTAACATATCTGGTGTTAATTGTGTATGAGTATCTTGTTGTAGTTTTAGTTAACATTACTCTTGTAGTTTAGATTGTTTAAAGTTATTGATTGACATAATAGTTGTATAACTGATTCACCTCCCCCCCCTCTCATTTATATCATTGAAAATAGTCAACAAGTCTCTAAATTTCATTGACCATCCTAGGGACTACATTGTTGTTTCTTATCTATCCCAGGGATTGTTAATCGTTTCTAATTCAAAACAATATTAGACCTAAATAAACATTGTAAAACCTATTTTTACCCATATCTAGGCTTGCACTTGGGTTTGAAAGTTTAAATAAATTATAAAACAAAAGTTATTAACTTTATAACTTTGTTTACATATCATATTAGGGCGATAGTGACATTGGTAAGGATGATTAAGAGTAGGTGTCATACTTTCTTTGTTTTCATTTTGACTTTGATGTTTTAAACTTGAAATATTTTGTCTTGACATTATATGATCATTGATAGACTATACTTGATACTTTAAAAGTTAAAAGTTTAAATCTTTAATTTTCCAATATTTTCATTTTGTTGAAAGTTGAAAACTTCAAACTTCAAATTTGAAACTTGACACTTGAAAATTTCAGCATTATAATATGAATCAATGATACTTTTCATTCTCTCATTTAATTTATTTGATGACTTATTATTAGTATTATTAGATGATGATTGAATTGATGCTATTTTATATAATGATTCGATTAAATGCTAATTACTATGCTCCATGATCATTGATGAAATAAATTGATAATTTTAAACTATAATGTAAAATTGATGAATATATTTAAAAAATCATATATACATTCTCCACCATCCCCATTGAATCAAGCTTTAAAAAAAAAAAAAAAAAAAACTTACCACAAATGCTTCCCATCACAAATAATTGGGATAACATAGATAGCCAGCCATTGGAAAGTCATCAGAATCTGGCAGCGGATATGATGATTCAAGTGGTTTTCGAACTAAAACATGATATTCACTAATTACTAGAAACTACCAGCTATCAAAGTAGTTTCCTTTAAGGATTTAAATTGAGTGAACATAACTCTTCCTAAAAAAATTTCAAGGATGTTTAAAAACATGTCCAGTTTAATTCTTCTAGATTTGTAAATGAAAAAGTGACTAGGCCAAATGATTTTTAGACTATAGGAATACTCAAAGTAATGTATCTGTAGAAATATGGGTTCCAACTCCCAATAAAAAATGTTATCAATGAATTGTACGATGTGAAAATTTTAATGGAAAGGAACTTGAGATCTGTCATATCGGTTAAAATTGGAGATGTCGTTGAGAGTTTTATTTAGCGTCCATGAGAGTATTGGTCAGTGGCTATAATACATGAGAAATTATTATTTGTTGATGATGAAGAGATCTCTATCTATGGAAAACCATGCCACAGCCACCGGGTCTCCCTGTGCAGTTGAGGTCGACGATGGAGAAACAATTGATTTCTTTCTCGTTGTTGGAGTAATGATTCATACATTATCTAGAAAAGATGAGACACCTACTATTGAGTAGAAGAAGTACAGATCCATGATTGGAGGTTTACAACATTTTCCTCATACAAGACCAAACATAGCTAATGCAGTTGGTATTGTTGCAAGATTTCAAGCTGATCCTAAGGAAGCACATTATGCGGTAATAAATAGGATTTTGAGATATTTGAAGGATACACTTGATTTTAGGTTGTGGTATGATAAATCAAATGACTTTACTCTCTGTTCCTATAGTGATACGAACTAGGCAAGTAGTATGGATGACAAAAAGAGTACAAGTGGTGGAGCATTATTCTTAGGAGGAAGGTTGGTTTCTTAGCTAAGAAAGAAACAATATTGTATCTCAGAGAGCATAGCAAAAGTAGAATATGTAGCAACAACAAACAATTACAATTAGATCATGTGGGTGAAATAGATGTTGAAGGATATTAGAGTTGAGTTTACCAAACTTGTTGTCATACATTATGATAATAAAAGTACATTAAGTATGTCTATGTATCTTGTATTAAATTCTAAGACAAAGCACATATCTATTAAGTATCACATTTTAAGAGAGAAAGATACAGAGAAAGAGATCGGACTAGAATATGTTAGTATGAAGGAGAAGATTGCATATATTTTTACACAGCCTTTATCTAAGAATATAATTGATTACTTGTGAGGTATGCTTGGGGTATGCCCTTGACATCAATCCAATGGTACATAGTACTATTATTTATTTGGGTTGAATGTTAATACTTCTTTTACATGGGGGAGTATATGTAGTTGAGCAAAGTCATGAAGGAAACTTTGTAGTTGGTATCGAATAGTGTCTAAAAGAAATCATTGTGAGTAGAGGAGCCTAGATTCTCATTGGTGAATGTTGGTCAAGTCAAATTTGACAAGCCAAGCTCAAGCTGCCAATATTGTTATTGAAAGGGGAACCTAACAAATATAAACATTATGAAAAATCCACAATATTGTAAATCAACAACGGATTCTCATGATAGGCACCAACATGAAAGATTAAAAAAATGCATATTAGAATAACATCAAACAAGTCAACATGTTGTATAGAACAATAGTGTTGATAAATGGTAGAATAACTATCCATCATATTATTTTTGAAGGGCTTAAAATAAATTAAGAATTACACAAGAATTATTTTGTAGAGATGAGCATGTGTAATATACAAGTAGACATGTCGAGAATTTTGGTGAGAATATATGCAGTGATTATATTCTAAAAAAATAATTTTTTAAATAAAAGATGAGTCATGTTAAAGAATTTATAAACAGTGACAAGAAGTTATATAATAGAATACGATTAAAGACATGCAAAAATACAAGTAGTGACAAGGATAAGAGAAGTTGGAGTAGCAAATATTGTGTGAAGTAAAAATAAATGAGATTAATCAACATATGGAATAAGATAAAAGTATTGTGTCATTACAACAATCAAGTTGATTAAATAATAGCAGTCATATCTATGAACAACATACTCACAGTATTGAATTATTATTGCATCAAGGAAAAATAATGCTATAATATTAAGTTTAATAAGATTTGAGATACTAAATAATTAAACTCATAAATAAAAGGATGTCATTAACAGAAGATTTGGTTTTAAAGAAAATAGTGTTTAGAGGAAGAAACAAAAAAGTCATATTTTTTCAATGAAAAGACACCCTATTTGATTTACCAAGATATAAATATGTAATATATTATTTTTTAAAAAGGAAGAAGAGAGATAGGAATATAAAGAAGATATCTTAGAATAATGAGAAGAATATTTATGACTAAAGAATAGAGAGTAAAGCTAGAGACAAAAGAAGTGTGTTGTGAGTATAAGTAACATCATGCATATTGAGGTAGATATAAAGGATAAAATTGTGTAGATATAAATGAAATGTAGATATTGATATGAGAACATGTAGATACAAGTAAAGAAAGTTAAGTATAAGCTGATGTGTAAAGAGTGGTACAAAAACATTGATCAAAGTGTCAATAATCAATTGAGTAAGAAATATTGCCAAGGTGGACAAGAAGTTAAAGTGCACTAGGTTGGAGCTAGAAAATTGTGGTAGTAGGAGCTTCTAGTATGTGGGAACCTACAAAGAGTGGGAGTTGGAGCTTTGAGTAGGTCAGAGCCTACAAAGTGTGGGAGTTGGAGCTTCAAGTACATCGCTACTCATAAACAAAGGGGTTGGATTCTCTAGTAGGTTGCAGCCTACAAATAATTGTAACAGAACTATATATATATATATATATATATATATATATATATATATATATATATATATATATATATATATATATATATATATATATATATATATATATATATATATATATATATATATATATATATATATATATATATATATATATATATATATATATATTCTCGGTATTCTTACGCATTGGGTTTCCATGTAAAATCTTTGTGTCCTTGTGTTCATGTGCATAATTGTTTATTTCAGCATTTGATTGTCTAGATAAAAGTTAAATTGCCAAAATTATTATTATACTGATCACCGCCCTAAGTATAATGGTGTTCTCTTCAATCAGTATTAGAGTTAGTTCCTTCTATAAATTCTAATAGCTTGAAGGTAGATCAAAGAGCATAATTGGTGAAATCCTTCAAAACAAAATGCCAATGTCTGATGGGACAAACTATTCTTATAGGAGCATAAAAATAGAAACCTATCAAAGTGCCATTGGATAAGATGTTTGGAAATCAATGCTAGATGGTTATACACAACTACAAAAGCCACCATTGTATATAGATAAAAAGCGAAAATGTGAAAATAATGCCAAAGAAAAATATGCACTTCTATGCAATCTTACCGAATCATAATTTGCAAAAGTTATGGACAATAAATATGCCAAGAAAATTTGAGATAAGTTGAAAATTATTGACGAAGGACCTAATAATGTAAAGAAAGTGAAACTATAAACCCATCAAAGTGTATTTGAAAGCCTCAAAATAAAGGAGGATGAGAATGTTGCCACTTTTCTTGATTGCAAATGTGAAGGAACAACTAGTAGTAGAAAAGATCTTAAGATCATTACCTATAAAATTTAAATCTAACATTTTTGCAATTGAAGAAAGGATGGATTTAGACACATTGACAAAAGATGAATTACATGGGATCCTTACTGCTTATGAAATGTGAGTTGGAGGAAATGAATCAAAGAAGGAGATAGCATTCAAGGTATCTAAAAATGATAAAATAAAAAATAAAAATTGAAGTGAAAGATCAAATAAAGAATCAAACGAATTAGATACTTATTCCAAAAGAAAGCTAGAAAAGAGTAATGGAAAGAACAAAGGAAAATTTAGAGGTTTCAATTGTGGAAGACCAGGAATTTATGCATCAAAATTCCTTCTAAATAGTAATGAATCTATTGACAATGAAAAAGAAAAATACTCAAAGAGAAAAGGAAAGAAGCATGCTAAGTACAATCATTAGAAGAAGAAATTGCATAGAAGCAAAAGGAGGTTTTACTTGAAGAAAGAATGCAAATCATCATAAGAGAACATTGATGAAAACCAAAGTGATGAAATGAAAGATGAGATACTCTTTTTGGCTATGACCAGTGAGAAAGGAAGAAGAAGAAGAAGAAGATACAGATTAGGTTTGTAGCAAAGATGAAGGTGTTGACGAGGCAAGTAGTGAAGATGAAGAAAATGTTGAGTCATCTAGTGAGGAAGAAGATGTAGATGTCATGAAAGTGTTATACTATGCATACAAATAGAATACTAAATTGAAAGAGAAAGTCAATAAGTACAATATGCAAATTAAAGAATTAAATACTAAACTAGTAGAATCCAAAAAAGTTGAGAATGATGAAGTGGGGTGTACCAAATTAAGATAAAAATTTGAAATATTAAGAAAGGGTCTGTTGGCTCCTGATTTAACAAAATTTGAACAACCAAGTATGCAAGGAAAGAATGCGTCTATGGGAAACTATCTCCAATAATGGACACAATTTGCCAAGAACCTGGGCCAACTATAAGGCTATACTCCTTCTGCACTTCAGGCTCTACAAAACCTAGGCGGGTAAACCTCTTTAGATCTGACATATGGAACCAGTGTAATAAACATAATCAGGATCTATGATAGTAGATGAAACCCCTAATTCTTCTATACTTAACCAGGAGATCACAAGCATGAAATAGTTAAGGACATGATTCATGAAAACTAGAAAGCTAAGTGCAGGTTATAATTTGAATACCTTTCAACATAAAATGAAAATGATTTAATAGATTGATGACAGCAAGACCCAGGTATGAGCAACAAAATTTAATGATCCTATCTATGATTAGTGCCTTATCTATTGGGCAATTAAATAAATTATAACCATACATCTCCTGGAAATCTCAAACATATTACTACATCCAGATACCTGATCTATCTTTCACCTTATCAATAGATATCTGCATCAAAATGAATCTCATACTCAGAATATCCCATCATGAAATTAGTAAACCCTGTGATAAACACCAAGCGGTTACATGGTTCTTTGTTCCATATGCAAGGTATTTCAATCACATACATCACTAAATGAGATGCAAACTAATCTATGGTCTTTGATCATAAACTAGAAAAGATTACAGATCCACAAATAGGAGACAAGATTCAGACTGAATTTGAAACCATTGCTACTCTTTATTTTCTTTCCTTGAAACCAAATACATGAAAGATGTACAGAATACTTCATAAATCACCTAACAGACATGAACTATTTGCATAAAACTCAAAATGATGTTCAATACAAGAAGAAATGCTGAAGAATGGTCTCTCAGTGCAAAAACTGGAACCCTTCAATAGAGAAAGACAAGAAAGATAAAGGAGAAGTTAATTCCCGGATATGAATCTACAATTGACATCTGTCAACCTGGAAAAACCTTCTCAACAGGTTAAAAACAACTTTCAAATCTTTTCCCTCAACTGATGAATCCAATCTTCAATCATTAGGCCTCTACCAGCACAAAAATATCTAAAATATCTGATTTGAACAATTAACTGATTTGATTCCTGATTTGGAATGGCAAAAATTTGCTAAAAATGAACTCAAGAAAGGAAAAACATCTCCAAAATTTATTTTAAGCTTCAGAAAACATCAACATTCATCCCCCAACTAATTGTGACACTCCATGCTGAATTCTACTCATTCCACTGAGAATGCCTCTGAAAATTGAAAATCTGCTTACACACTGAACCAATGAAGACCTGTGCATAATCTGACCCTACATCTAGAAACTTTAGATTCTCCCAGTTCCAACGGTATGCTGCACTGCTTGTTTTTGATAAAAAAATGCCCCCTTTATGGAAATTTGAAAATCTCAGGTCTGAACTGTGTCTTTGCATTTAAAATGAAAAATTTAAAATTTTACATAGTGATAACTATATAAAATTCGAAAATATTTCAAATTTTTATTCTATGCGTTTGTATTCTTAGAATTTTGAATTGAAAATCAGTTCTTTATTCTCTCCTCAATCTGCTATCGCCATGTGTCGAACTTTGATTGACTGAGACCTTTGAAATATTTTAAATTAATTAATATTTAAATATTAATTAATTTTCTTAATTTATTCCTCGTAGCCCCAGGACCCTTTTGAATTTGGTTTCACGTTCATACGTTGAGGGATGTCCTTTACGTTCTCACGCCTAAGCGTAACCTCGAAGCTTTCAAAAATTTGATTTACATCTATACGAGCACCCTTTAAATCCTCTTTTCCTGTAGCTTGGGAGCCTTTCATTTCTTCATTTACGCTTATACGCTCACAAGCGTATCCCCGGAGCCCTCAAAATTTTGACTTACAACCTTACGCAGAGCCTCAAATTCGTAGCGTCGGGACCCTTTGAAAATTTACCCTCCGATCATACACACTAAACTTCTTGCATAGCATCGTAAAGCTTTGAAGATTACCTTCTACTCATACGCATGAGCTTGGCGTTCGTTGAGTGTCAAAATTTATTTATTTTGACCCTACGGGCCCCTCCAACAAGCTTCACGTTGTCTTTGAAAGGACTAGCCTTTAAAGATACCATGTTATCAACACCTTAGGGTTATAAAGAATGCTAAAACTTAATATCACATGCATATGGGATATTACTTCTGCCAGTTTTCGGGTATGTTCTTCCTTCACATGGGGTTAATTGTTCTGCATTTTGCATGGGCCTTCAGTGGGTGTCTTTCATTGTATCCTGCGGCTTTGCACGTGAATGACTTCTTCCTCTTCGTGCTATGGACACCATTAGCCGCAACTTCCTCATCCCATGGCATTTTCTCTTTCTAAATTTCTTCATTTTGGCATGAAGTTCATTCAACGCTCTCCCCTGTTGTTTCCCATTTTGGGCCTCTTCCATTCTTTATTGGCTTCTCCATCAGCCGCGGATTGCCTTTGGTCCCTTTTGAATTGACGTGAAGCCTCAAAATTTGCTAGAAATATGGGCGTCATCTTTTGTGTGCTGAGGCATGGTTTTCTTAGCGCGGGGAGCTTTTGTTTACATTTATGTGATCTGCCATCTCTTATAGTGTGGACTCTTTTCATTGTTCTACTGAATGCAGGTTCTTCCCCCATGAAAACTTTGACTTCCACCATTGATGTCGTCCTCCAATCCGCTATGGGTTTGGAGATTACTTTGACTGCAAATTTTTTAGGCCATGAGACGGCTCTTTTAAATGCCATTCTCTACATTTTATCTTGCCGGCTCTTTCATGATGAGACAGAGCTGGAGAAGATGTGGTGGGTATTGGAAAATCAATAGGGAAATGCTGATCAGGGGATGATCCTTCTCTTCCATGAAGAGGACTCGGCATAGTATGCTGATCAGGGATGCAAGATTGGCAAGAGTTGCCTATATCTGCCTGCAATTGCTAATAGAGTTGAGATACATAGAAATTGAATAACGAAGAGGAAACACAAAAAGGCTATCAATTGTTGGGAAGTATCCTAGAAACATCCCAGAAGCAAAGCATATTCTTCGATGTGTACGTGACAAGAATTGTACGTTTCAATTTGAGATCGCATAGTCGTCTCCATGAACAATCCACAACTGCTTTGACTAGGTTTCCTCACTTTTAGATTTTTTTACGTAGAAATAACTTTGTCTGAAACAAGTTCCCCATGAGCTTCAATAGTTTTAGTATCATGAGATGAAGTAGCATTTAAAGAATTATTATAGTTATTTGATGACCAAGGCACGGGAATAACAAGTCCTCTGTAGAACATCATGAACATTGCACCACCCACACAAACTAGTGTTCCCACTATCTTTGCTTGACTACGGAGCTTTCAAATTCTTATTTTTTCCATCCTGTTGGGATTAGATTTCATAACCATTTAATCTTTGAGAAAAATACAAGTTCACCCCAAAACTTGTATTGATGAAAACATTATAATCTTTTCATAGAAAACTTTTTAAAGCCTCAAATGTCTTATCATTCTGCAATAACCTGTCAAAATTAGCTGGGCCCCAAAGTGGGTCCAGCTAAAAAAAAAAAATCATTTTCGGACAACTGAACTGTAGAGCTAATCCATTAACCATCTCATATTGATTAGACACAAGTTCAACTACTGAAAACAATTTTGAAAACTCATTTAAAATCATTCTGTAATTTTCCAATTTAATGCCAGGATGTCTGTTGACTGGCCTTAAAATTTGACCACAACACCTGATAGGGCTCTGAAAGTTGGCACACTGATTCTCTATTCTGCATACTTTTACCTCGCCGAATCTCATCTCATGACGAATTCCCAGTCAAAAGATATTTGTTGTCAAATTTGACCACTTCAAAACACCTGCAGATAAACATGTTAGGAAACTAGAAAGTGCATTTGGAAATGGCCTAGACAACTGGACATATGGGCACTTGGGGATCTAGAAATTGGGGCATTGGTTCTTTGTCATGAGGACAATATGGATTTGAAATTTGGGCTCATGACGAATAACTGGGCACAAATGGCGAGCGTTCAAATTGGGCTACTTGGATTTGCAGGGCAGAGGACATCAGTAAAATATCATTTTTTACGAATGGAATGACTTTGGAAAAGTGTGCAAATGGATTCGTCAAGATTTGAAAACTGGTACACTTGGAGTATTTTCAATATAGAACACAGGGAAACAAACCATTCGATCTTATCAATCATAGATCAGGAGATATAACATCCCGAACAGGGGTACTAGTCAATTTGCAAATGCTAACACTAGTAAAAAGATAAAAATTGTGTTTGGAATCGCATTTGAAAATTAATCAAACGGATTCATCAAGACTTAAAAATTGGAACATACGAAGTCTCTAACACTTACAATGCAACACAAAAAGAATTTCAAGATTTTGGTCAACTGGGTCAAAAATATAACATGTCAAACAGGGCTTCCCAGAATTATGTGCAAAGTGCATCAGCATGAAAACAATAACTAGCCAACTTTGAGGGATTCAAAACCTAGTCAAACAGACTCGAAACAAAATAAAATCTGAAAAATAGGTTTTTGGGTATGGACATTAGATATTATCAAAGTGGTGAGTCATGACGCAATTTTGGGTGCAAGATATTTAGTTGCAAACATGACCTCCTGTCACTGTTTGACACTTAAGTGAAAATGCAAGATTGACAGTTTCTGAAAGCAAGACTTCGCCAAATGACTCAGAATGATGATTTAACTTCATGGAACACTTAGACAGGCTGAATATAGGGTGTTATAAACATTAAACACCTTTTAGGCTTCAGACTGGCAGTCGGGTGCATAGGCATCAAAAATCTTTCATAGGGCTTAATTTCTCAACAGTGCTCAAAATAAGGGCTGCAAATTTGAGCGCCAACAGGGTCTAGAGGAGAGTAACACCAAATTGAATAATAGTATCCAATTTGAAAAGAGCTTAGAAATTCTATTTGACATCATTGATAATCAAAGACCATACACAAGAAAAACAAGAGTAGGCTATGAAGTCAATTCAAATGATTAAGTGTTGGAAATGATTGAAAAGATCATGAATGAAGAGAAATGGAATTGGTAAAAATGTTTCAATCATTGTTTTGTCATTGATGTCAAACTTTCTATTTGTAGGAATGACAATTGCTTTAGTGATCCAAATACTATCAATTGGTTGATTGACAAGGAGGTGGCAATCAATAAAATATAACTAGAGTACCTAGAGAAAGGTTGAAGTTATGATGTTGTAATGAAGTACAAGGATCATCTAAGCCATTGATGAAATAGTGTATTGATGACATACTCTAAGACACAGAGGATGGACACACTAAGACACATGATGGAAGGATTAACTAAGTTCTAGTTAGTGCCAAATAGATTCCCAGTTGAACCTGAGCTAGTTCAACTTAGTGTGTGCCAAGTGAATATCAAGTGTTGAGAAGTCTTCAGGTGCTGAGAAAGAAATAGGTGCTAAGTGAATATCAAGTGTCAAGCAATCTTCAGGTGCCGAGTAAGAAATAGGTGCTGAGTTAAGATCAAGTGCCGAGCAAGATACAGGTGTCGAACACTAGTAAATAATATTAAGAAGTCGAGTAACACAGAAGGTCCCGAGCATTAGTAAATCAATGATGTTGAGTTGTTGCATTATTTTGAACAATCAAAGATTTGCCAAATCTAAGCCAACATGGTAGTTATCTAGAATTTTATGAACCAGATAGAAGATGAGAATGATGAGCTAGTGGCACAAAACACTGTGTAAAATGTTTTTGGTGAATGCTAATGGATTTTTCATGAAGTTTCTAGATTAAAAAAAAAATGGGACAGATACATTGTATCCTACCTAATCTATTGAAACCCTAAATTTGGAGAGGGAGATTTGAGCAGAAAATCAAGAACAGAACTTCTTTATAAGGAGTTACAGGTCAGAGATCAAGTGCACATGTAAGAGAGGGAATTGGTCATAAGTGTGATCATGTGAAGAAGCCAAGAGGAGTAAGAACAAAGCATCAAGACTCTTAGTTGATAGAGTGACTAGAGAGAGCATTAGCATAATGAGTGAAAGAAATCAAGGAGACAAATCTTGAAGGGTGAACAAGCTGTCTACACTGCAAAGGAGGAAAGCCAAAAGAAGAAGAGAATTGAAGAAGTGATCTAAAATTTGCACAGTGAGGGTTGCAAATCTGTATCAGGTCAAAACCCTTCTAATACTTTCTTACCATTGTATTAGATATTGAAACCCTACATTGCTAGGTTAGCTTAACAACTAGGTGGATAAGCCTCAGGAAAAGGATAAAGAGATCCCTAGGAGAAGGACAAAGAGGTCCTCAAGAGAAGGATAAAGAGATCCTTAAGAGAAGGGTAAAGAGATCCTTAGAAGGAGGATAGGAGATCCTTAGAGAGGGATGAAAGATTCTTTTGAGAAGGTGACTAAAAATCCCATGGACTTGGGTGAGCCTAACAACTCTATGTAAATCCTTCAATAGGGTGACATTCCAAGTTGAATGCTCTTAAATCCTTTAACAAGGTCACATTTAACAATGTGTTGTAGCCTTTAATAGGGCAAGCCTTTAACAGGGCAGACCATCAGAAGTAGTTGAAATCAATTGTGCAGTTATTTTGTGGGTATCATCCCCACTCCAGTTTTACCTTCTTATTCCTGGAGGGTTTCTGGGTTATCAAATCCTTAGTGTTATGGTGTGATGCATGTTTGCTTTTCATGATTGTTTAATGTTCAATTGCATGCATGATAATTTCAGTTATGTGCCATTAAGGATTTGTAAAAAAAGTTTTATTGGACATCATTGGACCTTGAATAACTGATTCACCCCCCCTCTCAGTTATTCTAAAGAATTATAACATTAAGAGCATGCATTCAAATGCTTTTTCAAAGAAGGAAGTAATATGGAAGATCCATTCAAAAAAATTAAAAGAGTAGAACATAGAAAGGATTATAGAAAGAAAGGATATAAACATAGCTTCTCTGGATATTTATAATCATGAAACTATTTTTGGTCACAAGGTGAAAGAATGCAGGACACAAATGAACAATCCTCATGAATGGAGAAGCATGAGCTATAATTTGTTTATGAACTTTATATGTTATTAGTAAAATAACCATGGGCACACAGAAAAATATTGTAGACTTGTTATTGGAGAAACACATAGAGAGGATGAGGGACATAATGCCAAAATCAATAAACAGGGAAGGACGACTAAAGTTTGGAGAAAGAAGAAGAATGAATCATTGCAAGTGTAACTTGTAGTTCACACACGTCCTAATCATGAAAATAAGCATAAATGAAGGGGGAGATGCATATTAGATATCCATTAAACCCTTGGAGAAAAGAGAAAGATTGTTGATGTCTTGAAGCTAGAAATTTGATTGCATTGATGTCAAAGAAAATATTGAAAGAGAAAGATATAGCAAGGGTAGAAAGAGAACATGTAGAAACATTGAAAAATCCTTCTAAGGGGGAGCACGAAAGAACTTTCATAGGAGAACATTTAATGACAAATGTGTAGATGGAAGCTTTATAGTCATCCCTTTTTCGTTGATGTCAAAAGGGGAGAACAATTGCAAGGACAAGATTCATAAGATTTGGTATTGCCATCAATGACAATGGGGGAGATTGATGGAAGTATTATGATTGATGTCAAATCCAATCAGGGAGATTGATGAATGTTATCACTGATGTGAAAGGACTTCACAAGTGCGAATAAATTTATAAGCATCATCAATGTCAAAGAGACAAAAAGATAAAGAAAACTCTGAAAATGATAGAAGACTATATATTGATCTGTAATAAAGATAGAAGAATAATAGAGGCTGCAATCATGTCCATTAAAAATTGATCAAGACAAATATAATTTGAAATTGATTTTTGAAATACAGTGACAAAGTAATCGATTATAGGCAGAAATAACAATGAAAATAAAGCAACAATCTAAGCGTACCAGTTAAAAAGCCATGTTGTTACTAGAAGGAGAACCTAACAAATGCGAACGTGGGTAAAAAGCCATGACGCTGCAAATGAACAATGGATTCCAACCATTGGCACCTGCATGAAAGATCAAAACAACACATATTAGAGCAGTATCGAACAATTCAGCCTGTTGTATAACATGTCAGCATTGATGAATGGTGGAATAACTATCCCTCATATTATTTTCGAGGGGCTTAGAATCATTTTCCAGATATGAGTATGTGCAGTATATATGCAGAGGTGTCGAACAGTTTGATGAGAATATATGCAGCGACTATATTTTACAAAAATGATTTGTTAAATTAGATATGAGTCCCGTTAAAGAATTTAGAAATGGTGATAAGAAGTTCTATAAAGCAATGTGGTCAAAGACAAACAAATACGAGAAGCGACAAGGATAAGAGAAGTGGCGGTAACACATATCGGGTGAAGTAAAAATAAATGAGATTAATCAATATATGGAATAAGATGAAAGTTTTTTGTCAATACAATAATCAAGTTGATTAAATAATAGTGGTCGTATCTATGCACAACATACATAGAGTAGTGAATTTTATTATCACATTAAGGAAAAATAACGCTACAATATTATGTTTAATCAGATTTGAGATACTAAATAATTAAGATGTCGTTAACACAAGATTTGGTTATAAAGTAAATAGTGCTTAGAGAAATAAAAGTCACATTCTTTCCATGACAAGACATCCTATTTGATTTAGGAAGATATAAATATGTAAACATATTATTTTAAAAAAAAGGAAGAAGAGAGATAAGAATATAAAGAAGATATCTCATAATAATGAGAAGAATATTTGTGATTGGAGAATAGAGGATAAAGTTGTAGTGCAGGTACAAGAAACCTCATGCAAATTGGGTTAGACATAAAGGATAAATTTGTGTATATATAAATGAGATGTAAACGTTGATAGGAGAAAATGTAGATGCAAGTCAAGAAATATAGAATATAAGCAGAGGTATAAAGAGGAGTTAGAAAAGATTGATCAAAGCATCCATCATCATTTGCGTAAGTAATATTTCAAATGTGGAGAAGAATTTTCAGTGTAGTAGGTTGGAGCTAGCGAAGTTTGGGAGTAGGAGCTTCCCGCAGGTTGGACCATGGAAAGAGTGGGAGTAGGAGCTTCCACTAGGTCAGAGCTTGCAAAGTGTGGGAGTTGGAGCTTCCAGCGAGGTAGTGCTCATAAAGAAAAGGGTTGGAGCCTCTAGTAGGTTAGAGCCTACAAATCATTGTAGAAGAATATATGATATATAAAGAAATTTTTTCTCCATCATTTTCTCTCGCATTGAATTTCCATGTAAAATCTAAATGTCCTTGTGTTCATGTGCATAACTATTTATTTCAGAATTTGAAGTTAATTTTTTTGATAAAAGTTTCAATTGAAAAAAATATTATTATATTGAATCACCCCCCGCCCCCTCTCAGTATAATCATGTCCTCTTCACTAAAATATCCTAATCAAATCTATTTTGGTAATTTTAATTTTTTTTGGAAAGTAAATGAAGCCTTTTCTTGACATTCTTATTGGCTTGTAATTACTTAAAAGTTTCCAAAAAAATTAACCAATACATTTTTTTTGTGTTATTTTAAAATTAACTTTGAAATCATCAAGTTGCATGTACCAAACACAATGAAGTATTCACAATAATTTTACTGGTCTCCAAAGATGAGATACATGCCAACTGACTCACCACAAGACTCAAAATGAAGGCTATTGATTAAAAATATACAATGTCCAATCTTAAACATGTTTTTACAAAGCTCATACTTAAATTGATAGGTTTGGGAAATGGAGTATGATCTTCTAAGAATGGTCTTATTGCTAGTGCAAAAAGATAAACATTTATTGTTATGATGGGGTTTTCAAATTCATGGCATGTGAGTGGCAGGGTTGACCTGGCACCTACCCTAGTATATGGTTATACAATTATGATTTTGAAATGAGCTATCATTTCAATAAGTACTTTAAGTACACTTAATTATGGCAAGGACATGTTTGAAGTGCAAGGTGGGATATAGAGTGATCTTTTATTAAACCCATATAACCAAGTGTTACCATAGCACTATGGCCTTAAATATTATAGCTATTACCTTTCACTTGACAAAAAGTTGATTTTATTGATTTTCTTACCATTTCTTGTAGTTCCTCGGGTCTCTTAGCTATGGGTATGTTGGAAATCTCTAAAGATTTGGTGGTTGAGCTTGGTTTCGACATAACCATGGAGAGTAACATTGTACATTTTAAGCAACCAAGGATTGAGAACCTCTTTTGGAACAAAAAAGTTACTTGGACTTATCTACAAGAAGTGGATTTGATTCCATTTATGGAGTAGACTGAGGGCCATGACAAAAGGGCCTCAATTTAAATTGTGAATTGTTGGAAGGACTAATGGGTGACAATTAATAGTATATCATTCGAAGTCAGTGGGGAGTTCATTATGAACTCCATGAGGATAATCATGGAAGGGAAAAATTAGAGGAAACAGCTAAGGTTGTAGATGAAACAAGTTAGAGATAGTTATTTTCATTGGGTGAGGAACTTGAATGTCTCTAAGATGGGTTTTGTCATCAAAAACTTCCAGAGCCTTGGGACACAGTCTTTTATGCTATCACAAGGTAGATTACTCTTGAAGATAGGTTTAAGGTCATGTATTATTATCACTTTCCCATCATCAATAACTCTAGGAATAGGGAAATTATATATTTTCCTTACCTATTGTTACACTCTATTGAAGATAGGTGTGGAAAGTGTTAGAAATATAACATAGGCTATGTTACTGAGAGGGCAGGGGTGAATAGGAACCAATAAAACTCATTTTAATTCACCAATTAATCCTTCATATGTATTCTAATCTAATTGAATGCATGAAGAATTGAAAGAATTAAAACATTCATAACACTTTGACACAAGATATGGTGATCCAAAAACCTTCCAAATAGAAAGTAAAACTGGGGTGGGGATGATACCTACAAGCTTTAGTACTGTAGTATAAAGTTGGCTAGTTAAGGCTTACAATGATCACTTCTGATGATCTTCCTTGTTAGGAGCAATAAGAACTGATAGGTCCACCTTGTAAAAGGATTTACAAAACATACAATGAAATATGCACTCGGTAAAGAGATTTACAAAAGATTGTTAAGTCTACCTTGTGAAAAGATTTAACTGTTCCACCTGTTAGGATGAGCCAATGGCTGATCCCTGATTTGCAACTCTGATTTGCTAGATGAGATTCCTTTAGAGTGTAATGATCACCTTGATGTGATAGATAAATATTTGCTGCTCCTTATACTACTTGTAGCCTTCTTACTTCCCACTTCTGCTCTTAGTGTGTCTCATATTCATACCATCATTATTTTTTACATGTGATACAATACATTAGATATATACCAATTCAAAATACAATTCATCAAAGTTGGCTACAATTCAAGTTTCACCAAAATACAAAAAATTAGCCCAACTGTTGGAACTCGGGTTCTGAAAACTAACTCAGTGAGGTTCTAATACTTGGCAACCATTGTCAACACTCGGCATCATCATGCTCTCAGTAGACAAAAGCTTGGTTCATACGAGTCACTTCAAAGTAGTCTGAACTTGGTCAATACCGGTGACTCGGTGAACACTATGAAATTTGATGTATAAACCAAATCACTTGGTTGACACTGCATAGCTCGGTCAACACTATCATTGTGAGCTTGGTATAAACTGAATCACTTGGTTGAAATATCCTAGCTTGGTCAACACAAGATTCACATCACTAATGCTATGAACTTGGTAAGTATTGGAGGACTAAGTTTACACTATGCAACTCAGTCAACACTATGAAGTTTGGTTTACACTAATAATCATCAACTCAGTAGATATTGCTCGGTGCAAGTAAAAACTATTTCTAGAACTCAGTAGATACTACTCGGTGCAACTAAATACTATTTTTGGAAATCAGTAGGTACTGCTTGGTGCGAACAAAATTACATGGTTAACATTGTAAACTGCAAGATAAACTTGGTAGCTGCTAACCATTTGATTAAGTGTGTGTCACTAATAAATAAACTTGACCATAATATCAACAATCTCCCTCTTTGGCATTAGTGACAAAAATACTTATCAATCAAAAATTAAATTCTCAAAATTTAAGTTCAAAACAATCTTTAGTCTCCATCCTATGTGCTCAACTTGGTAACATACTCTATTTTTGAGACTTTTCAAATTTACTTTTGTAAGAGATGTTTTTTTATTACTTGTACATGTATATGTATAATATTATGATGCTCCCTCATACATATATATATACATTTACTTGGGTAAAAGTACAAATTTGTGTCACCTTTCAAGCTGACTTATTAGAATGATTGAATTTAAGTATTTCTATCTAAAAATTAATTTTATTCAAACATATGATCCAGACAAATTCACTCTAGCTAACTTATATATGGTCTCACATTTTTCCAATTGGAAATGACTATTAAATGCATATTTTATACTAGTTTGTATCCAATTTCTAAAGAAATAAAATTATTTCAAAAAATTGACTTTCAATAACTCTTACTACTTTTTATGATATTTTTTTAATAACATATAAATACCATTTTATAGAATTCAAAGTCAAGAATATTCTCATATAGAGTTTATAGTGTTTTAATTAGATATATATTGTAATTAAAAAATTCTACAAGTACGTATTTTAACACTTGAGAAGATGTCAAGTTTGAGAAAGAAAAAATATTAAATCATATTAAAAAAATTTAAAAATCACATGACATTCTAGAGGAGAGAGTCCTCTTCAAATATGGTGGGAGATGAAAACTATCAATTTCATATGAGTTAATTTGGAGTCATTATAAAAGATAAAATATAGGTCTAAAGCCAATTTTTATTTTTGATTCTTCTAGCTATATATGTTATCTATATAATATAATCTAAGGTTGAATGAAAATAAGTTTATTTTCACATTATTTTGTGATGGGAACTAGACCCCTAATTTTTAGCATTTTTTAGCAAATAAAAAATTGTCTTCAAAAATTAGGAAAATATATCAATTCTTATTCCGAACAATTATTAAAAATTATAATCCTAAAATTCATCTATTTTTACACATTTCATTAGTTTACTTCATTATCAAACTCTAAATAATACTACCATTTTTATATCATTCAAGATGAAGTGTTATACTTTTGTTAGCCTTTTCTTTTATAAAAGGGTGACACAAGTTTGTGCTTTTACCCACTTACTATATATCTCATGTCTTTATATTACATTTTCTCTTTTCATCTTCTCCCCCTTTATTGCATCTTCTCATTTTCTCCCCCTTTTTGACATTAATGCCAAAGGTGTATGCTACAAGGTAATGCCAAAATGTGATAAGAAGTCAGAATGTACCTTCAAAATCAATGACACTGTCTTGTCTGAATTTTCTTGTAACACCTTGCTTGCATGTAATGTAATCTGTACTTCTATTGATAACTCCATCATATGATTAGCTATGGAGAAGTTATTATCATAGATGAGAGTTTTCCCATGTGCAATTTGTTTCTGCAATGCATCCATGTTCGAAAGAATCATGCCTTGAATGTCTACAAGTGTGGCCTTGATCTTGGCTTCTTCCCTTAATAATTCTACTTGCATATAAGTCAAAAATCTAATCTTTGAGTAATAAGCAGAACTATAGCTCAAGTCAAGTGACAATAGTTGTGCATTTTCCTTCAAAGCTTCATCTATCTGAGATAGTTTGTCTTTGATTTCCTTAGAGAAGATAAATGTATCACATAACTTGCTAAAAAATTTAAGTAACATTACCTACAAAGGTTTCCAATGAGCTAAGAATAGTAGACAAGTCTACTTGATATATTGCAATTTTATGTGCAACAAGCTCCAATACTTTGTTTTCAAATTTCTTCTCTACTCTTCGCAACAACTTTTCTTTCCTATTCAGATCTTCATTGAATTTTTGAGCAACTTTTGCTAACTAAACCAAAATAAGTTGAGTACTATTAACCTCAGTACTGAGTGCATTTGCAACTATGTTCTTTGCATCTTCTAGCACTTGGATTTCTCTATTTTTTGTCCTCTTTAAGCCTTTGTTGCTTAGCTTTCTTCTACAATAGTTCACCTACTGTGTGCATTTGATCAGGATTAAGAGTAGAGATATCCCAATTTAGGATAACTATATCCTCATCAAGATCAATGTCTTCTTCTTTACCTTTTTCCTTGCTTGAAACTTTGGTACTCAGTCGAGGCTTGCTCTCAACTATCCTTGTACTAACTATTTTTACACTTGGGATTGTAACCACAGTAGAAATAGAAGGACTAGCAACAAAACTATATATTGCACATACAGTAGAAATACCTAGTTATTTTTTAGTCAAATCTGATGAAGGAGGAAGCACTAGGTACTCGGTAGATGAAGTGTTGATCACTTCGGTCAATGTAGTACTTAGTTGAATAGGTGCAACGATTGGTTGGGTGCTTGGAATTGTAGTGGTTGCCACAACCAACTTGGCAGAAGGATTCTCTAAGCTTGATGGCTTTAAAGCTTTGCTCGAAGAGTGAGAAAATGAGGCCATAACTATTGTTGTGATCTTCTCTGGGTCACTTTCCTCAATACTCTAAATCTTAGGGAGATTCTCCTCAGTAGCTTCCTATTCTTGTTCCTCATTATCTATATTAACATCATCTATTTCTTCCTCATCATTAATGACCTTTTCATCCTTGTCATCTTCATCATCATCTTTATCATTGACATGAACAACAAAATTACTCTTTTGATGAAGATTGTAGATATTCTTCCATGTAGTAGTAGTTGACTTCATCACATGTTCAATGTCATTCACCAATATCATGCAAGTGTGGAATTTCAAAGTAAGTTCTTCTTTATTTCTCATCATGGATTTGTTTACTTCTTTATCATTAAGACTCGACATGAGCTACCTTAGAGTTTGTTCAAATATATCCTTTGTAGTCTTCTTAGCATGTTCCCATCTTGGGTTGATTCTTTCCATCAATTCATTGGGAATTTGCTACACAAGTTGATCAGGTGAGTATTTCCATTTACCTAACTTGGACATAATCATTTCTTCAACTTTTTGTTTCTCATTTTGCATTCCTGGTCTCATACTTGAGAGATTTAAAGTTTTCCAGGCCAGCTCTTGCATCAATCTCTTTTAATTTCTCCTAAAATGTAGGTGGAGGCCTTTTGAAAATAACATTCTTTGCTTCTTCTTCACCTAATTTCAACTTATTTCTTGATCTGGATGCTCTTCTAGTGAATACTACAATAGTAGACTTGGTAGGTCTAGTTATGATAACCTTACCTTTCTTCTTAATTGGCTCTTCTTCTTCTTCTTATTCGGTTTCTTCTACCTCATCTTCTTCTACATCATCTCCTTTTCCTTTTGTCAATAGGAGAGTAGAACTTGCTTGCCTCATTTTTTCTATCCTTTTCTTTCCTTTGCTAATTGCTTGAGGAAGCTTTACTTCAAGTTTTATTCTAGCTTTGGCTTCATAATAGGTACCAAAATATGTAGCCTTGGGATCCATAGGTTCATTCAATAGTGACTCTATGATGTCCTTGGTGTCATTAATGTTAACCTCATATCTTAGAGGCTTAACCCACACCACTCTAGGTTTGACTACTTGAATTTATACCTTATCATAGTCTACCATGAAACAAACATCATCCTTGCAATTTTCTACAAGTTTCTTAGGAGATCTAAATCTGTTATTCATCTTTTCCTTGAATGAATCAAAATAATTATCCATGATACTAACAAAAGTCTCACCCAACTCTGCTATATACTCATTGATCTGATATAATATTAGTACATCTTTTCTCCATATGAATGAACCTTTTGAAAGGAAAAACTTTTTTAGGAATAAGAATAAACAAGTTAAAAGTGAACCAAACTTATAAGGGTTATTCTTTGAAATCTTGATTCTCTCCATGTTCTTGTTGAATCAATTTAGCATTAACTCAGCAAGGTTGAAGGACATGTTGTTCTTTACCACCTTGAGAGCCAGATCAACTACCTCACATGACACATTGTTGAGATAGCTACAGCTATAGATCTTGTGTTCTATCACATGGATTCCAAATTTTAGCTCCATGTTAGTTAAACAACTAATCTTGTGCCTCTTCCATCCCACTCAACAAGATTTTTTCTTTTCAGTTCTACCCAACTTAGGGTTATGGTAGTCTTTTCCTTATTCAACATGGGGAGCCCTATGATTTGATGAATCATTTTCTTTGCTATTGGAATATGTTGCTCCAACCATAGCTAACCATTGTGTACATAGCTAAGGATAAACCTTACCCATTTTATCTGGAAGTCTTGGGGCATATATGGAATGTAGGTTAAACCCTTGGTCTCCAAGTGTTGATACTTGGGTTTCAATACACCATTCGCACATAACTTTTCCAAAGCCTCATCCATTTCTAGGGTTCCAATGTCTTGAATTAAATAATGAAAATATGAGTGAATATCATTAATTAGTGGTACCTTTGGTAGAATATGTGTCTAAGCTCTAGTTGGATCAAGTGTTTCCACAATTGCCAGACTTAATTTGAAGTCTGGTGCCTTCCAATCAACTCCTCAAACCCTTCTTGCTTTTGCTACTGGAGGATGCCATGCTCGGTAGGGTTTACAAAAACAAAAATATCTTTAGCAACAAATCACATAGATCACTTGGAAGCATAGGAATTGCTCTCAGCAAATAACTCTTTGAAAATTCATGGTGATAAATGAATTCAATTCCTTCCTTTTTAACAAATTTCACTTTTCAATCGCCATAAATGCTTGGTACGATTGCTTTCTTGGTAATAGACTATCTTCCCCTTAGTTCAATCTTAGTTCTTGGTAGAGTCATCCACAACTAGGTGTCCACGCAATGTTTAGTTACTCCCAACCTTGCTCAACAGGGTCTTGCAACCTGACCTAGGTCAGTAAAGTCTAGATTTTCCTTAGACATTTGGTGATCCCTTTGCATCTTGAATGCTGATATGGATCTTTCCTTCTAGTTGGCTGGAACTGATGTAAGATGTCTGCTTTAGAGTCTTAGTTCCAGTTGTCCCTATGGGAGACTAAGTAGAAATGCTTGAGTCACCCAATTCTTGAGTGACATGTGCTTCATGGCTTGGACTTGCATTCTCAGAAGATTTTGAAATCCATTTTCATCTCATCTACTTTCTGATGTTGTTAGCCTTAGCTTTCTTTTCATCTTCTATCCTTCCAATTTTCATATAGTTCTTGGCAAGGTCTCCAAGTTCTGTATAAATAAAACATCTTCTAGTGATGTCTCTTGTCTTCATGTGATGTTCCACAAAATTTTCTCCAATGTGTCCAAATTCTATAGTGTAGTCCCATCTACACCATGTGTTATAGTCCCAATCAAATATAACTTTCACATTTGTTCTGTTGGGTTCAATATCTTGGTTTTACATTTAGAAGATTTGTGCCCATGCTTCTTGCATTTGTGACATTTTCTTTCAAATTTTGGATTCTCTTTGCATTCATTAGCTCTATGACCATGCTTATTGCAGTTGTAACATTTTCCATTGAATTTAGCTTTACCATTACTCCAATATTTGTTTGATGTATGACCTAACTTACCACAATGATTGCAAGTAGGTCTTTGATTCTTTTGCACTCCTTGCTTGGATGATTCACCTACTTTTCCTTTCTATCTGTATTGATTTTGCTCATTCAACTAATTCATGTTTGCTTGAGATTTCATCACTCGTTGATTTTCTTTTCAGTGTTTAGATCATTTTTTAATCTTCTATTCTTTGATCTTAGATTCATGATTTCCTCATTTGCATTAGTGAATTGATCAATGAAGTCTTCATGTTAAAGGGATAGATGTTGAATTTCATTGTTCTTTTCTTCCATCTCTTCTTTTGCCTTATCTTTTTCTTCCATGACTTCACACAATCTTATTGATAGAATTTCTTGCTCTCTTTTTAGCTTTCTAACTTGTTCTTGAAGGTTACAATTCTTTTCTAATAGTTCTTTGTTGCCACATTGGCTTCATTTGAATTACTTTCTAAATATATATTTTAAATTCTTTCTTCAGTGTAGATTTTTTCATTCATCTATACTGTAGATCTTTTCTTCTTTTCAAGAATTGAGAGAGTCATTCCTTTGCTTTCTTAAGTTGTCCAATAGCCAATTCCATTTCCAACTTTTCATTGTCAATAACCTTATCAAGTCTGAATACCTCCATTGCCTCTGATCTTTGCTCAAGTTGTTAAACTTCTTCTTTGAGAACCACAATGCTCTAATACCAATTGTTGGAAATATATGGTAGGCTAGGTTTTTGAGAGGGGAGGGGTGAATTGGGAACCAATAAAACTTATTTTAATTCACCAATTAATCCTTCATATGTATTCTAATCTAATTACATGCATGCAAAACTAAAAGCATTAAAACATTCATAATACTTTGACACAAGCTATGGTGACCTAGAAACCTTCCAAATAGAAAGTAAAATTGGGGTGGGGATGATACCCACAAGCTTTAGTACCATAGTATAGAGTTGGTCGGTTAAGGCTTACAATGATCACTTTTGATGATCTACCCTATTAGGAGCAATAAGGACTACTAGGTCCACCTTGTAAAAGGATTTACAAAACATACAATGAAGTATGCACTCGGTAAAGAGATTTACAAAAGACTGTTAAGTCTACCTCGTGAAAGGACTTAATTGTTTCACCTAGATGAACTAGTGGCTAATATTTGATCTACAACTCTAATTTGTTGGCTAAGATTCCTTTAGAGTGTAATGATCACCTTGTTGTGATAGATAAATCTTTACTTCTTGTAGCCTTCTTACTTCACACTTCTTCTCTTAGTGTGTCTCATATTCATACCATACTTATTATTATTTATATGTGATACAATACATTACATATATACCAAATCAAAATACATTTCATCAAAGTCAGCTACAATACAAGTTTCACCAAAATACGTAAAGTTGGCCCAACTGCTGGAACTCGAGTTCTGAAGACTAACTCAGTGAAGTTCTAATACTCGAAAACCATTGTCAACACTCAACATCATCATGCTCTTAGTAGATGTTGCGACGAAAAATTGCATGCTTCATTTTTAGCCCCATTTCAAATTTTGAGTCAAACCAAGCCCTTAAACACTTTTAAAGTGCATTTGTACCTGGTTGTCCATGTGAAGCCCCTAAGGTGTTTAATATTTCTAACACCTTCCATTCAGTGCGTCTACCTGTTCCATGAAGTTAAATTGACATTCTGAGTCATTTGGCGAAGTCTTGTTTTGAGCCAATGCCTAATTTGCATTTTACCCTAAGTGTCAAACAGCGATAGGAAGTTGTGTTTGTGATTAAATATCTTGCACTCAAAATTTTTTTAGGACTCACCGCTTTGGGAGTGTCTAATATCCATACTAAGAACCTATGTTTCAAATTTTGAGTTCTTTCGAGTTCATTTGACTAGGTTTTGAATCCCTCAAAGTTGATAGTTTACTGTTTTCATGCATTTGCATTTTGCACACTATTTTGGGAGGCCCTGTCTGACATGCTATAATTTTTTACTAGTTGATCAAAATGCTAAAATTAATTTTTTGTTGTATTGTAGAGGCCAGAGACTTGTTGTGATTAAATTTTCAACTCTTGATGAATCTGTTTGATCAGTTTTCAAACACGATTCCAAATGGAATTTCTAACTTTTTACTGGTGTCAATATTTGCAAATTGATTGGAACGCCTGCTCAGGATGTTATATCTCTTAATCCATGATAGGTCAAGTCAAATGGATTGTACCCCTGTGTTGTATACTAAAAATACTATAAGTGTGCTAGTTTTCAAGCTTTAACGAATCCATTTGCACACTTTTTCGGGTCATTTCCATTCGCAAGAAATGTTTTCTGTCAGTGCTTTTAATCTACAAAATCCAAGTAGCTCACTTTGCCCTCTCGCCATTTGCACCCAGTTATTTTTCATGAGCCCAAATCACAGATCCATAATGTCCTCATGACAGAGAACCATTGTCCTAGTTTTCATTTCCCCATGTGCTCATTTGCCTAGTTTTCTTAGCCAAATCCAAACCCAGTTTATCATTTTCTGACATGTTTTCTTGTAGGTAATTCTGAGTAAGCAACTTTGACATTCAATATTTTTTGATCCCAAATTCATCATGAGACAAGATTTGATAGGGTAGGAATATGAGGAACATAGATTCAGTACTGTTGATCTCAGAGCCTAGTTATCTGTCCGGGTTAGTTTTTAAAGCCAGCCGAGAGGCCCTATTAGCAGAAAGCCAAAAGTTGTAGATAAGTGATGAAATGAGTTAAAATGATGTCTCAGTGATGGATTTTGATTCAAATCAGTATCAGATGTTCAGTGTATCAATTTGAGACTTCAGTCGTTTGAAAACGAAATTTTTTTAGCTAGACCCACTTTGGGACCCGACGGATTCCATCAGATGAATGGGAGCTATACAATGACTATATATGTGAGAGTTACCATGAAGTATATAGGAAAAGTTGGCAACATTTTCCTATAGTTGAAAGGAGCCTAAAATTGTTAACAAGCATTGCCAGCAATCCCAAGGTGATTTATGGCTAAGTTATGGAGTAGGGATTGGGGTCATGGTCATGATTTCCACTGGATGGAAAAAAAACAAGAAGACAAAAGGCTTCAAGAGACTTGTCAAATTTGCAAAAGTCTCTGAGTCCCCTAAACACAAGTTAGAAGCATCCAAGCATTTGACATTAGGCTTAGGCACAGATAATTTAATTGCTTTGGATTATGGGATGGATGCACTGATGGATGGCAATCAGCTAATCTCCTCTATATCACCTAATTAGTCTGAAGATTATAAAATTTACTACAAAGAAGTGTTTCCCAAAGAATCTAGATTTTGTATTCCTGAGATCGTGGATGATTTGCTATCCCTTGCACAAAATTTTTTTATGGGATTGAGAGAGACTGTCCAACAAAGGTGTCTCAAATCTTTTTAAAGTTCAGATCTTTGGTATATCAAAAAAAGGTTTGAATTCAACATCATCTTCAACAGCATCTAAAAATTTTCCTTCATTACATTAGATTGAATCTGACCTTAAGACTAAAAAAAATCATGGTGTGAAAGAGTCTAATTCTAAGCATCATAATGTTAACAAGAAATGGAAGCTTGAAATCAAGGTTTCCTTCATTACATCAGATTGAATCTGACCTTAAGACTAAAAAAAATCATGGTGTGAAAGAGTCTAATTCTAAGCATCATAATGTTAACAAGAAATGGAAGCTTGAAATCAAGTTAGATGGTTTGAGCTTGAAGAGGTTGAGAAAGCTAAAAGATCTAGATTATGCACCATCAATGAAATCAAATTCACCACCTATTGTTCCAAAGTCATCAGGTGTTTTGAGAGAGCCCATACATTCAAAAGAGGAGCTGCAGGGCATGAAGGAAACCCGTGCAACATTGAAGGTGCCAGTCCAAGGTCAGAGCACCATTTATGCAAGTCATTGAAGCAAAGCATATCAAAAGGAAGCATCATAGAAAAGATAGCCTACGCAATAGCTCAAGCATCACATGAGACGCAGATCACGATTTTAGTAGCTATTTGCCAAAGACGTCAAATGCAGGGGTCATGTTTTTAAACTCTGTAGCAAACAAAATAAAGAAACACCCCACGTGTAGGCAAGCAATGCCCATACGGAGCAGGGCATGGTTTTATAAAGGATTCAACATTTCAAAATATGAAAAATACCATGTACAAAGGAGCTTGCCAGTCAAATGAAGCCGCAGGACATATAGAAGAGGAGGCACCCTATTTTGAGGGGCATGGCAATTAAGAGGAAAGCGCTGCATTAATAACAGAAGACTCGCCTATGCAAAGAGCTAGCACTGCAGCAAAGGGAGTGTCCACACGCCTAGCAAATGATGAAGACACCTAGTCAAACTCGCAGTCAAAGCAATAGTCGATGTGAGTAGGGGCGTCTACTAGCAAGGAACAGGCAATTGACATAAGGAGACTCCAACTTTTGGAAGGAGCAGCTTGCATGAGAAAAAGGAGTGAATCAACAACCATGTAAAGAAATCCATGCCCAAGAAGCTCCCAAGATAATAGAACATGAATAGAGACCACAGATTTATATGTGAAAATGTATTTTTCCCTAAATAAATTGGTAGTTAAACCATTCCACGCTTCCAAGAGGAAGGAGGCAACATTTTAAAATAGATGGATGCCATCAAAGCATAGACTCTCACACTGAGCAGGGACAGAGATTTGCGCATAGCAGCAAGGAAGAACCTTGGTCAAAGAGATATACTATGCAGCAAATAAGGAGTCAGCGCATCAAAAGACCATGCCAATACAAGCAGACAGGAGTCCCACGCAAACAAATATGCCTACATCAAATTGAAGCAATTGCAGTAATGGTGAAAGCCGCTCACATGGCATAAAGAAAGGAGAAAATGTGAACAGTTTTATCCCACATTGAGTGGGTATTGAAACAATAAGCACTTTAAATACTTCTACCCACTAATAGTTAGTTTTCATTAGAGAAGTGCCTTTTGAAAGGCCGTAACTTGCAAGTGGGGCCCGTGGTCGGCCAATTGGAGGCAATAAACACAAAATTTTAAATGGAGAAGTTTGTGCGATGACATGGCACCAAAAATCCAGATGCACCCAGATGATGACACATGTCCCGATCAGAGGGTCATCGCTAACTCGCCAACCGAAAGTGCTTGCTAGTTAACCATGGCGACATAGTGAGGATAGAGGTGGTGACGACACGTGGTAGGGGTCCCGACACGAGTGATGTGGCACTGTGATGCTCAAAGAAAGTTAGAGGTTGACAAGTGGCATTGTCTGATTATCTGGAGGGTATAAAGGGAGATTTTTAATTTAAAAATATTCCCATGTGTGCATGTTGAGTCAAACTTGAAAATTTTGATTTTAGTTGTTAAATATTCTATAGTTCAAACTATAGATTATTTTTAATTTTTCAATTTTGGCATTTTAATGTGCAAACTTGTGAACAGAGGTATAAATTTTAGAGGAGCATATCAGGGGTAATTTTTGTCAAAAACTAGCACTCCAATATACCACCAAAACTAGGAAGAGCTAAATTTTTCAAATCTAAGGTCAGTTTTTGCATAGGTACTTACCAGTTCATGCTATAGGTCATTTTTGTGAAATCTAGGGTATCGGCAGCAGAATAGGAAAAACTCATCATTGATCATTAAGAGTGATTAAAAGGTAGATGTGGAGGCTTGTTGAATCCTAGGTATGGAGGAAAACTAATCCAAAAATTTATTTTTCCTTTGAGGTCTTATAACTGATTTTCACCTTTCACTTTGAGTTAGAATTCGATATCAGAAGTCAGTTAGCTTTCCAAATCAAAATATTTGAGATTCTTTATGCCTCTGAGAGAAAAAATGATGAGATTTGATTTTCAGTTATAGAGAGAAGGTAGAGAGAGGTTTTTTCTGCTTCTTGGAAGGAATTTTGAAGGGAGACTTGTCATCTCCTGATCAGACCCAAGATTCTCTTCTTCTTCCTATATCTATCTTTTTCTTTCTCTTTGTAAGGGTTCTAGTTTTATGTGACTGAGAAACCAGTAGGTTCCAATTCTATGGAGAAAATTGGCACATTACTATGATACCAATGTTTTGGATCCAGTTCTTGATGCATTCCCATGACTGTGATACCACTCTGTAGCATAATTCTTTCATGTGAACAACAATAGTGCAGATAATATAGGAAGTTATGATATGTTAGGTGTTTTTCATGTTTCAATTTTATGCATCTGAATGTATAGTTTCAAGGAAATGAATACATATGAGTAGCAATTTCACTAGTTTCGTTCTAGTTCTTGTCTCCTATCTCAGCAATCTATAAGTCTAATGTGGTCTTGGAACAAAGATCTGAGATCCATTTGCATCCCCTTTAAGTTGTACATTTGATGTATTTTTCTGTTGGACCAAAGGGCCAAGTAAATGCTTGATATGTTTAAACAAGGTTACTGGTTACTTGAGAAGGATATTTTGTGAGAATGAGACCTGAATGAAGACTAATGTCTAAATCACAAGGTGATTAGATAGATCTGATGTCTAGGTATACAAAATATGTCCTGATGTCATAGATGTATGTTTTGAATTCATGGAATTGCCCAATGGATTAGGCATTGATCAGTTATAGGATCACTTGTTATATTGTTGCATGTTTGAGGATTTGTTGAAAATCAACATCAATAATTGATTGTATTTCCCTATCATGTTGAAAAACTTAAATATGATACCCTCACTCAGCTTTTGAGACTCATAGATCTGCATTTGGCTATTGTAGATTGATGTTATTTCATGAGTTATTAGGAGAAATAAGGGTTTTATCTACTTTACATTAGATTTAGTGTATGCTTTGATAACTGGTACCATATAAAGAATCTATAGATATACCCGCCTAGGTTTTGCAGAGCCTGAAGTGCAAAAGGAGTATAGCCTTATAGTTGGCCCAAGTTCTTGGTAAATTGTGTCCATTATTGGAGATAGCTGCCCATAGATGCATTCTTGCCTTGCATACTTGGTTGTTCAAATTCTGTTAAATCGAGAGCCAATAGTAGACATAGAAGCTCGATTCACACTAATCACTTCCAAGTAGTCTGAACTCAGTCAACATTGGTGACTCGGTGAACACCGCGAAACTTGGCATATAAATTAAATCACTCGGTTGACATTGCATAGCTTAGTCAACACTATCACTAAGATCTCGATATAAACTAAATCACTTGGTTGACATATCCTAGCTAAGCACTAGATAAATTGATTTGCATTGTGCAACTTGGTAAACAGTATGAAGCTTGATTTACACTGATAATCATCAACTCGGTAGATACTACTCGATGTGAACTGAATACTATTTATGGAACTTAGTAGATACTGCTTAGTGCGAACTAAATTACTTGGTTAACACTGTAAACTGCAAGATAAGCTCGGTAGCTACTATCCATTTGATTAAGTGTGTGCCACTAATAAACAAACTTGACCATAATGTTAACATAAAGTGCTCATGAAAAGAGATGAGGGTAAAAGTTATACCATTTACCACCAAGATCTTATATTTTGTCACTATATATTTCAATAGGTCATTAACCCTCAGGTGTAAAATCTGCCCCCTCCCCTCTTTAAAATTATGCTACTCCCTAAGCTTCTTCCCATTCTAGCCATACCGAGGATCAAAATGGTCCCTACTCCATCCTTAAGGAGATTAAGACTAAGGTCTTGGATGTGAATAGTGTTGTGGTTATGGGTATAAAGAAAATCCTTAGGACTTATAAGAATCCCTCTACCCCTCTAGGTCAAGAGACACCTATTAGCTCAAATTCTACTAAGAATATTGAGAAGAAGGACTTCCATAGACCTAAAAGGAAGGCAACTAGTAGAAATTATGGGGAATTGAAGGATGAGGATATGACCAATGAAGACAAGGTTTAGAATATCCTTGTAGGTGGTCAAGACATCCCTATGCCTTCCTGTGTCTTGGATACTTTTAAAACTAAAGCCAATATCCACGAGTCTATGGAAGGGTATAAAATTAGTGATTAGGAGACTCTCACCTCTCCTATTAGAAATTTGAACATTGATACTCAAAATATAGAGAATGCTAAGAATGGTGGGACTCAACCCAAGGATCTAATGGGAGGAGATAATTAGAAGGGTGACAGTTCCTTTCCTCATAAAACTTTTGATGGTCATCCACTAATGTAGGACACTTTATCTAGGTTTGAGGAAACCATCACTATTTTAATCAAGAAGAATGAGGACTTGGAGGAAAAGTTTGATAGGGTGGAAAATTTCCCTATTCATGTCATACATTTATTGACCACTACCCTTCATCTTATGCACATTGGTAAGGAGGAGATCAACAATGCTAAAGACATGGAGAGTACTTTTTTTCTCTATGGCCTCTTGGCAGATGACTACTTGTGACTTCTACTAAAGATCCTAGATAAAGATGAGAAGGAGACTTAGCTCTTGGTTCCTTTTTTTTTTTTTTTTGTGTTTTTATGTTAATAAATTACTATATATCCCATGGGGCTCGTTATGCTAAAACTTGTTGCACTTGGCCTACCCAGATGGCTTATTTTGGTCAGGTTTATATGTCATTATGGTATTATGATAACTAGATACTCCAGTAGATTTAGATATAGAAATACATTAGTTCGGAGGTTTTTGATATTAAGGAAAGGGGTAGGTTGATATGATGGTAATGAATTATAGTTGATCTTCAGCTGAATTATTTTGTCTTTGGGTCAGTGCTCGTTTTGACTAATTTTAATGTTAAAAACCAACCAAATAGTGAATGTACCAAATGTTCAAATTTTGGCTAGTTAAAACTAGGGGCTATCAAGTATGTTACTCAACTACTTGACAACTATATGGAAAAAAATATTAAAATAGCCTCAGAAATATAAAAGAAACTAATATGCCTAAGTAGAACCTAGGCATAGACAAAATAATGATTTACTTTAACTATTTTGAATAAAGGTACTATTTTATTAATAAAAAATCAATTTGGACCTTCAAAGGAAGATAGCATGGAAATAGCCTTCATTTGAAGGATGTGCTTAGAACGAAGGGTCAAAAAAAACCTTCATTCAAAAGTGATTACCAATATTAGTTTACCCACCTTCAATTTTTGTTCATCCACAAAAGTGTAGACCTTCACTATTGTAGGTTCACCGATATGTTTTAAGTATGTACTTTATTGTCTTGGATCATATCACTTCAACTTGATGTTTGTGTTCCTTCACCTTGTCTTGTTCCTTTTATTGGATAGATGCAACGTTGAAAGATGAGAGAAGTTCTTTTTTGAGAAGGTGAATACATTGGATACATATCTTAGACTTTTTTTTGTTGTGTGAAAGAATGTTGAGCATTTATGTGATTTAAGCATGGCTACAATAATGTGTCTTGGTACACACTTTTAGTCTTAGTGTATATTGCAAAAAGAACCTCAAAACATGTGTTACTCTCTAGTTCTGTCATAAGCTATAATTATACGTTCTTGATATTTGCAATCATTATTATATAAGATTGTATGAATTATTTTTTCCCATAGCATTGACATGAAATGATTTTATCAATATGATATTTATAAATATATAATATAATATAATATAATATAATAAGATGATGATATTATATCTACATTTAATCTTTCTGGTTGAAGATACTAGAAAAAGGTGCTCCAACCATGAATTGATAATTTTTATGTTATTATCTAGTGTGTATGCACTTTGTATTTCGTATTCTATTTGCCGTTTGTGAGAGAGTTAGCATCATGTTTGGACCTGATGATTGGATTTTTCCATTTAAGTGTTTTTTTGGCCATTTGACCATGCATTAATATTTTGTAATGTGTTTAAGGTCATTTGAACATCACACACTAAGAAAGAAATTAAGTTTGGAAAAATAAGTCAACTTTAAGTTTTTAACAATTTAAGTGTAATAATCAAACCTTAGTATGTGATGTTTAAGCCATCCCATTGTAAATAAATCTATCTATATATGATAAATTCTTAAATTAGTTTTAACCAATTTCCCTTTATCTCCGAGAAACGTTAAAAGTTTATAAAACCTCCCTTTATCTCCAAGAAACTTAAAAAGTTTATAAAACCTCAATAGTATAATTATTCTAGATTTATAAATGAAAAAGTGAGGCCAAACGATTTCCATACTGTACAATCATTGAAAGCAACTTGATGTGAGAATATGGCATCCACCGTACTGTAAACTTAGAAAGAATTGTTATCAATGAACGTAGTTTGTGTAGATACTAGTGGAATGGAACTCGAGACCTATCATATCGGTTAAAACTGGAGATGTCGTTGAGAGTCTTATTTAGCTGCCAGAGTACTAGTCAGTGGCCATAATACATGAGACATTATTATTTGTTGATCATGAAGAGATATCTCTATCTGCGGCAAACCATGCCGCGGCCACTAGGTCTCCCTGCGCAGTTGAGGTCGACGATGGAGAAAACGTTGATGTCTTTCTCGTTGTTGTTGCTGGGCGCGCCGAATCGGGCGACTTTGCAGTCGGTGGCGAAGAGGTCGATGGTCGCGTAGTCGGCCTCACCTCCCACCATGGGCACGCTGCTCACTCTGGGGCTCAGTGAGTAGAACTTGAAGCTCAGCTCCAGATGCACGAAGCACTCTTCCGACACCGCCGCGATTCCGTACTTGTGGACTCGAGACTCATCGGGAGTGATGAGCACTACGCGCGCTGTGATCGTGAACTTGTTCTCCACTTGGACGGTCACGGCGTTAGCCTTATCAGATCGGACGATAGTGATGAGGTTGGAGGGTGAAGAGAGGGGGAGAGTGGCAGTGGCTCCCTCCTCGATGGGAAGCTGGATGGAGTTGCCGTCCAAGGCGATGGAGAGCTGGTCGAGGGAATCGTCCCAAGAAGAGGAGGAGACTCTGTTGGCTTCGAGGAAGAGCTTGTGTTTCTTGTTGCCGCCGAAGAGGACTCTGATGGACTGCACCCACGTGAAGTCTCTTCCCATTCCCTCGCCTCTCTTCCCGATGAAGTGAGCGTTGATGTGGAGCTCCGAGTCGGACACGAGACAGAAGTTGGAGTCTCTTTTGCCGTGGAAGTAGAACATGATGCCGTCCCCCCCGATGAACCAAGGGTCCTGGCACACCCTTTGGGAGCGGCTTAAACATCACACACTAAGCTTAATTTTTAGACCAAAAGTGTTAAATAGTCAAAGTTGACTTATTTTTCTCAAGCTTAATCTTTCCCTTAGTGTGTGATGTTTAAGGGTTGCTCACCCCTTCGGGCTTGTTGCAAATTGCAACGTAATATCAATGTTCATCAAATGTTAATAGTTAGCGTTTTCTCAATTTCAGCTACACACTCCCCATAGATATAAATGAAATAATCGATACTTACGAAAAACATGCTTGCAAGTCTGGCAGTCCATCTGTTGAATTGTGAAGGCTAACAAACACATGTTTTTTCCTTCCATATTATTTTGTCTCTTTAGCTGATTATTTGTGATCTATAAATGCTAATGGCATGTATTGTAAACTCAATTTGGTTTTCTCATTAATATAATTCCTCTGCTCTCAGTGTGGACGTAGCCATGATTTGTGGTGAACCACGATAAACTCTGTGTTTATGCATTTTTGTTGTTCTGTATTTTCTTTCACATTCTTAGTTTATTTACACCATCATGCAAGTATCTTGACACTCGTATAGGCAGTATTGGTGGCCAGGGTAGGTCTTCTTGTAGAGCTTGCCAATGCACTTCACCTTCTTCAGTTTCTTTGCAAGCACGTCATTTGCGCTCAGTAGTGCAACCATGCAAAGTGCAACAATTACCATCTTAGCAGCCATTGAATATAATTATGAGTTGCTTATATTCGAGCCTCTCTGCTTCAATGAAAATGATCATCAAATCGTATGCTTTTATAGCATGCACATAAGCTACTCCATCCAATTGCTTCTTATGGGGATGATAATCACCACAATCTATGTAGCTTCCACACCATGGATGGCTTTATCTTACATGGTACTAGTATTATTATGGTTTTGTTGGCGCTCAAAATTGCATGGACAATTTTGAGCACCATTGAAAAATTGAGCCCTCTAAATGCTTTTAATGCCTATGTACCCGACTGTCCATCTGAGACCCCTAAGGTGTTTAATGTTTCTAACACCCTATATTCAGCCTGTCTAAGTGTTTCATGAAGTTAAAGCATTATTCAGAACCATTTTGTGAAGTCTTGTTTTGAGTGCATTTCAAATATGAATTCTACCCTAGTATCAAACAACGACAGGAGGTAGTGTTTGCATCTGAATAACTCACACCCAGAAATGTTTTGTGATTCACCACTTTGGGAGTGTCTAGTGTCCATATCCAAGAACCTATGTGTCAGATTTCAAGTCATTTCGAGTCCGTTTGTCTAGGTTTTGAATCCCTCAAAATTGGTCAATTACTGTTTTCATGCTTTTGCACTTTGCACCTAATTCTGGGAAGCCCTTTTTGACACGCTATAACTTTGACCCAATTGACCCAAATGATAAAATTCCTTTTGCGTTATATTGTAGACGTCAAAGACTTACCCTGTTTCAGGTTTTAGCTTTTGACGAATCCGTTTGATCAGTTTTCAAATGTGATTCCAAACGCAATTTGTGACTTTTTACTGGTGTTAGCATTTGCAGATTTTTTAGTACCCTTGTTTGTGATGCCATAACTTGAGATTCATGATTGATAAGATTGAATGGATTGCACCACTGTGATGTACTCTAAAAATACTCCAAGTGTGCCAGTTTTTAGAACTTGACGACTCCGTATGCACACTTATCCAAGTCAATTCCATTTGCAAAAAATCGTTATCTTATAAATGTTTCCAGTCAGCAATTCCAAGTAGCCTACTTTGCACGCTTGCCAAATGCGTCCTGTGAATCTTCATGAGCTAAAATTGTAGAATCATACTCACCTCATGACAATCTACTAGTAACCCAATTTTTAGAGCCTCAAGTGCTCGTTTTCTCAGTTTTCTAGGCCATTTCTAAATGCAATTTTCAGCTTTTTGAAATGTTTATTTGCAGGTGAAATTAAGTTGGCAACTTCGGGGTTCAATATATTTTGACCCCGATGTCGTCATGCGACGAGATCTGGCAGGCGTATTGTACGTGTAAGAACAATGTTATATCCAGAGTTCTAGAGCCCGGCTAGGTGTTTGAATCAGTTTTTAAGACTAGCTTACAGGCCCTGCCATCAGAAAGTCACACTTTGCAAAGAACAGTCAAACTGAGTTTTTAACGATCATTCTATGATCAAAATTGATTCTAATCAGTCTGAGAAGGTCAGTGGATCAATTTAAGGATTCAGTTGTTCAGAAACAAAATTTTTTTTAGTCGGACCCACTTTGGGCCCGACTAATTCCAAGTGGAGAATCCGAGTTTTGTAGAATCTTGAAGGTGCCTTGATGATGTAAAGAGGGGAAGTCTATTCTTAAGCAAAACAGAACCTCACGCTATAAAAGGCTACATCAATGAAGGAAGTTACAGTACAGGCCATGGCATGAGAATAAGGAGAAGACCCATGCAATTTGATAAGTAACTCACATGAGAAGAACAACATGAGGACGCCAAATCAAAAGCATAAGTGCCATGTTGGAAGCTAACAAAAGTATAAAAGTGCAAAGTTAAAAGTAGCTTGCATAAAGACAGAGGCCCAGTTAGCAGGAAAAGAAAAGATCCTCACGTCTTAGCATGAAGATCTAGCACTGAACAAGGAATAAACGTGTAAACAGGGCCCCATTTTAACAATGGAAGATGCCATTGTTTTAAATCAGTCAACGAATGTTTAAAATAGAATCCCACACTATGCATGAAGTAGGCATCCACGAATTGATTAGCAGACCCACAGTATTTCTGGAAGCTTGCGTGAAAGGCCAAGAGATGTAAGAAACAAAGCTGGTGCTATGAAGAACACAAAAGATCATCTCCATGTGTGAGAGAGGAACCAACATTCTAAATAGAGAAGCTTACAATTCAGAGTTAGGCAAAAGCAAAAAATAACGCCAAGAGCTGATAAAACACCCACAAAGAAAGCCACCAAAGACATCAAGGGAGCCATTTGAAAGAAGGCCAACATAGGGACCAGCATACTTGAAGGTGCCAGTCAAAGCTGAACCCCATGTAAAAGGAAAGCCAAATCAAGTGTTATTTCCAAACAAAGCCGATGCCTACACATTTCATGTAATGGGAGATCTAGGACCCTGCACAAACAAATAGGAGATAAATCATTTTAAGACAGAACAGAGCCTTTATGTTTCAGAAAGAAGACGCTGCTAGTGAGAAGAAAGAGCTGGCTAAAATGTGCGCAGGCAATGAGAAGGAAACCTAGCATTGACTGAGCCGCAGGTACAATAGAAAGACGCCCAACATTACAAGAAACACAATCAATAAATAAGAATCAACATTTTGAAAACAAATTTCCATTAGCAAAAGAAATTTGCTGGTAGAGGGCAGAAGGCATAAAAAACATAAAAGTCGTCTTTGTAAACAAAAAAGACCCGCAACCAGCATCCTCAGTTAAGGCAGAACACCAAAGAAAAAATAGGAGATGACATTTCAATGAGAGAATGTTACATGTCTTTCCAAGCAGCACAAGATCACACGCAACCAGTGATAAGCAATGATCCACGTTTTCAGACAGGGATAGTGCACTAGGCAAGAAAGGAAGTTCATGTTTTCAAGATGTCAGAGTTGTGTGGGGAATCAGTTGGGAGTATTGCATGGAGAAGATTAGGAGGATGCTTGTGATTTGTGGAAGAATGGACGAAGATCATGCATGCAAGGGAAAATCACGTTTTAATCCTTATATCCCACATTTGGGAGGAGGTAGATTTTGATATGTTTAAATACTATCATTTACCACACACATTGTGTCTTAAAAGACACATGACTTTTGAAGACGCGGCCTCATGTGCGGGGCCCGCAGGTCAAAAGCTAATAAATTTTTGCGATCAACACAAGAAGGATCAATGTACGAGCAGAGGGTTTAGCATGGAGGTAAGTTTCCGGAAAGGTCACAAATCCAGCGACTCGCTACCTCGCCACTGAAAAATGGTGAGAAATTCTGGCTAGCGAGGTAGCGACTAGCCGGAAAATTTTCAAAGCTTGCTGAAAAACCCAAAAATTCGGGAAAGATAGATTAGCTCGGAAGGAGGAGATTTTGCCACATGTCTCGATCATGTGGTTGTCGTTACGTCGCGAAGGAGAAGATGCTCACAGGTTACCATAGCGAAGTAGCGACAAGGTAGGTGGTGACGACATGTGGCGGCACAAGCCCGGGTGTAGTGATGAGGCAGTGACTGTACCAGCCTGAGCCAATCAGTGAGCGACACGTGTCACTTGGTCAATAGAGGTTTGACCCGAATGGAGGCATAAAGGAAAAAATTAAAATGGGTTTAAAGTGAATTTTAAAGTTTTTTCTCAATGGGTTTGCACGTCAGTTTTTAAAATCAAATAGGGCTTTAATTCTAATGTTAAGACATTAGATTATTTTAAAAAATTTTGGATTTTAAAATTAAAAGATTGCAGACCTGAATTTTATAGCAGAGGAGTTTTTTTTTTTTTTTTTTAAATGACTTTCAGTGGGTTTCTTAGATGCAAAGTAGGCAATGTTATATATCGTCGAAATCGGGAGAAGACAAACTTTTTGATTCTGGAGTTGATTTTTGCACAGGTATCAGTCAGTTTGAGCTACACGAGGTTTTCTATCAGGTACCTGAATTGCAACCATTTTTAGACCAAGAAGTTCAGTTTTGATATTTTGTCAAGATAATGACCTGAATATTAGTAGAAGGCAGTGGAGATGTAGTTAGGGTCGAATTTGTTCATATTTACTCAGTAAAAACTCATTTTCACTAGCTTTTTCATGGGGCAATTAGATATTTTGGTGATTCAAAAAGCTTTCATCATTAAGCAGAGATATTTTGCAAATCAGTTGCAGATAATGATGAAACAAAATCAGATCAAATGGGATGAAAGAAAAAAGAGGTTACTCAGTTGCACAGAATTGAATTTCAAGTGGACACTTGTCAAGTAAAGATCAGATCTAGGATTTCTTTCTTGTCTATATCTTTCTTTCTCTGATACTTTGTAGGGGTTCCAATTTTTTGGGAAGTTCCAGCTCTTTGGAGAAAGTCTGCACATTACTGTGATACCAAGGTCTTGGATCCAGTTCTAGTTGTATTCCCATGACTGTACACCATTTTCCTTCAGCAATATTCTTCTTGTATGAACAATAGTAGAAAGATAAATATAGATAGTTCAGATCTATTAGGTTGTTTCATGTCTTTCATTTCATGCATATGATTGTATATTTTCAAGGAAATAATGCAAAGAGTAGCAGATGATTAAGTTTCAATTAAATCTTGTCTCCATTCTCATTGAATTTCAACATTTTACGATCTTTGAACAAAGAGTTTAGGTTGTAGTTGCAGTCCCCTAAGACTTTATGTTGTTTCATTGTTGCTGATAGTTCAAGGAATTGTGTAAATGCTTCATAGAAATCAACAGGGTTGCAGATTTATTGAGGAGGATATCAGGTAAGAACGAGATTTTAAACTGAACACAGATGTCTATTTACAAGTTAAATAGATATATCTATATCTGAAGGTACACACATGTCTCATATATTCATATGTATGTTTTTTATCGATAAATTTGCCCAATGGACTAGGCACTGATAAGCTACAGGGTCATTATTTTCTCATTGCTGCATATCTGAGGGTTGTTGAAATCAACATAAAAAATCAAATGCTTTTCCCCTTTCATGTTCAAGAGCTATCATAGAATGCCCTCACCCAGCTTATGAGGTTCATAGATCTGCATCTAGCTATCGTAGGTCTATGTTATTTCATGAGTTCTTAGGAGAAATAAGGGCTTTATCTGCTTTGAATAGATTCAGTGTATGCTTTGATAACTGGTACCATATAAAGAATCTGTAGGTCAACCCACCTAGGTTTTGCAGAGCCTGAAGAAGAAGAAGGGTCATGCCTTATAGTTGGCCTAGTGTCTAAATGGATGTGTTGATAATGGGAGTTAGCTGCCCCTAGATATGTCATGTTCTCATTAGGGTAATTGGAAACGGGTAACATTTTCAAACACCAAAAAAATGGCAACTCTACTGGGGAGTTGCATTCAGAAAGAACAAAAATCTCTGCCATGAAACAAATTGGATATAGCAAATCTATAGTGAGAGGCATTTCTTATTTTCCTTGCTGAAGTTTCATGTTCCTCAGTTAAGCTTTATTCATGGACATCAGTATGTTGTAAAATTGGATGAAAATTTTGTGCTATGACTGTCATAGGTCTATCTTCAATCAGTTTAGTTCGCAAGTACTGTTGAGAAAGTTTAGAGTCAAGAATTCATTTATAAAGTGTAAATTCTTTTCAAGATGTCAATGATCTGCAAGTTCTCCTACATTGTAAGTCTGGTTCAGATTTGTCGAGTGATAAATTATGTTTTATTTCTCACATGAGTGAGTGGTGACTCTCAAATCTTTGTACTAGTTGGTCTTAGTTGATTTCATTGCAAAATATTGAAGGATTTTAAGTCGTATGGGCAGATCTAAAATTGTTGATAGTTTATTGGAAAGGAATTTTAAATTCTTGATAAAGTTTTATAGTGTTGTTTGCAATCTACTGTTATAAAGAAATTGAAATGTAAAAATCAATCACAGCAATGGTTATTTTATTCCTCTTACAAAGAGGTGGTGACTCTACAAATTTTGACCAGTGGTGTAAAGGATTTTCAGTCTTGCACCTATGCCAAATCAGCAGATCGAAGTTTGCACCAGAACTTAAGGTATTTTGGTTTTCATGTTTTCTTTTCATGGAAGTCAAACGTTAAAAACATGGTTGCCTCTATTCAGTGGTTTTTAGCACTAGGATAAAGAGGTAGAAATTTCATTCTCAAAATGGATTCAGATTATAGATCTGATAATACTCTGTGAAGCTATGAAGAGGTACATGAAAATTTGTTTATGTTGTATGGAAAGCTTCATAGTCAAGTCATTTCTTCTATCTGAAGGAATGTGGGAAGTGTAGATGACTTAGATGCAGTTCAGATTTACATGCAATTCAAGTTGGAAATCTTAGAGCTTCCCATTTCAGTAAGACCCAGTGAATTATCATGGGCTTTTGTGTTTTTATTAGTCTTCATGTCTGATTCAGTACATTGGATAGCGAAAGCAAGATTTGAAAAGATTAAATACTTTGAGAGAATATTTACAGAATGTGAAGGCTATTTAGAAAAGAATGGTTATTGTATTGTTGAAATTGAAAATGTTGATAGTCATAGTGAAAGTGATGAGTCCTATGACAATATGTTTGAGAATGAAAAGATTTATAATAGTAGTCTTGAAACATCTTCCTGCAATGAAGTTGAATGTATTGAAGCATCTAATGTCCAGATGTGGTGCAGCTAAGAGGATATATATTGTGAAAGTACTACTAATTGTTCAGATTGTATGACTAATGGTGTCACTGTTATAAGTTCTTCAAATTATCTGAGAAATAATTGCAATCAAGATGAAGAAGTTTGCGAAAGAGATCTGTTGAATACAAGTGAGGTCTCAGCCTTGTTGCAACATGCGTTTGAAAGGTATATGTCAATGTGTGATTCAACTTCACCTTTATTAGTGCATGCATCTTGTAAGGATGATGTAAGGTATGATGTATACCACTATGTTTGTTCTCCTGCATATCAACATTTTTATTCTTTTGAAGACTTTCAGCATAAGCACGAAGATTTGTTTGAAGAAATGAAGACCAGTAGAGATGTATTTACTACTGTCATAAGTGATGTTAAATTAGATCTATGTTATAGAGATGATAACGAGAGGTTGTTGATGTCTTTTGATTCTGATTTAACATTTAATGAAGAAATTCCTATGATTGATGTTACTAATGATGATGAGAGATCAATTGTTTTATTATCTAATCCAGATGGAGTATGTGACAGTAATCTGTAGTTACTTGAGATGAGATTTGATGATTCATGCAATAAAGTGAATACCGACAATAGTACACATGAATCTAGAGTTAAATCTTCTCTACAGGTTGGTGAGTCTTATGCTAGTGAGTTTGACACATTCACAAGTATCTCTAGCAATTTCTTTGATAAGAATATTGATGCCAGTAGAGTTCCTACTGATGAGAATTTTATTGAAGATTCTTTTCATATGTCTGATGAACCTTTGTTTGAAGACTATGGTGATAATTTTTTAGTAGGTTTCAGATCTAATTCGGTATGTGATGACATGATACATGAAGTTGATTCAGATCTGTTTTATTTTTTGAAGCCGGATGCACAAGATGAGTTGCAAGTTTTTGGTGTTTGCAACTTGGTGAATGATGTAGATTATGAAGTTTTTGTGTTTCCGATCAGCATGCATGAATCATTGTTGGATTTTGATTCTGAGTCCAGTTTGTATAATTATGAGCATGTTGATTTGTTCTCTCATAATAAGCATGAAGTAAAGGTAATTCTGATATATATATGCATTATGAGAATGAAAGGGTGAATTCAATTTTGCCAAGTGTTTTGCTTCAAACTGCTAATCTGATTGGTGGAATTGATGGAAAAGAGAGTTTCAGTTCACCTCAGAAGGATGTAAATGAAAATCAAGTATATGACAGAGGTAAAAGTTTCTGCTAAGTTTGGGGGCACTATTTGTACATAGTAGAGTAGTTCCCTATTTTCAATAAAGCTATTCGAGAAAGTTTTGATGTTCATGTGTGTGGTCTGCTTCTTCCAGAGATCTAAAATCTTGTCATGCCCGCAAGGGGCATGCATCCCTAGGTAGAGCCACTGTTGGCGCTCAAAAGTACATGGACAATTTTGAGCACCATTGAAAAATTGAGCCCTCTAAATGCTTTTAATGCCTATATACCTAGCTGTCCATCTGAGACCCCTAAGGTGTTTAATGTTTCTAACACCCTATATTTAGCCTGTCTAAGTGTTCCATGAAGCTAAAGCATTATTTTGAACCATTTTTTGAAGTCTTGTTTTGAGTGCATTTCAAATCTGCATTCTACCCTAGTATCAAACAACGACAGGAGGTAGTGTTTGCATCTGAATATCTCGCACCCAGAAATGTTTTGTGATTCACTGCTTTGAAAGTGTCTAGTGTCCATATCCAAGAACCTATGTGTTAGATTTCAACTCATTTTGAGTCCGTTTGTCTAGGTTTTGAATCCCTCAAAGTTGGTCAGTTACTGTTTTCATGCTTTTGCACTTTGCACCTAATTCTGGGAAGCCCTTTTTGACACGCTATAACTTTGACCCAATTGACCCAAATGATAAAATTCCTTTTCTATTATATTGTAGACGTCAGGGACTTACCATGTTTCAGGTTTTAGCTTTTGACGAATCCGTTTGATCAATTTTCAAAAGTGATTCCAAACATAATTTGTAACTTTTTACTAGTGTCAGCATTTGTAGATTTGTCAGTACCCTTGTTCATGATGCCATAACTTAAGATTCATGATTGATAAGATTGAATGGATTGCACCACTGTGATGTACTCTAAAAATACTCCAAGTGTGCCAGTTTTTAGAACTTGACGAATCCGTATGCACACTTATCCAGGTTAATTCCATTTGCAAAAAATCGTTATCTTATCAATGTTTCCAGTCAGCAATTCCAAGTAGCCTACTTTGCACGCTTGCCAAATGTGTCTTGTGATTCGTCATGAGCTAAAATTGTAGAATCATACTCGCCTCATGAAAATCTACTAGTACCCCAATTTTCAGAGCCTCAAGTGCCCATTTGCTCATTTTTCCAGGCCATTTCCAAATGCAATTTTCAGCTTTTTGACATGTTTATTTGCAGGTGAAATTAAGTTGACAAATTTGGGGGTCGATATCTTTTGACCTCGATGTCGTCATGCGACGAGATCTGGCAGGCTTATTGTACGTGTAAGAGTGATGTTGTATCTAGAGTTCCAGAGCCCGACTAGGTGTTTGAATCAGTTTTAAAGACTAGCTTACAGGCCCTGCCATCAGAAAATCACACTTTGCAGAGAACAATCAAACTGAGTTTTTAACGATCATTCTATGATCAAAATTGATTCTAATCAGTTTGAGAAAGTCAGTGGATGAATTTAAGGATTCAGTTGTTCAGAAACGAAATTTTTTTTAGTCGGACCCACTTTGGGCCCGATTAATTCCAAGTGGAGAATCCGAGTTTTGTAGAATCTTGAAGGTGCCTTGATGATGTAAAGAGGGGAAATATGTTCTTAAGCAAAACAGAACCTCATGCTATAAAAGGCTGCATTAGTGAAGGAAGCTGTAGTACAGGCCATGGCATGAGAATAAGGAGAAAACCCGTGCAATTTGATAAGTAACTCACATGAGCAGAACAACATGAGGACGCCAAATCAAAAGCATAAGCGCCATGTTGGAAGCTAACAAAAGTATAAAAGTGCAAAGTTAAAAGTAGCCTGCATAAAGACAGAGGCCCGGTTAGCAGGAAAAGAAAAGAGCCTCACGTCTTAGCATGAAGATCTAGCACTGAACAAGGAATAAACATGTAAGGAAGGCCCCATTTTAACAATGGAAGATGCCATTGTTTTAAATCAATCAACGAATGTTTAAAATAGAATCCCACGCTATGCATGAAGTAGGCTTCCACGAATTGATCAGCAGACCCACAGTATTTCTGGAAGCTTGCGTGAAAGGGCAAGAGATGTAAGAAACAAAGCTGGTGCTATGAAGACTATAAAAGATCATCTCCATGCATGAGAGAGGAACCAGCATTCTAAATAGAGGAGCTTACAATTTAGAGTTAGGCAAAAGCAAAAAATAATGCCAAGAGCTGATAAAACACCCACAAAGAAAGCCACCAAAGACATCAAGGGAGCCATTTGAAAGAAGGCCAACATAGGGACTAGCATACTTGAAGGTGCCAGTCAAATCTGAACCCCATGTAAAAGGAAAGCCAAATCAAGTGTTATTTCCAGACAAAGCCAATGCCTACACATTTCATGTAATGGGAGATCTACGACCCTGCACAAACAAATAGGAGAGAAATCATTTTAAGATAGAATAGAGCCTTTACGTTTCAGAAAGAAGACGCTGCTAGTGAGAAGAAAGAGCTGGCTAAAATGTGCACAGGCAATGAGAAGGAAACCTAGCATTGACTGAGCTGCGGGTACAACAGAAAGATACCCAGCATTACAAGAAACACAATCAATAAATAAGAATCAATGTTTTGAAAAAAAATTGCCATTAGCAAAGGAAATTTGCTGGCAGAGGGCAGAAGGCATAAAAAACATAAAGGCCACCTTTGTAAACAAAAAAGACCCACAACCAGCATCCCCGATTAAGGCAGAACACCAAAGAAAACACAGGAGATGACATTTCAATGAGAGAATGTTACATGTCTTTCCAAGTAGCACAAGATCACATGCAACCAGTGATAATCAATGATCCACGTTTTCAGACAGGGACACTGCACTAGGCAAGAAAGGAAGTTCATGTTTTCAAGATGTCAGAGTTGTGTGGGGAATCGGTTGGGAGTATTGCATGAAGAAGATTAGGAGGATGGCTGTGATTTGTGGAAGAATGGAGGAAGATCACACATGCAAGTGCAAATCATGTTTTAATCCTTATATCCCACATTTGGGAGGAGGTAGATTTTGATATGTTTAAATACTATCATGCACCACACACATTGTGTCTTAAAAGACACACGGCTTTTGAAGCCGCGGCCTCATGTGCGGGGCTCGCGGGTCAAAAGCTAATAAATTTTTGTGGTCAACGCAAGAAGGATCAGTGTATGAGTGGAGGGTTTAGCATGGAGGTAAGTTGCCAAAAAGGTCACAAATCTAGTGACTCGCTACCTCACCACCGGAAAATGGTGAGAAATTTTGGCTAGCAAGGTAGTGACTAGCTGAAAAATTTTCAAAGCTCACTGAAAAACCCAAAAATTCAGGAAAGACAGATTAGCTCAAAAGGAGGAGATTTCACCACATATCGTTATGTCACGAAGGAGAAGATGCTCATAGGTTACCATAGCGAAGTAGTGACAAGGTAGGTGGTGACAACATGTGGCAGCACAGGCCTGGGTGTAGTGATGAGGCAGTGACTGTACCAGCCTAAGCTAATCAGTGAGCAACACGTGTCACTTGGTCAACAGAGGTTTGACCCGAATGGAGGCATAAAGGAAAAAATTAAAATGGGTTTAAAGTGAATTTTAAAGTTTTTTCTCAATGGGTTTGCACGTCAGTTTTTAAAATCAAATAGGGCTTTAATTCTAATGTTAAGACATTAGATTATTTTAAAATTTTTTGGATTTTAAAATTAAAAGATGTGCAGACTTGAATTTTATAGCAGAGGATTCTTTTTTTTAAAAATGACTTTCAGTGGGTTTCTTAAATGCAAAGTAGGCGATGTTATATATCGCTGGAATCAAGAGAAGACGAACTTTTTGATTCTGGAGTTAGTTTTTGCACATGTATCAGTTAGTTTGAGCTACATGAGGTTTTCTATCAGGTACCTGAATTGCAACCATTTTCAGACCAAGAAGTTCAATTTTGATATTTTGTCAAGATAATGACCTGAATATCAGTAGAAGGCAGTGGAAGTGTAGTTAGGGTCAAATTTGTTCAAATTTACTCAGTAAAAACTCATTTTCACTAGCTTTTTCATGGGGCAATCAGATATTTTGGTGATTCAAAAAGCTTTCATCATTAAGCAAAGATATTTTACAAATCAGTTGCAGATAATGATGAAACAAAATCATATCAGATGGGATGAAAGAAAAAAGAGGTTACTCAGTTGTACAGGATTGAATTTCAAGTGGAAACTTGTCAAGTAAAGATCAGATCCAGGATTTCTTTCTTGTCTATATCTTTCTTTCTCTGATAGTTTGTAGGGGTTCCAGTTTTTGGGAAGTTCGAGCTCTTTGGAGAAAGTATGCACATTACTGTGATACCAAGGTCTTGGATCCAGTTCTGGTTGTATTCCCGTGACTGTACACCATTTTCCTTCAACAATATTCTTCTTGTATGAATAGAAATAGAAAGATAAATACAGATAGTTCAGATCTATTAGGTTGTTTCATGTCTTTCATTTCATGCATATGATTGTATATTTTCAAGGAAATAATGCAAAGAGCAGCAGATGATTAAGTTTCAATTGAATATTGTCTCCATTCTCATTGAATTTCAATGTTTTACGATCTTTGAACAAAGAGTTTAGGTCGTAGTTGTAGTCCCCTAAGACTGTATGTTGTTTCATTGTTGCTGATAGTTCAAGGAATTGTGTAAATGCTTCATAGAAATCAATAGGGTTGCAGATTTATTAAGGAGGATATCAGGTAAGAACGAGATTTTAAACTGAACATAGATGTCTATTTACAAGTTAAATAGATAGATCTATATCTGAAGATACACACATGTCTCAGATATTCATATGTACATTTGTTATCCATGAATTTGCCCAATGGACTAGGCACTGATAAGCTACAGGGTCATTATTTTCTCATTGCTGCATATCTGAGGGTTGTTGAAATCAACATAAAAAATCAAATGCTTTTCCCCTTTCATGTTGAAGAGCTATCATAAAATGCCCTCACTCAGCTTATGAGGTTCATAGATCTGCATCTAGCTATCGTATGTCTGTATTATTTCATGAGTTCTTAGGAGAAATAAGGGCTTTATCTGCTTTGAATAGATTCAATGTATGCTTTGATAACTGGTACCATATAAAGAATCTGTAGGTCAACCCGCCTAGGTTTTGCAGAGCCTGAAGAAGAAGAAGGGTCATGCCTTATAGTTGGCCTGGTGTCTAAATGGATGTGTTGATAATGGGAGTTAGCTGCCCCTAGATATGTCATGTTCTCATCAGGGTAATTGGAAACGGGTAACATTTTCAAACACCAACAGGTTTAATATATGCTTAATACTCAGGCAATTTTTGAATTACTTCCAGATGCAGTCGGAGTGACTTCCAAATCATGCAACGTGCAGTCTAAAGCTAAAATGTTTTAACATAAATCCCTCTCAAACTTGGTTACATGCATCTAATTCGTTATTTTATAATTCATCCCTTCAGAGCTCTTATTATTTGCAAACTCATATGTTATTTATAATTCACGAAATACAACCCATAAACTTTGCTGTCGTGCTAGTTTTATTTCTCTACTTTGAATCTTTAATTATTACTCTCTTAACTTTTGGTCTAGGAATTAAGCTTAGTGTGTGATGTTTAAACCGTTCCGAGAGGGAACGGCTTAAACATCACACACTAAGCTTAATTCCTAGACCAAAAGTATTAAATAGTCAAAGTTGACTTTTTTTTCCCAAGCTTAATTCTTTCCTTAGTGTGTGATGTTTAAGGGTGGCCAAGAAGAGGATGGAGCAACTTCCATCATCTCAAGTCAAATCCTTAGTTTGAGATGGTGCTTTGCATGAGAAGCATTTTTGGTGTGTTTTTCTTCTTGTTTTTTGATCCTCACAAATTTGAACAGTACATATTGTGTACAACCTAATTTTGGAGATAGGTTTGGGACTTGATATTTTTCTCAATATGGATTACTGTCAAGTGAGCTTTAGAGTACATGATTGAGAATTATACCCTTTTGTGGTCATGAGATATGGTAGAGTTTTGTCAAATCCACAAGTACATTTTGGCAAATATGTGACTACGCTATTAAAATTTTTAGTCACACCACTAAAACATTTAGCCAAGTGACTAAAACTGATCACATTCCACTATTTCTTTGTAATTTACAACTATAGGTGACTAGATGAGTGAGTATTTTGGTCATTTGGTAAAATCGCTAGGTTGAGTGACTAAATAAATGATCAAATAAACTAGTAAATGGCTGATTGCCACTAATATTTAGTTACCCAAATAAAAAATACTAAATAAATGACCAAATAAATTATTAAATAATTAGTCACTTATACCCAAACTATTAAATAAAGGCTTACAATAGAGTCTAGCGGTTATTTCTTATCAAGGTTATTAAAATATTTGACTTTTCAGATAAATGGTATACCCAAACCATCTCTTATCTATCTGAGGTTTATTTTTCCATTCTCATTAATGGTATTCTAATTGATTTTTCAATGTTATGCAAAGAGTGCATCAAGGAGACCCACAATCACTTTTTTTTATTCACAACTTTCTTTATATATTTAAATTTCTTTAAATAAAATGTTTGAATGATTTTGAATAAAAAGTTTAAATTATTTTACTTATTTTAAATTAAAATTAAGACATAATAAATATATTTTTTAACAAGAGAATTAGAACTATTTATAAGTTAATTTCACTGACTACAAAATGCAAGAGAAAAATAGAAAATGTTGAAAGGTGGAAGAATAGGAATATAAATACATAAAAACATAAAAAAATAGTTTGTAATTATAGAGATAGTTAAAAATTATACAATCTTGCCTCGTGCCACTATAAAGTAATAATAACAATAATAAAAGCCACAAATTCTTTTGAAAAGAATACTTTGCGGGGATTTTAACAAAAACTATTTATTTTTTATTCCATGGTTAATTTAGGCCAAATTTGAGCTTGGAAGCCACATACTCTTATATGGCCTTGGCAGGAATTTTTCCATTTTACTTCTTAGAAGACCAATGGAAATTTTTTTGAAGTATTAGTTTTACATCACTTCTTTCATGCCCTAGGAGTAAGCATACCCAACCCTTGGAGAGCATATTAAATGTAGTAATAGAATGCGGGAAGGTCATTTATTAAAACAAACAAAATGATTTTTTGGTGGAGATAAATTTTGAAATGGAAAGAAATTGCACTCTTCATTTAATTTCTCATGTAGAGTATTAAAAAAAAATCTTCATTTTTTAATATACTATAATCTCTAAACATACTATTTTATTCCTTCTAGATTAAATCAAGGATAAGATGATATGCTCACACAAAAATATTTGTTTGAAAAATAATATGATCATTTAAGATTATTTTTAGAGTTAACTTTATTTTATACTCTTCTTGATTGAATAGTCTTCTTTTAAGGCAATAATTCAACGCCAAGATCAAGAAGCTTAGTAGATAGCATAAGAGAGACAAATGATGATCAAATGAGGATGGATATCAGATGATTACACACTAGAAGTGGCTACATATAAAGTAATCTAGAATGACTAGGAGTCAACAAAGAGATAAACATCACAACTAAGCACATGTCCACCAAGAGTGGATTATACTCCATTATGCACAAATGTATGTGCAACAATGAGAGGATAAGAATACCAAAGTGTATCTCATAAAGAGATGTAGTAGACAACATGTGCTCAATTGGAGTGCAAACAACTGTGTTGTCTACATGACAACTCAAATGTATATGCAAACTCCTAGGTACATGACAACTAATATGCTAATGCATTAACCTAAGTAAACTAAACTAAAGTGTAAATAGTAAATACTTATTTACACCAGAATTTTGAATATTTAAACTTTCTATCAAGTGCCTTAGAGATTAGTCCTAAATGTAATTTTAATCATATTAATTATTATTAGAATCATATATGTCTTTGAGATTACTCTAAAATGTAATCTTAATCCTAAGAATTATTATTTTGAATATTTTGACTTGTCCTCATCATGAGAAATATTTTAATGTGTTGAATATGACAATCCACTATTTGTGCTCAATGCCTCCAGACAATCTGAAACTCATGTCGTCTGATATAAATTCAAATATTTTTGTTGGTAATGGGCTAGTGATGGACCCCACACTCACCCTATTATTATAGGATAGCCAAAATTTGGGGAACCATTCACTTGTTAATTTTTGTCCTCGTTAGCTTTCTATTGCCATCTGGCATCGAACCCGTTAGACTACAATCCAATGTTATTTGATCAAGAAATTCAAATGGTAACTTCTTATTTCTCCTCGAGGATTATTCCACGTGGCAAAATGGTGAGAGAGTTGGAGGGCAAGCTTAAGGAAGAAATTGAAAGGGCAGGAGTAGTTAGTAGTTACTTTGATAGGTGTGACGTGCCAAAAAGGACTTTAATTATTTTGTGCGGTATCAAAACAATTTCTTATGACAATAGAATTGAGTGAGTTGGAAGAAAGGAATATTGCCTTCCAACTTATGTTGAATGGTCTAACAATGTCCTCATCAGTTGTTAAAATAATGTTGACATGCCATTTCCTATTATTAAACATTCTTTGTTTCCCAGAGTGCACATGTGATGGTGTGAAATGTTGGAAACACAAACTTTGTAAAGAATAAAATAATAGTGTATACAAAGAGGTAGACTATGTCATAGTATAGAGCAGGGATGTCATAAAATTGAGTATTTGCCACCAGTATTATGCTATTCTCAGTAGTTACAAACCTTGTAGTCTCTCTTGCCATCTCCATTACATCTGATGCTGTTGAAATCCTCTATTTCCTTTCCCAATCCATGGTGTTTTTCTTGCTACTGTATTGCCACCATTTGTACTAGTACATATGAAAGAGATTTTTATTTATGTCTAAGAGTGAATATCACTCTTTGAGTGAATTACTAATTCATTTTTGTTATTGATTGGTATTTGATTTCAACTTTATAAAAGCATATTAGCTTTGTATAGTCAATTGTTTACAAAAATTTGACCACCTTCATTATGTTGAATTGCAACATTCTACATTGAGAACTTGTTCATTTGTTTGAGACAATTATAGAATTCAATTGGGTTGTAAAATGGAAGAAAAAAGTGATAACGAAGAGAATGGCCTTCTTCCAAGAAATTGTGACATGTTCATTGGGCACATAGGCATTCAAGGCCTTGAATGAAGAAGATGGTTAGACAAGATCAGTCGAAAAGAAAATGGTTGTGTGGTCTTAAGAGCGCTTTTTACTCTCTTTGTATAGTGTATTTTTCAATGTTAGGTATTTATTATTGTTGTTTCATGAATCTTTGTGCTTTTTCCTGTACAAAGCCAACACATTTATTTTCCAAAATTTCAAGGGATTATAAATCTTGCTAAGATCAAAGATAAAACCACTAGCATGAAAATAGAGTTTTTACAAGAGTCGTTCTTTTCTATATTAAATGTAATATATTTTTCCCTCATGAGAATTATTTAAATTTCTTATAATTTATTCTATAAATTAATTTTAGCAATGTATTTAAAGTTTTATTTGAAGTAGATTCTATCATTTTGAAAGAAACCTATGTAATACCTCCCATTTTATTTTTGCAAGTCATCCTGATGGATGCAACCTTGATGATTTTTCTTGGTGAGTGTTCATAATTGGGACCATGAGTCATCTACACCATTGAGGTGAGTGGATTTATGTCATTGTATCAGTTGCTTTGATTATGCTTATGCCTGATTTATGGGATTATGATGTGTTCGATGGTTTCACTAAGGTTTGTGCCAGTGGTTACTAGGATTGATGTGGTATCATGATGTTATTTTGTAATTAGCCTAAGATGTGTGTAGCGATTGCACTATGCATTATTACCCTGCTACACTAGACTAGGTTCCTGTAGTAATGCTTAGTCATGTAAATGCCTATGTTTGCTTATGTTTTTAAGTGCCTTTTCATGTTGTTTAAAAAACCATCATTAAATACTTAAATAATTAGAAATGAATTGTCCATGTTAGATTACTATGCTATTCAGTTGATCATATTTGCATGATGATGCCATTTTGAGATGATAGTATGTTTTATGATCATATCTAGTTATTTGGTATTTGGGCATATCTCTAATTATGTTAAGTGATGGATTTAAGGCTATGATTATTTACTTCATTTTTGCTTCATTATGCTATATGTGAATGTGAGTGATGTAAATAGATTATTTTAGTATAATGCAATAAATGATTAAATTAGGTGATTACATGCATTTATTGCTTTAGATATGTTATTATACACAATTGCACTTGATCATGTGTTTCAATGCGTAGGATTTATATCCCTAGTAGTGGCACATGGAGTTAGTGATTCAACTTGATGCAGGAGCATCCAGTGGTGTAAAGGAAATCCTATATCACCCAAAAATAGGCTTAATGTTAGTTTTTGTTTAATATTTTCATTTCTATATACCCATTTGGGTCAAATAGAGATTCCAACTATCATATTTCCACTATTGGTTTTCTAGGTTAGAATTTTTTAGCACCTTGGGATACATGCCAATGCAAACAATAAGTTATGTTGTAGTTGATCCATAATTATGATGAGTTAGAGGATGTAAGTTGGAGAGATGATTATAATTGTAATTTAAAGCACTCCAAAAAAAGGATCAGGTCAAAAGGCTTTACAGTTTGAAAGTTATTGCAGTTTTAAGTTGCCCGGAGACCCCTAAGAGCACTTAAAAGTCAGATTTGGAGCACTATGGCCTTGTACAGGCCCAAAAAATGGGGGACAAGAAAAGCTTATTGAAAGGGCTATAGAGTGCTTGGAGAGATTTTTGTAAATGTAAACGGTTTGTCAATCAGAGTCCCAGATCAAAAGTTATGCCTCCTAGAAGTAAGACTACCATTTTTGGATTCTTCTAATTTTACACTGACTTCTGATGTGTTTTCTAGAGCCTTTTATTTTGGTAGTTGATGCCAAATGACATATTCTAAAATGTATTCCTAACCCTAAACCTAATTTGGGTTACTTAAGGACATTTATGGCATTGTAAATGCAATTTTAGCAGAGTTTGAGAGAGGGTACTATGAAGAGATTTTTTCACTAGAATCAGACAACATTATAAGCACATAGGGCATGTCTTTGAGTCTATATTCATTTTACTAAATGAAATAGCATATCACTTTTGATAATAATGTTCCCCTTTTTCTGTTGTGTTCATTTTGTCTTGGGTTGTGAACATCATCAAGTGGTATCATAGCAAGTTTTCCTAAGTGTGTAGACAAAGTGCCAACTGTGAGGTAGTTTGCACCAAGACTGTGTGGTTGTAGGTTTTGATACAATGAGAAGATGCCTCCATAAAGGGAGCATGGTGGGAGGCCCAAATTTTTTTCTCTTGAGGTTAGAGCCCTTTAGAGACAAGTCCAGGCATTGCAAGAGGAGATCCACAAAGGGATGAATGTTGTCATAGGTGATGAAAGTGAGGAAAAATATGGAGAAGAAGGAAATATTGTGTAGGAAGGGGAAGGAGATGGATAAGTCCTTAACCAGGTGAAGGAGAAGCTTTTTAGGGTCATTTCCAAGTTGGGAAAAAGACCTAAAATTGACATTGACATGTTTTCGGGAAATCTAAAGCTGGATTAGTTGATTGATTGGATCAATGAGCTGGAGGAATATTTTGAGTATGAGGATATTGGGGACCCTGATAGGGTTGAGTTTGCGAAGGCCAAAATGAAAGGTCATGCCAAAATCTAGTAGTAAGAGATTCAATTGGAAAGAAATAGAAGAGGAAAGGAGAAAATCACAAGATGGGATCGCATGGTGGACAAACTAAAGAAGCAGTTCATTCCTATTGATTATGAGCTTGATTTGTTCAAGAAGATGCAAGGATTAAAGCAAGCAACAAAATCTATCCAGGAATACATAGAGGAATTTTATTGAGTCCTTATTAGGGTGGAGCATGTGGAAACAAAAAAGGAGAAGGTTTCCCATTGCATTAATGGGTTAAGACCTAGCATTCAAGAGGAGTTAAGTATGGTTAGAATGACTAGCATTGAAGAGGCATAATAGTTTGCCTTGCAAGTTGAGGAGAAGTTGAACAAAAAGTTTTATAGAATGAAAAGGGGGTGCAGTCAAGGAGGAAGGGGTGGTGGTAGGTCATTTGGAGGCTTAAATGAGAACTAGAAGAAAAATGAAGATATGGCTACCAGTTGAAACCAAAGGAATCAGGATTTCAACTGCTCCTATGATCAAAACTTTGGAGATTAGAGAGGAAGAGGTAGAGGACATGGACAAGGTTTAGGAAGAGGAGGCTTTTTTGGTACCTATTTTCATTGCAATGAAGAAGGTTATTGTTCCTTCAAATTTACGCAATGCCAAGGAAGGACAGGTAGGAGAGTTGATGGTCAAGCAAAGGTTGCTCATGTGGGTGATGATGCATAATCATCACATTTAGAGGATGCAAAAAGAGGAGAGGTTCTAGTTAATGAAAGGCTCTTATTGAGTGGTGAGATTGAACTTAAACAAAGGAAGAGCTTGTTTTTTACTAGGTGCAAGTGCAAGGGTAAATTTTTTGATGTGATTATTGATAGTGGAAGCATTGACAACTTGGTGTCAGAAGAGATGGTCTCAAAGCTAAAGCTCAAGAGGGAGAAACAACCCCAACCCTATTGGATTTCTTGGGTGTAGGATAATCATGTTAGAGTAAATAATTAATTAATTATTAATTATTTATTCTATTTACTTAAGCTTACTTAGGTTAATGCATTTATTTAATATTTAGTATTTAATGCATGTAGTGATGAGTTGTTGACAACATAGGAGTTTGTTCCCTTCTAGCATGTTCCACTTTTTTGTGGATGCTTGGTTGCCAACCTTATCTTCTACCTCCTTCCAGCTTGTTCTACAAGCTTCATTGAGGCCTTTATAAGTGGTCTCTCTCTCATCATAAATTCATCCATTCACATAGCAATTTCATTTTCCTATTGTGAAATATTTTCTCTTGCATTGTTTCCTTCAAGCTCTTGCTCCTTTGGTTTCTCTTCAGCAAGCTATTTGCATGTAGGTGATCTTGGCAACTGCGGAATTGGATTTCATCAACTCCTACATGGTATTAGAGCTTCCCTACTACTTCTTGTTCGAAGGATTTTTTTGAAGCCACAATTCGAAGACACAAACCCTAGTTTTTTTGTGATTTTTTCTTCAATTAGGAGGAAAAGCATTTTTAGTATTTGGAGAAAAAGGAGAAAGAGGCCTTCCAGATTCCCCTCTCATTCAAGGGTTTCCTTGTTATATGCCTTTGTTCCTTCCACATTGGAGTTTCATTGGTTCAATCATTTCTATAGGAGCTCCATCATTCTGGGGGGGCTTTGGTGTCTATTCTCATGGGGGGGCTAGTTGTACTTATGGTTTTGAGAGAGTCTCTTGAAAAATTTCCTGTGGAAGTTGTCCTTGGGGGGTCTTGTTGAGGCCTTCCTTCCTTCCTTCCTTCCTTTATTTTTCAGCATGTTTGTACAAGGGTACCTAACATGGCCTTGTTGTCGAGACCCATTCTGCATTTTCATCTTAGTTTTGCGAGCTTAAGGCATCCCCTAAGTTGCACTTAAGGGGGGGTGTTAGAGTAAATAATTAATTAATTATTAATTATTTATTCTATTTACTTAAGCTTACTTAGGTTAATGCTTTTATTTAATATTTAGTATTTAATGCATGTAGTGATGAGTTGTTGACAACACAGGAGTTTTTTTCCTTCTAGCATGTTCCACGTTTTTGTGGATGCTTGGTTGTCAACCTTATGATCTACCTCCTTCTAGATTGTTCTACAAGCTTCCTTGAGGCCTTTATAAGTGGTCTCTCTCTCATCATAAATTCATCCATTCACATAGCAATTTCATTTTCCTATTGTGAAATATTTTCTCTTGCATTGTTTCCTTCAAGCTCTTGCTCCTTTGGTTTCTCTTCAGCAAGCTATTTGCATGTAGGTGATCTTGGCAACTGCAGAATTGGATTTCATCAACTCCTACATGGTATTAGAGCTTCCCTACTACTTCTTGTTTGAAGGATTTTTTTGAAGCCGCAATTCGAAGACACAAACCCTAGTTTTTTTGTGATTTTTTCTTCAATTAGGAGGAAAAGCATTTTTAGTATTTGGAGCAAAAGGAGAAAGAGGCCTTCCAGTTTCCCCTCTCATTCAAGGGTTTCCTTGTTATATGCCTTTGTTCCTTCCACATTGGAGTTTCATTGGTTCAATCATTTCTATAGGAGCTCCATCATTCTGGGGGGGCTTTGGTGTCTATTCTCATGGGGGGGCTAGTTGTACTTATGGTTTTGAGAGAGTCTCTTGAAAAATTTCCTGTGGAAGTTGTCCTTGGGGGGTCTTGTTGAGGCCTTCCTTCCTTCCTTCCTTCCTTTATTTTTCAGCATGTTTGTACATGGTTACCTAACATGGCCTTGTTGCCGGGACCCATTCTGCATTTTCATCTTAGTTTTACGAGCTTAAGGCATTCCCCTAAGTTGCACCTAAGGGGGGGTGTTAGAGTAAATAATTAATTAATTATTAATTATTTATTCTATTTACTTAAGCTTACTTAGGTTAATGCTTTTATTTAATATTTAGTATTTAATGCATGTAGTGATGAGTTGTTGACAACACAGGAGTTTTTTCCCTTCTAGCATGTTTCACTTTTTTGTGGATGCTTGGTTGTCAACCTTATCTTCTACCTCCTTTCAGCTTGTTCTACAAGCTTCCTTGAGGCCTTTATAAGTGGTCTCTCTCTCATTGCAAATTTATCCATTCACATAGCAATTTTATTTTCCTATTGTGAAATATTTTCTCTTGCATTGTTTCCTTCAAGCTCTTGCTCCTTCGATTTCTCTTCAACAAGCTATTTGCATGTAGGTGATCTTGGTGACTGTGGAGTTGGATTTCATCAACTCATACAAATCATAAGGTCCTAGTTAGTGAGAAATGTTTGGTAAAGTTAAAGATTGGGAGTTACCATGACGAGGCCCTTTGTGACATCATTCCAATGGATGTCTACTTTTTATTGTTAGGAAGGCCATGGTAGTTGTATAGGCATGCTATACATGATGTTCATGTAAATACATACTCTCTAACAAAGGATGGAGTTAGCCACAAATTGAAGCCCTTAATAAAGGAGGGAAAAAAGGTATGCAATAGTGCTAGGGTATGTCCTGTTGATGGAAGAAAATTTATGGATGGCATGAAACATTACCATATGTGTTATGCTTTAATTCCTAGAAAAGATAAGGAAGGTAGTAGTGAAGTTCTAGTTGAAGTTTTAGGTCTATTAAGTGAGTATAGAGATGTCATATCTAATAATGTTCCAAAAGGGTTGCCATTAATAAGGAAAATCAGTCATCAAATAGATATAGTCCTTGGAGCTAGCTTGTCTAACAAGGTTGCTCATAGGATGACTCCTACTAAGATTAAGGAGATAGACAAACAAGTTTAAGAGCTGTCAAGGAAAGGTTTGATTCAAGAGAGCCTGAGTCCATGTGTAGTACTTGAAGTGCTACCACCAAAGAAGGATGAAGAGTAGAGAATGTGTACAAACTATTGGGCAATAAATAGAATAACCATCAAGTATTAGTTTACTTTGTAAAGAATAGATGGTCTTATGGATTGTTTGAGTGGAGCTCAGTACTTCACAAAGATAGATCTCCAGAGTGGCTATCACTAGATATGGATATGAGAGGGAGATGAGTGGAAGACTACATTCAAGACCAAGGAAGGTCTATATGACTAGTTAGTCATGCTGGTTAGAGTGCTCAAGAAATTTTTGGGAAAAATTGTTATTGTCTGTCTGGATGATATTTTTATTTTCAATAAGTCTTTGGAGGAACATTTATTGCACATTTGTAGTGTCCTTGAAAGATTGAGGGAAGATAAAATTTGATTAATTTGAAGAAGTGTATTTTTGTCAAAAGGGAGTTAGTCTATTTGGGGTTTGTTGTATTAGCTGAAGGTCTCAAAATGGACTAGAGAAGGTGAAGGTCATCTTAGAATGGCCCGCTCCATGGTTTTCCACTAAGGTAAGGTCATTCCATGGTTTGGATAGTTTTTACAAGAAGTTCATTAGTAATTTCAGTATTATATGTGCACCCCTAACTAAAACAATGAGGGGGGATAGAAAGAGTTCAAGTGGACTATAGGAGCTACAAGGAGTTTTGAATTGCTAAATAAGAAGGTGATAGAGAAACTTGTATTGACACTTCCTGGTATCAAAAAATTATTCCAGGTGGATTGTTATGCTAGTGTCAGTTCTATTAGGGCTATGTTGAGCCAAGAAGGTAAACTTGTTTCCTATTTCAGTGAAAAATTGAATGATGCAAAGAAGAGGTATTATGTTTATGATCAGGAGTTCTATGCAATAGTTCAGGCCTTAAAGAAATGGAGGCATTATTTGTTGCCAAAATAATTTTTCTTGTATACTAACCATTAGGCACTATAGTACCTATATAGCCAAGGTAAATTGAATTAGAGACATTTGAAATGGGTAGAGTTTGTGCAAAGCTATACATTTGTGTTAAAACATAGAAGTAGAAGTTCTAATAGGGTTGTAGATGCATTGAGTAGGAGATGATTGGTGCTGATAGAAATGTAGGTTGAAGTGGTTGAGTTTGATGAACTCAAGAATTTGTACCCTAAGGATCCTAACTTTGCAGAGGCATGGAAAGCTTATAAAGAGCTTGTTACTCTAGACAAGACTAGGTGGCTAGATTACTTGATTCAGGATGGTATGTTGTTCAAGGGTAGTCAATTGTGTATCCCAAGGAGTTCTATGAGGGATAATTTGATCAAGGAGAATCATAGTGGAGTGATGACATGACACTTTGGTCAAGATAAGACCATTTCAATTATTAGTGAACATTATTTTTGGCCTCAATTGTCATAGGATGTGAAAAAGTTTGTATAGAGTTGTCGAGTATGTAAAATAGCGAAAGGATTTAATCAAAATATTGGACTCTATCATCCATTTCCTATTCCATCAAAGCCTTGGGAGGACATAAGTATGGATTTTGTTCTTGGATTGCTGAGAACACAAAGGGACAATGACTTTTTATTTGTGGTGGTTGATAGGTTCTCCAAGATGGCACACTTCATTCCATGCCACAAGACTCATGATGCAATACATATTGTAGATTTGTTTTCAAAAGTTGTGAGGCTATATGGTCTCCCAAAGAGTATTGTTTCTAATAGAGATAATATTTTTTTTGGGTATTTGTAGAGGACTTTGTGGAAGATGTTGGTATGTTTTTCATTGCACCAAAATTTTGAGCTATCAATAGACATCACAGACACCAGACTTACCTAGATCCATGAGAGGTGGTTAAGCCATGTCATGAACCTCGAAGGAGGTGATGAACACCAAGTCAATAATATGCCCCTCATGAATGACTAAGGATTTTGCACTGACAAAATAAAGGAGACCTTCTGAGATTTAAACCCATGACCCAAGGCTTTGATACCAATTGTTGATATGTTTTTCGTTGTTCCAAAAGCTTGAGTTATCAATGAACATCACAAACACTAGGCTTACCTAGATCCATGAGAGGTGGTTAAGCCATGTCACAAATCTTGAAGGAGGTGATGACCACCAAGTCAACAGAAGAAGTTGAAGACATAATTGGAGTTTAGTTCTACATATCATCCATAGACTAATGGACAAATAGAAGTAGTGAATAGAAGTTTGGGCAATTTGTTGAGGTGTTTATTAGGAGATAAGTCTAAGGGATGGGATTTGATTCTACCACAAGTAGAAGATGCTACAATAATTCTGTGAATAGGAGTATTGGTATATCACAATTCCAAATTTTGTATGGGAGTAGTCCAAGGACTACAACAGAGCTAAGAAAAATGAAGCAAGGAGAGAGGACAAGTATTGAGGTAGAAGACTTTGTTGAACATGTCAAGAACCTACATGAGGAGGTGCAAGCACATATTACCAAGATGAACCTGTAGTATATGGCTAAAGTAGATCAAAAGAGGAGACATAAGGAGTTCCAAGTCAAGGATTAGTTTATGGTATATTTGAGGAAGGAACAATTTCCATTGGGTACCTATAACAAGCTGAAGATGAAGAAATTTGGCCCCTGCAAAATTTTGAAGAAACATGATTCAAGGAATGCATATGAGGTGGAGTTGCTATATGAGATTCACATCTCTCCTATTTTCACTATTACAGACTTAACAACATTTCATGATGATAGTGCAGAGGAGGATTTGATGCTAGAGCCATGCCCAATTCCTACTTCTGAGAAGGAAGAGATTGAAGAAATTGTAGATAGTTGTGTGGGTCAAAGTACCAGAAATAGGTAGTATGAAGAATAATTGGTGAAGTGGAAAGGATGACCAGTAGAGGATTCAACTTAGATATTAGTAGCAAAGGTTTCCTATTTGGGTTTTCCTCTACTAGCTATAAAGTGATAGGGTGACTTTTCAATCTCCCTTGGGTGTCTGATGTAGGAGCGTCCAGTGGTGTAAAGGAAATCTGTATCACCCAAAAATATGCTTTATGTTACTTTCTATTTAATGTTTTTTCATTTCTAGATACTAATTTGGGTCAAATAGAGATTCCAACTCTCATAGTTCCACTATTGGTTTTCTTGGTTAGAGTTTTTGAGCACCTTGGGATATGTACCAATGTAGAAAATAGGGTTTTTGTAATTGTGCCATAATTATGATGAATTAGAGGGTGTAAGTTATAGGGATGATTATAATTGTAATTTAAAGCACTCAAGAAAAATAATTAGGCCAAAAGGCTTTATGGTTTAAAAGTTATTGCAATTTTAGGCAGCCTAGGGAGCACCTAAGAGCACTTCCAGGTTAGATTTGAGGCACTAAATGGCCATGTATGGGCCCAAAAAATGTGGAATAGGAAAAACTGGTCCATAAGGCTATAGAAAATTTTGAGAGCTTTCTAAAAATGTAAATGGTTCATCAATCAGAGTCTCGGAACAAAAGTTATGCCTCTTGGAAGTTGGACTACCATTTTTGGATTCTTCTAATTTTACAACAACTTCTCACATATTTTCTAGAACCTTCTATTTTGGTAGTTGATGCCAAATGGCATACTCTAGAATATATTCCTAACCCTAAACCTAATTTGGATTACTTAAGGACATTTCGAGCATTGTAAATGCAGTTGTTGCCATTTTTTGTCTCCCACCAAAATTCAAATTTGTATGCCCAACCTATCCAATGGCTAGTTCCTAGAGTTAATATTATTTTAAATGTCCAGGAAATATCAAAAAAATTGAATGAAAAACCTTATGTTTTATTTTTGCCAGCCTACAACTTTTCGTGCCATTAGATCTTCCATGATTTATGGTTCCCTGCTTCCTCAAATTTTCCAAATGCATGACCCTTAAATAATGTGAGAAAGCCTTTTTGTGATGTGTGGTAGGTGGGTCTGTGTTCCTTCTATGGGCTGTAGGTTGGACAAGGTGGTTGGCTGAGCTAGCAATTCTATTGGTGCCCACTTCCCCGCATTCTGAGCTTTGTCAGACCTTCTGACAATATGAGAAAGCAGGTTGTCGACACGTGTCCAAGTGGTGTCACGAAGTGTAGTTGTGCAAGTTCAAAGAGCACATGTTTCAAGCACCATCAGATCTTCCTCAGATCAATGGTTGGCGCTTTGTCACTATGGAAGGATGCACGTTGTTTTGCATTATGACATAGCACCCTTTTGTCACGTGTCTGGTGGGTCCTCCTTTTCCTTTTGTTTCTTCGATGCTAGACTTTGACAAATCAATGGTGGGCACTATGGCACTATCAAAAAATTTGTGTTCCTCGCCATTGGTGAGATAGCACCCAGATAGGAAATAACGTTGTGGCAAATTTTGGAAAATACGATGGGTCCCAAGTATGCCCCATCAAATATCAGTGATGGATTTGTTAGACACATTGGCGATTGATCAATCTTTTCATTGGCTAAAGTATGACTGTGTGGAATGTGGGTCCTACTTCACTTGGTGGGCTACAAACGAGGGTTGTTAGATAGGTTGGCATGTGGCTAGTTCTCATTGGTTGGTACACTGATAGGCCAAATCCATCTTGCTCACTGTCAGATCAGTCTAAATCAATAATGGGTGCTATCTCGTTATGGAAAGCTGCGAGAATTTTAATAATAGTGAAATAGCACCTTGGCAACGTGTGGAACAGATGACGTAATGGGCCTGCCCTTCTCCAAAGTGATAGTATAGCTCATCCTCGATGGCAGTTCTCAAGTGGTTCATAGTACATGGTGGTTTTCCATTAGTCCTTTCAGCCAACTCAGTGTGCAGTTGTACCGTTTTGTTGATCATTGTCAGATCTTCAAGGATTGAGGGTTGGAGCTTCCCTGCATTATCAAGATGCGAGGAAATTTAATATTATGAGGAAGCAGTTTGGTGACATGTGTCCTAGGTGATGTCATGACAGATGTTCTCAGAGGTTTAGAAAGTACAAGTTATGTTCACCATCCGATGCAGGTAGATCAAGGGCTGACGCTTTCTTGCATTATCAAGATGTGAGGAAATTAAAAAATGTAGGAAAGCGGGTAGTCGCCACATGTTTCTGCTGGACCAGTTTCTCTATGGGTCACTAGTTGGACACTAGGTTGTACCAAGTGGTTGCCAAGTGGATTCATAGATCAAAAATTTTATGAAGGCCAGCACAGATCTTCCAAGATCATTGATCTCATGGAGATCAATGGTGGGCACTATCTCGCTATGGAAAGCTGCGAGAATTTTAACCATAGCAACATAGCACCTTAGTGACATGTAGTAGGGTGGGGCCAAGTGTTATGAAACTACAGGGATGGTACAAGTTTGGGCTGAGTCAGATGCTAGGTGTGCTAAACTATTTTGTGGACCCAAAATTTTTAGGGGGAAAAGTGCAGTAATATGGCAAGTCTTCACAATCGTTAGATCTAAGGAAATTGATGGTGGGTGCTATCTTGCTATGAGAAAGTTCTTAGAGGATATGCACAATGACATAGCATCTAGATGACACGTGTCTTTGCGAGCCTAGCCAAGATTGACAGTTAAGGGGGTGGCGGTTATGTTGTAGCCATCATGGTCAGGGTTGAGGAAGGTGGCGCGGTTAGTTAGAGAAAGACATGGTCAACTTGGGGAGACTTTGCAAGGTGGCAAAAAGATAAAAGGTTGTTGGTCCACATGGCTCATCTCGATGCCAAGATAGGTTGATTTGTTGACCTTTTTGATTCATGAGATAGAAATAGGGTAGATTAGGTTTTTCCACGTGATTTGATCTCTGTAATCAATCCCAACCACCAAAAATGTATGCGAGACAAGGAAGAACACTCCACCCCCGATCCATCTATCTACCTGGTCAGAATAGCTTAATGGTGTCATTTCTATCTTCTCAAGGCCCTATTCTAAATCATTGCACCTGGATCTACCAAAAGATCAGATTTTCTTTAGATCCCCATGATTGTTCTTTGCAGGACTTCAATGCAGTGATTGCAAGATAGTTTTGGAGGGAAAATCTCAGTTATGCCTAAACTATAAATACAATTTTTGTGAATTTTGTAAAGGTCAATCATTCTTTGTTGTTCTCTATCGTTGCTCTACAATTCTAGTGTAAATTCCCCTGTGCCTCTGAACTGTATGATTTTTTCCTTATCTCCTTCAGCCATTGGTATGAAAGTGCAAGAATCCTTTGCCTCTTACTGTTGTTTTGTAGAGATCTATAATCTGCATGACTGTATCTCCTTGGATCTATGAATGATAATATAAGTGAATCTCTCCTTCCTTATGTCATTCATCTTGGTCTTCTGATCTACATGTAGTTTTTAGATTAAAGCAAGTCTAAATGTGTATACTCATAGATTGGTCTGAACACTCTATTTTTGTGCATCACCTCTTTAGATTAGATTAGGTAGATTTTCTTTCATGCTCTCCTTCTCCCTTTTCCTCTCTAAGAGTAGTTAGGTGCATCCTAATAGTAAGAGGAAGCCGGCCTTCTCTGGAGACTCAACCTCACAGTTCAAGTCCCACAGCTTGGAGGTTGTTTCCATGTTTCACTAGGTTGTCCTCATGCATAGGCTTTGGACAAGGGTGCAAACCTAAGTGACAACAACAATTTTGGTGGAGTTTGGGAGAGGGTACTGTGAGGAGGATTTTTCTCCAGAATCAAACAACTTTGTAAGCCCATAGGGAATGCCTTTGAGTCTATTTTCATTGTACTAAATATAATAGTATATCACTTCTGATAATAATATTTCCCTTTTCCTATTGTGTTCATTTTGTCTTGGGTTGTGCCCTCATCACAATTGTTCATATTTTACCAATGTCATCCTCATATGGTTGACGTATCTCATTTAATCGTTAAATCAAACCTATCAGTGATTTGATTAAATCTAGAATCATTTGTGTTATGTGACTAGAACTATGAGCATGTCTATGCATTTAGAGGTTTACATTTGTCACAAAAATTATTGAGGAAAATTTTGTGATTTTTGGGCTTTCAAGCTTTTAATTGATTTATTTTAATTTCTGGCAGCTTTGCTATTGATGAATTCAAATTACTTGAAATAGCTTATTTTCATATGGATTGATTTGGGACTTAACTAGTTATCCTAGTTATTTTCCATTATCTATTATTCACTCAAAAAGTGAGTAACTATCCAAAAAGATATTTAATTCCTCACTTCTCATTTTCGAATTAGAAAGTTTGAGAGTAAAACCCAAAATCCTCTTCATGAGGAATGACTTTTTTTTTTTTGGGAGCTATGACCATGGTATCATTGTCAAATTAGTCTCATTGGATCCATCTCAGGGAGACCTTGGATTTCTATAATTTTTGGCTACTTCTTTTATTGTATGGTTCAAATTCCTATTTTGCCCCTTTTGGCTATGAGGCAGGGCTCTCCCATTTGATTGTTTCAGCTCTATTTTTACTTTTATTTTCGGTAGCCATTTGTTAGGAGGCTAAGAACTAATTTTTCCCTCCATTTCAATATGCTAGCTCTACCCAGTTGGGCGGGTGTGAGCATTTTCCCATTTTCTAAGATGAGGGTTTGGGATTTTTCATAGTTATGTTGGTTGTTTTTGCATACAAACTCAAAACCCAAATTTTATAATTTAATATTTATGGCTTTTGTGCTCTAAGACAAAATAGGTTTTAATTTTGTAGTTTTTGAGTTTTGAGGTTTTTATCTCAATTTACATGCTGCCCATTTTTCTTGGGTTTTCTTGGCATGATGTTACTCATGGACTTGGATTATCCATAGGATGTCAGTTAGACCATTGTTGCACTTTTATGTTTTCATTGGGATGTGTGTTACATTCGTACTGTCGATCTTCTATTTGGTTGACTGATCTTACCTGGTGTTATTGTCTCTTTTGGATCCTTGTTATTTTTGCATGGACACTAGGATTCATGTAGAATCCATCCTCTCAGATTGAGGCTAGTTGAGAGAGTCTATGATGTTTGTTCTTGTTGTATCATTGGGATTTATGTAGAATCCATCCTCCCAGATTGAGGCTAGTTGAGTGAGTTCTTGATGTATGGTTTTATTGTTCATTGGGATTCATGTAGAATCCATCCTCCTGAGCTTGTTTTTGATTGAGTGATATTTTTTTGGTGTTCTCAACTAGTTCTAGTGTTATGATCTTTGTGATGGTGGTGAGGTACACGTGAGCATGTACGCATACATTTTTAGGTTACTTTGGAGGCCCAATCTTTTATGGACTTGTTGGATGTTATGATCATTTGGGGTTTGGTTGGGAATATACATACCTAAAGGCACTCATTGTGTGATGAGCATGGGTATGTAGGGTAAGGTTGGTGGAGGGGCTCCTCTCACAACCATGGTTTCCTAGCCTAGGTTGGTGGTATTGAGTTTATAACAAGTGATAACTTAATTAATTGATAGAAAATTAAACAACATAAGAAATTATGGTTAACTTCTTGAGGGTGTTGCCAAGGGGTATGTTTTGTCTAGCATTATTCTCCCAAGGGAGTACTGAGGGGTATGGTTGTCCTTGTCCTACAACTTGGGTGATTCTGAGTTACCAACTCTTCACCAGAGTCCCTACATAGTTGACCCATAGAGTGTTTGACTAGGACCTATTGTACTTGCATTGATGCATGATCTTGGTTTCAGTCATCATTATTGTCTAGCCTAAGTGAAAGCCATGGATGTTTGCTTTAGTGTATTTGTGGTTGGATCATTATCTCCATCAACATGGTGGGAGTGGACCTATAGGTTCCACATGGTTGGGAGGCATAGCTACCTTCACCACTGCTGGTGACCAATTTACAAATAGGGTCTATTATCCTAGTGTGACAATTGTTTGATGTTTTTACATGGCACTTATGGTTCTAGAGTATGCTTTCTTGTGATTTATACTTTCATTGGAATTCTTGGATATCATGTTTATATGATGTTAGTTTATTTGATGCATTCCTACATTATGATGTTTAGCATATGATTAGATGATGTGAATTTCTTTGTTGGAGTATCTATTCCTTATTGGTTTAGCATGTTAGATTTCCTATTCATGTGATGTTTATCATATGATAGATGATGTGGTTGATTTATTGAGATATCTAGTGATTTACTTTTAGCATGTTAGATTTCATTTTTCTTATGATATAGTGCATTTTAGTAGTGACATCCTCATAGGATAGTTCCAATGATCTGGTCAGTAGTTTGGGATGTTACATGTGGGGAATGGCTAGGACCTTTGAGGTCTCATGATGCTATTATGGTTGGGAGGAATTGTGCATGAGTTTTAGTTTTGTTGGTGCTTATATGTTTATTTTTCCTTCATATGATGTTTGGTTTATGAACCATGTATGTACATTGTAATGTTTCTTTCTGCATGTTCTAACATATGATGTTATGATTTAGATGGATAGATTTTCCTCTTTCTTGTTGCATGGCATCTTGTCATTTATGCTCTTGAGTGTTCATTCCTAGATCTACGTAAATTTGGTACTCCCCAATGTGGAAGAAATTTAGTTCCTATATTTTTACCTTTATGTTTCATGGCTTTCTAATTGTATTCTTGCATGAAATTGTATGTTCTCGCATGAGAATGCAAAGGTTTGTGTGGTGTGTTAGGTTTCCTCGTGTGGCATGTGGTGAATCCTTGCATGAAACCCCACACTAGTTTGGGTGTTTTGGCTATTTGGCCAAGCATGTCCTTGTGTGAGATGGTGTTTCCTCATGTGGCTTAGTGTACTTTCTCATGTGAAGAGGTACTTCCTTCCATGAGACTTGTTATTCATGTTTTTTAGAGTCACCTTTTTTTGGCTCATTGCTTTTGTTTCACTCGTCTTTGGCACTTTAGTTCAAACCATCAGTTCTGTTAATTTTTCAAACTTAAAAATGAAGTGTTTGTTTTCTTATATTTATTAATCTTCATTTTGACCATATCCCCCATTTTTTAAAACTAATTGTTGACCAAGTCCCCCCTTTATAACCAAATTGAACCAAATGTGTTTTATTTCAAATCATCATTTTTTTGTACTTCACAAGGTGTCTTGGTATAATGAATGAGTTCCTTGTAACCTTTGAACCTTTTGCACCTCTTGTACCACATTCAAAGGGCACTAGTCCACATTGAACCTCTTGTACTAAAGGAAGTACTTTGTGGGTTCAATACTTCTTGCATTTCATCATAACAACTTTCCTCAAGGACTTGTTGGTGTTTTTCAACTACTGAACAACAAAAGCTCAATACCAAGATAATAATACTCACAAATATAGGAACTAGCTACTTCCCATCAACAATTATGTATGCATATTATATGGATCCAACTTCAACAAAAACAAGACTAGTTTTCTACTCTCTAGGTTCTACAGAACCAAGGTGGGTATACCTAGGGGATGATTCAAATAAATGTTGTTGTATGAGAATCCTTTTAGTTTCATTTTGATTCTCATCTCCTATCTCTGACATATACATAGTTTATCTATCCCTTGCCATTTTTAGATGATATACATCCCTTATAAGTAGATTTGGTCACAATTATCCTTAGCTTTACAAATATTTCTGAAAATAGTAGCTATCTAAGACTTAGAAATTAGATGTAAATGAGTGCTAACCCTCTTTGAAATGCTTCAAATGGTGAAATAAAATTTCTTTTGATTTTAGAATTGGTGCTTATTGATGATCTCTCTATCTACAAACTGGATTAACTAGATCAGTGCTTCATTCATTGGGATTCAGAGTCTACTTCAATTTATAGATATAATTGATTGCATTACAACCAATACTATGAGCAATTCTTACTAGAATTCATTCTTATAGACATCCTTCCTATTAGCTTAGCAACCCTATCAAATTCACTAGAGCATTTACTTAATTCATTGAATCAATAACAATAATGAATTGACATACAATCTAAGTGAATTGCATTCAATTGGACAAGCTTTTCTCACACAACATTAGAATGACCAGGTAATAATAATGGAGACAAAATTTAGCGAGAGCAGATATGGGGACAATTCAACTTTTTATTAATCTTCTTTGAAAATTATATGCAATTGTAATAAAACTTAGAATGACTCTAGAAAAAACATTAGATCACTATAACATCAATATATTCCCAAGCATTTGTAGAGAAAATACATCATAAGTTTTGCACTAATAAACTGGACCGAACCACATTCAGTATAGACCAAAATTATCAATGAAATCAGACCATTCTCTACACTTGGAATCTCACTAAAATAGACTGAGATGCAAAAAGCTTCAAGAATAGAGAACTAACAGATGTTAACTTAGAAAAAAGATATTTACATTTTGCAAATAGTCACAAAAGGACAAAATTTTGTGTAATAGAAATTTTTTTACATCAAAATATTCCTTTTAGGCAGGCTACTTTTTTATTATACATCAAAATTGTGAAATCAATGATTTGTTCTCATGTTATTCTGATTCTTTAGATTATGTGGCTATTAGGATTGAGAGTGATGTGTCTTGTTCTATTACCTACAAGCTCACCTTAACTCATGGGTTCTCATTGTCTTCATCATGGACTATTAAAGTTGTTGGAAATATTCAAGACTATGCTAGGTTACTGAGAGGAGAGTGGTGAATCAGTAAACTTAAAACTTTTAACAAATTCAAACATTAATTGCAATAACCCAATAATCATTTAGTTCATTAACTCGGATCTAACTGCATGCATGAGAAACTAAACACATAAATATTCATGACACATGAACACAATGATTTAGTAACCCAGAAACCTTCCAAATAGAAAGTAAAACTAGGGTGCAGATGAAACCCATAAAACTTCAATACTGCAGCATAAAGTTGGCCTGTTACAACTTACAATGATCACTTCTAATGATCTGCCATATTAGGAGCAATTAGGACTGCTAGGTCCATCTTGTTAGAGGATTTACAAACATTCAATGAAGTATGCACTTGGTAAAGAGATTTGACAAAAGACTGTTAAGTCTACCTTGTTAGAGGATTTTGGAGCTGATTCACCTATTAGGATGAAATAGTAGATCTTTGACTTACAACTGGCTTGTTGATAGAGACTCCTTGAAGTAATGATCACCTCTATGTGATAGATGTAACTTTGCTACTCCTGATATGGCCTTAAAATACACTTTTTTGTGCTGCTAATTTTATTTCACAGGCTTGTATTATCTCACATCATTACATTACTCACTTTCTTATCGATCCATACTACTATTTTTTGATATGATACAATACATTACACACACACACACACACACACACACACACACACACACACACACACACACACACACACACACACACACACACACACACACACACGTCAATCCAATTTACAAAATTACAAAGTTGGCCAATATACAAGTTAACACCAATATTAAAAAGTCAGCCCAAATGAAGACACTTGGGTTCTGAAGACTGACTTGGTGAAGTTATAATACATGACATGCACTATCATTACTCAAAATCATCATGCATTTGATAGAAGTGGAAGCTCAATCCATACTAAACATATCAGAGTAGTCTTGAACTTAGCCTACACTAGCAACTCAGTAGATATTGTGCAACTAGGTAGAAACTAAATTCCACATTTCCATAGCTAAACTAGGTAAACACTAATCATCTCATCACTCAGTTAACACTAACTTCATTTCACATGAACTGATGGCTTGGTAGAAAATACAAACCTTGGTAACCACTCAACTGCTAGATAGGAACTGTGAAACTTCATATTGCCTAAATTCACTTGGTAACCACTAGAATGCTCGGTAGGAACTGTGAAGCTTGGTGGCTATTGAATTAGATGGAAAAAACTATAGACTATTCAATGAGCTCAGTAACCATTCAAAATCTAAATAAGTGTTGTCACTAATAAAAAAATTTACTTAATATCAACAATCTCCCCCTTTGGCATTAGTGAGAAAAATATTAATCAGCCAAAACTTATATACATTATAGTGTGATACTGGCTTGGTACTAGAATACTTTTTTTTTTTTCAAAATTTGTCTTTGCAAGTATGTATTTTTCTTTTCTTTGCATAATTCTCCCCCATACAATATACATACTACATGTTTCTCTTCATATATACATACAAAATCACATAGATATATTCTATTTCTCCTCCTTTTTGACAATAATGCCAAAGATTTGCTGAAAACTGTCATGTCCCCTTTTCAAATAATTAAAAAATAATAATCTTTGCTAAGGCAGGCAGGCCCAAGAAAGTGAAGTTTCAGAAAAAGGGGGTTAATCTTTGGAAACCGTTGGACTAATAAATGAAAATTATTATTAAAATATGTTTCATTAACCTCTCTTGGACGTGAGTTACATTTATGCCCTCTTTTAAGGGGTTTGGAGGCATTTTGGGGGAGGGGAGAACTTGATTTTTGCTCATTCTTTGTTATTCTTCAGAGGCTGCCAAACCTGTGGAGAAGGAGACCCAAGAACGGGAGTTTGTAGGTTTCCAGGGAGACCCAAGAATGGGATTTTGTAGGCTTTCAAGAAGGCTAAGGATGGGAGTTTGAATCCATTCCATGTGCATGCTCATACAGAGTTTGCCTTTGTGCTGAACAGTGTAGATTGGTGGGTTTTTGGGTGTGTTTTTTGCAGGAGTTTGGTGTTTTCAGTTGAGCATTTCATATCATTTTTGGTTTCTGCTGTATTTCAGACTTTAAGCTATTAAAATAGAGCTGAATATATTTATTGGGACGTGATTAAATTTTTGAGATAGTTTATTAGTGTTTTTGTGGTGTTTCCGGGCATTTTTGTGTTAATTTCGGGAGCCCGATGAGCATAGTTTTTGTCTTACATTTGTGAGCTGTTGTGTAAAGGCTATATAGATCTGAAAATTTCATTTTTTAGGCTATTATGCTGCTGAAATTTCTATAAAAATGTCTATTTTAAGATTTATTAATAATAGGTGAAGCTGTGAAGCTTTTGGCACCATTTCTGGCATACCCGATTTGGGGTTTCTTGAGAAATTTGGAGGATCTTTGTGATATTAGTTGTTTGATCTTAAAGATCTAATTAAAGGTTGGAAATATCATACAAAAATCAGAAAAGGGAAATTTCAGTGGCATCAGAGCCATGATCTTGCCAGCCTGAGGGTTTGTAGAAGTTTGCAGGTCAGTTTTGACAACTACCCAGATCTTGCATTTCAGTTTTGACAACTACCCAAATCTTGCATGTCATAATTTATGATTGCATGTTGCTTCTAATCAGCTACATGTCAAAATTTATGGTTGCATGTTACTTCTAATCATTTTCATGTTAGTTCTTGGTCAATTTGGTGGTTGTAGAAGTTTGCATTTCAGTTTTGACAAGTACCTAGATCTTGCATGTCAGTTTTGACAACTACCCAGATCTTGCATGTCATAATTTATGATTGCATGTTGCTTCTAATTAGATACATGTCAAAATTTATGGTTGCATGCTACTTCTAATAATTTTCATGTTAGTTCTTGGTCAATTTGGTGGTTGTAGAAGTTTGCATTTCAGTTTTGACAAGTACCCAGATCTTGCATGTCAGTTTTGACAACTACCCAGATCTTGCATGTCATAATTTGGTGGTTGCATGTTGCTTCTAATCAGTTGAATGTCCAAATATATGGTTTCATGCTACTTCTAATCATTTGCATGTTAGTTCTTAGTGAATTTGGTGGTTGTAGAAGTTTGCATGTCAGTTTTGACAACTACCCAGATCTTGCATGTCAGTTTTGACAACTACCCAGATCTTGCATGTCATAATTTGGTGGTTGCATGTTGCTTCTAATCAGTTGCATGTCCAAATCTATGGTTGTATGCTACTTCTAATCATTTTCATGTTAGTTCTTGGTGTTTGAAGAAGTTATATCCTATTGGGGTTACACTCTACTTTATCTAGAATGGACAGGTATAGTACAGAGTCTCAGAGGGAACAATCTTGGACAATTGATAGCCAGAGTCAAAATAGTAGAAAGGATGGTTATTTAGACATTCGAGATAAACTTATGAAAATAAGCCATGACATGTCTAAACAGTTGGTTGAGCACCACTGTATAATGAATGACATGTTATCTGACCCAGCTAAGGTGGATAAGTTGACTAGATTTCTATTTGGCAGATTTTCTCATAGGAAAAATGACACAATTCCCAAGAACTTGCATGAGGAGTTTGAGAAACTAGCTGATAGCCAGGTAGAGGTCTTAGATTCTACTCTGCCACAGGAGGTGGTGGGAAAGGATATTACACAGATTGATAGTAACGGTCAACTTGATACTCAAATTGAGACAATTGTTTACAGGTTGTCAAAGGGTGATGCCACAGGTATTCAGGATGGTATAGTTACAACAGGCAGTGACTATAGTGTAGTGGGTTCAGATGATGATTATGAGGATGTTGTTGTGCAAGATGGTGAGATACCTGGTAGAGATGAGCAAACATTGAGCATTCATGACTTTGCTGAGAAAGAGTACTAGGCACAATTAGATGCTTCATCACATGAGGTTGAGGTAGGTAGTACTTCACATGATTTATCCCGCCAGCTGAAGGTGAGTGAAGATAGTATTTTGACTTCATTATCTCATCATGATAGGTATGTGGAGTTAGTTGGTATTGGTCATATTACTCAAGTGAGGATTTTTCTTGAGTTACCAGTTGATTCTAGTTTACAGATATGGACTCAAGATTGTTATATTGGCATTTGGGATTCAGTTGATAGGAGATCTTTAACACTTTTTGGTAGCAGTGTTTGTTTGGGTGCTATCATGGATTTGATTAGCAGATTGCACAGTGTTGTCTTTTCTTGTGCTAGTAGCTTGTCCAATGTTGGTATTAGTTTTTATACACCGATGTTGGGCCTTGTTCATATATCCAGTCGACCATACTTGCTAGAATGTGTTGATGATATTTCATATTTGGCTGTGTGTATAGATGAGTCCCAGGATCACATTGGCATTGATGACATCCAGGAGGATGTAGTGGGAAATTTTGAAGACTTAGTTTCCTTGGGTATAGAGGATTTGGACAACAATGCTAATGTTTTTGATACTCCGTATGTTGATATGAGTTTTAGATTTGATTCACAGGATATGGATGGTAATACTCTAGAGACTAGTAACTTTGAGGATACTCCTTTAGACAGTGCATCAAAGGAGGTTTGTAGGAGACAGTCAAGCCAGTGCCATCATGTGTCTAATCAGTTGAGACTTAGTGACCAAGACATTGCTATCACTTGCCAGCATTTCGATGCTGCTCGTCAGTTGTTAGCAGTTTATGGATGGGGTTCTCCTACTAGTGATGAGCAGGGAGGTAGTTATCTTTCCTTGACAGAGTTCCACTCTTTATGGGAGGCTATCCAGATTCTGAGACAGGATTATATGCAGTTGGTAGCCGACAAAGATTATCTTATGAAGTGGGGTAGTACAACATATGATGCATTGTTGGCCAAGGAAGATGAGGTGAGTGAGCTTACTGAGCAGCTTGTGGTGACTTCTGAGATTCTTGAGAGTACACAGTTGGCTTTCAAGGAGTCATAGTTTCATTTGGCTAAGGTGACCATGGAGTTAGAGTGACTACAGTCTTCACCTGATTCTATACAGTCACAAGCAGTGGTGTTTGGTGATCTGAGGATGTCCATGGCCGAGATTGTCAGAGACAATGGAGATGGGGATGCATCCATTCTTGATATTAACATTGGAATATCAGGTTCATTCCCACTAGAGTTAGGTTCAGTTGAGTTGGGTGTTGTAGCAAATTGTTGTATGGTTGACATGGTGGTGGCCTCTAGTATTGATGGCACAGAGACTAGAGATTTATCAAAGATCATGTGTGATGTTGGTGAGTCGGTAGTTGGCATGGTTCCTACTAGTAACACTACTCCCTTGGTGATATCTTCAGAGGTAGTAGTTAGTTCCAACATGGTTAATGATCAATTGCAATTAGTTTCATCTGGATTATAGTCTGAGCCACTGACTGAGATTGGTGCATTCTATCGGCATTACACTGTGAGGTATGCTCATCAATTTACCTTTGATGACCATGTTGATGAGATAATGATACAGAGATGTACTTTGGTTCCTAGTGCTTATGATCAGTTATGGGACAATTTGATGCCTCAAGATGAGATTTGTGATGGGCATGACATGGCGATAGGTTCTATAGTTGACAACTTGATAATACATGACTTAGAGCAGGAGTTTCAGAGTGATGCTTCAGCAGGTGTTGTTATTGATTCTACTCCTTTGGCTATGACATCTCATGACTTAGCTGGTGATCAGTCATAGTGGGTGTATCACTTGTTCATGGTGAGTTGTTAACTAAGGTTGGTTTTTTTTTATCAACATTATATTGCAAGGTATGTACATCAGTTAGCATTTTATCCTTGTGTTGAGGAGTTGATGGCAGGAAGATTTGGTTTGGGTTCCAATTCTTGCTATTTATCTTGTGATGGCTTTTCACCATCAGGGGTGCATGGTAGTTATGGTTATGAGATAGTGGCCGGTGATTTGGAAAGTTGTGTTGACTGCAGGAGTTGTACAGTGTGTGGATTCTCCATACTTGGTACAGTTTCATTCGAGAGCATTCACCATTGTTGCAGAGTTGGATTGTGCATTCCGTATAGGCCAGTGGGATGCGTTGATGGTATTTACTGTGTTGGTAGTTTGATTTGTCCACTTTGCTTGGGTTCTGATGTTCTAAGAGTTTGTGCCTCATGGGTTTTTGATTGTGGTAGTGGTGATTTTGGAGTTTGGTTGAGCTATAATTGTCAATTTGATTATGGATTCCTCTTGGTCATATTGCAGAGGATATTGCAGGAGCCTGTTTTAATTGGTAGTAGTATAGTTCATGACTACATTTGGGATCTAGGTGGATTGATTGGTTTATTGTTCAACCATTGCTTGAGGACAAGCAATTTTTGGGAGGGGAGGACTTGTCATGTCCCCTTTTCAAATAATTAAAAAACAATAATCTTTGCTAAGGCAGGCAGGCCCAAGAAAGTGAAGTTTCGGAAAAAGGGGGTTAATCTTTGGAAACCGTTGGACTAATAAATGAAAATTATTATTAAAATATGTTTCATTAACCTCTCTTGGATGTGAGTTATAGTTATGCCCTCTTTTAAGGGGTTTGGAGGCATTTTGGAGGAGGGGAGAACTTGATTTTTGCTCATTCTTTGTTATTCTTCAGAGGCTGCCAAACCTGTGGAGAAGGAGACCCAAGAACGGGAGTTTGCAGGTTTCCAGGGAGACCCAAGAACAGGAGTTTTCAGGTTTCTAGGAAGGCTAAGGATGGGAGTTTGAATCCATTCCATGTGCATGCTCATACAGAGTTTGCCTTTGTGCTGAACAGTGTAGATTGGTGGGTTTTTGGGTGTGTTTTTTGCAGGAGTTTGGTGTTTTCAGTTGAGCATTTCATATCAGTTTTGGTTGCTGCTGTATTTCAGAATTTAAGCTGTTAAAATAGAGCTGAATATATGTATTGGGACGTGATTAAACTTTTGAGATAGTTTATTAGTGTTTTTGTGGTGTTCCCGGGCATTTTTGTGTTAATTTCGGGAGCCCGATGAGCATAGTTTTTGTCTTACATTTGTGAGCTGTTGTGTAAAGGATATATAGATCTGGAAATGTCATTTTGTAGGCTATTATGCTGCTGAAATTTTTTTAAAAATGTCCATTTTCAGATTTATTAATAATAGGTGAAGCTGTGAAGCTTTTGGCACCATTTCTGGCATACCCGATTTGGGGTTTCTTGAGAAATTTGGAGGATCTTTGTGATATTAGTTGTTTGATCTTAAAGATCTAATTAAAGGTTGGAAATATCATACAAAAATCAGAAAAGGGACATTTCAAAAAATTATTTACACATATACACCAATGTAAGAAAGAAACTCTAAATGTACCTTGAGAATGAGAGCTAAAGTCTTATTCCAATTTTCTTGCAAAACTTTGCATGTTTGTAGAGCGAATTGTACTTCTACAAAGAGCTCGATTATGTGATCTACAATTGGGAAATTATTGTCATGGATCAATGTTTTGGAATAGGCAATGTGCTTTTGCATTGTATCCATGATGGGAAGGATCATATTTTGAATGTCTATGAGTAAAGACCAGATCCTTGCTTCCTCTCTCAACAATTCTACCTACATCTCTAACAAGAATCTAATTTTCATATGATATGCAGAGCTTGAACTAGGGTCAAGTTGCAACTACTATGCACTAGCCTTCAGATCTTCATCAATTTTATTCAATTTTCTCTTTACTTCCTTTGTAAACTTGGTAACATTACATAACTTAGCAAAAAGTGATGTAACATTTGTGCAAGAATTTTCAAGTTTGGTCAAAATTGAGGAAAGCTCCACTTTTTGAATAGCAATTTGTTGAGCAATGTGCTCAAGCACTCTATTATCTTAAATGCTTCTTCTTGGCTTTCTTTTGGAGGAGATGACTAACTAATCTCATTTGATCTACAATGGCATTGTCAAAATCCTACTTTGGAATTTCAATTTCCTCATCTAAATCAATATCTTCCTCTATCTTCTTTCCACTCAAAATTTTTGTACAAGGTTGAACCTTGAGTTCAACCACCTTAGTAAAAACTTCCTTAGAATCTAGAATGGAAAAAATGGTAGAGATAGCAGGGCTAGAAATAAAAACTAACATAGCACTAACATACTAGTGACTAGAATGCTTACTAGATCCAAAACTAATATACTTCCAAAAGTATCTAAAGCTATAGAAAACAAAACTATAGAATCCAAAATCGTAGAACTCAAAACTATACTTACTGTTGAAGAACACAAAATTGTAGAACATGTTGTAGTCACTGGTGATGAACCTGACTCAGGAACTAAAGAAGAGGGAGATTGTAGCTATGTAGATGAAGTGGTAGAAACTTCCATTAGTGATACATTGAGCTGAGAGGGAGGGAAGAGTGATTAGACATTTGATGTTTCTACTATGGTCACAATTAAACTTGTTGAAGCTGACTCTGAATTTGATGTTGCTACTGATTTTCTTGGAGAATGAGGAAGTGAGGCAATTATTTCTACTACAATCTTCATAGGATCAGTCTCCTCATCATCTTCTTTGTCTTCCTCAATAGCTTCTTCCTCTTTATCTTCTTCAAATCCTTCATTATCAAACTGAATTTTTTCAAAATTTGTTTCTTCTTCCTCATCATCACTATCATAATCCCCGACTTCTACTTGAGAGTCACTTGGTTTCTCCAAGTGATAGATGCTCTTCCACATGCTTGTAGCATTCTTGACTACATGTTCTATATCTTTTGACAAAATTAAACAAGTATTGAATCTAAGAGTCATCCTATCTTTATATTTCTTCATAGACTCTTTTACCTTAGCATCTATAATGCTCGGTAACAACTAATTCAGGTTTTGTTCATAGATGTCTCTTTTTGTCTGCATGGCTAAGTCCCATCTTGGCTTCAACCTATCTAACTAATCTTTACACATCTGAGAAGCTATCTAATTAGGGGAATACTTCCATTTTCCCATCTTGGTTAGCACCAATTCCTTAATCTACTTCTTCTTAGCCTCTATCCTAGTCTCATACTTCAACTATTTGAAGTTGGTTACGCCTGAACCTTCTTCCATTTGTCTTAGTCTTTCTTGGAAGGTGAGAGGAGACTTGCTAAACACAACTTCACTACCTTTCTTCCTAGATCTTTTGGTAAACACTGTAGTGGATGGCTTTGATGGTTTGGTGATGATCATCTTGTCTTCTTCTTCATTGGCTCTTCTTCCTTCTCTAACTCATCTTCATCCTCTACATCATCATCATGATCTTCTCCTTTACCTTCGATCAACAAAAGAAGTGTGCTGGTTTTGAGTTTTTCTATTCTCCTTTTGCCTTTGTTAACCACCTATGGAAGCTTGATTTCAAGATCTATTCTTTCCTTGGCCTCATCATAGGTTCCAAAGTGTGGTGCCTTTGGATCAATAGGTTCATTTAATAAGGCTTCAATTATGTCTTTTGCTTCATCAATGTTCACCTCATAGGGAAGAGGTTTTACCCATACAACTCTTGGAATCACTACCTAAATGTAGACTCTATCACTGTCTACCATGAAACAGCATCATCTTTGTAATCTTCAACCAATTTCATGGGAATCTTGAATCTGTTATTAATTTTCTCCTTGAAAACATCAAAGTAATTATTCATTATGCTATCAAAATTCTCACCCTTTTTTGCAATGCACTCATTAATTTGATACAAAAATGGCACATCCTTTCTCTGTATGACTATACCTTTTGAAGGGAAAAATATTTTAACATAGAAAAATAGACATGTCAACAATTAACCAAATTTACAAGGATTGTTCTTGGATGTCCTTATACATTCCATGTTTTTGTTGAACTGTTTCAACAATAAGTCTACAAGATCATATGATATATTATTTTTCACTACTTTGAATGCCAAGTCTATTGCTTCACACAACACACTATTGAGACTGCTTGAACTATAAATCTTGTGTGCTATCACATGTATGCCAAATTTTAGTTCTGCATTAGTTACACTACTAATCTTCATGCCTCTGCCATCCCACTCGACTAGGGTTTTCTTTTCTAACTCCACCTAACCTAGGGTTTTAATAGCTTTGGCTTTGGAGAGAAATTTTTTTAAAATACTTTGAAAGGTTTCCCTAGCTTGAGATGCATACAATATACAAATTATGCTACCAATTTAGTGTTCTTTAAGTTAATAATAGTCTCAATCATCTTCAAGCTTGGTCTTCATGTGATAAACCATCTTCTTAATAATAAAAAATGGATGCTCAAGCCATAACTAACCACTATGAACTCGACTTAGGATGTATCTGATCCATTTGATTTGGAAACTCTGGGGTAGGTGGGGAATGTGGGTTAAACCCTTATCTTCCAAGTGCTTATGCTCAAGTTTAAGAACAACATTCACACATAATTTACGTAGGGCATCATCCATCTCTAGGGTTCTAATTTCTTGAATTGCACACTTAAAATGAGTTTGAATATCATTAGAGAGAAGTACCTTAGGATGGATTTGTGATTGTGCTCCATTTGGATTGAGGTTTTCCATAATTATTGGTACAAGTTTGAAATCTAGAAGTTTCCATTTGACTTCTCAAACCAACATTTATGTCACTTTCTTTGCCTTGCTGCTGCCATGGTTACTCAGTAGGATATAGAGATCTTTAGAAAATTTTACTGCAAATTTTTCTCAAAATCGCTCTGTAATTTGCTTGATCACAATAACACTTTAAATTTTTTGTGAAAGATGATTTCAATTTCTTGGCCTTTTGATAACATTTTACCATTAATGCTTGGTATGAAAGTAGCTATGATGACATCATTATGCACGATAGACTATCATCCGCTATCTACTCAAATTGCTCAATGAATACTTTATAACTTGGTAACCAAACATGTGTGACTAGTTACTCCTAACCTTGCTCAGTAGAGTGCATGACCCAATCTTACTTGGTGATTACTAATATTGATCTTTTGTGATCCCCTTTATATCTAGAATATTGATTTGGATCTTTTCTTCCTTTTCCAATTTTGGAACTATTTTAGATGTGACCATGATAACACAATTCTAGTTCTTGCGTAAGAACTTAGTTGGAAATGGTGGAGTCACCCACTTCTTAAGTGACATGACCATCATTGCTTGGACTAGCTTCCTCGGTGGATTTAGGAATCCATTCTTGCCTCATTTTCTTTCTGATGTTATCTACTTTTACCTTCTTTTCATCTTTAATTCTACCTGTATTCATGTAATTTTTGGCTAGATGACCAAGTTTTGTACAAGTGTAACATCTTATGGTGGTATCTCTCTTCCTTGTGTGATGTTTAACACAATTCATACCAATGTATCCATACTCTCCATAGTAGTGACATCTACACTAGGTGTTATAGTCCCAACCAAATAATGCTTTCACAATTTTCTCTACTGGATTGAATGGTTTGGTTCTGCAGTTTGATGCCTTGTGACCTTGTTTCTTGCATTTGTGACATTTTCCTTCAAATTTTGGTTTCTCTTTGTATTCATTAGCCTTGTGACCATGCTGATTACAATTGTAACATTTACCATTGAATTTTACTTTTCCATTACTCCAACATTTATTTGATGTATGACCTATCTTACCACAATGATTTCAAGTAGGTCTTTGATTCATTTGAGTACCTTGTTTGGAGGTTTCACCTTCTTCTTTGTATCCAACTCATGCCTTACCTTTTTGCATATAAAGGTTCTACTCACTTTGCTGATTCAATTGATCCATGTCTACTTGGGATTTCATTATTCTTTCATTGAGTTTCTTTTTAGAATTTAGATCAATTTTCATCCTTTCATTGATTTGTCTCTCAGTGTTCAAGTCATTCCTTAACCTTTCATTTTTAGATCTCAAACTCATGATTTTTTCATTTACATTAGAGAGTTGATCAATAAGATTTTCTTGCTAAAGGGATTGATTTTGAATTTCATTGTTCCTTGCATCTAGATCTTCTTTTTCCTTGTTTCTTTTTTTTGAGATTTCACACAAT